>CM040244.1:38146358-38546358 GCA_022545495.1 Chrysanthemum lavandulifolium | reverse complement strand
GTTTCGGTTTTCGGAATATCAATGAAGAGCATTGTTTACACCCCACCCCAAATATACACCCAAATCGCCTTAGCCTACCCTCGTATGCACTCACTTTTAGTGCATTATTGTTATCACCCTAAACCCTTAGTTCAATTATCTAGTTGCTTGCATGAGTTGCTAAGTCGAGTCATATCCTTTGTATCTGATTTTGGGACGATTGGGATTCATGGGAAAAGTTAAAGTTTATGAAATGACGGAAGGGAACGTTAATTCAAATTCCCTTTGTTTGCGTAATAATGTACCCCAAGTGTTTTGATCTTTTCAATTTGGGTCAAATTAGTGTTAGAGTAATAAAACTCAAGTGTAGGGATGTGCCTATAAATCCCTATTATTTTGATATTCTTGTAGAGGATGGTAGAGTAAAAGTGTATGTGAAAAAAAATCGAAAAAATAGAAAAAGAAAAAAAGAAAAAATAGAGTAATGAAAAAAAAAAAAAAAAAAAAAAAAAAACAAACATACGGGCTACCATCCTACATCTATCCTTTAAATTTATGTTTGTTTATTTCAGTCAGCTAGAGTTTAGAGTGTCGAGTCTTGGCTTTGCAACGCCATTCTTCGTATGCTTGTAACATAAGAGATTTTTGACCTACCACCACTATATAGCCTATCCCACCCAACCCTTTGTTTCCCTACCGTAAGCCTAACATTACAACCCTTTAAAGACCTCTTTGATAGTCTTTCCTAGGTGCTTACGCCAAAGCAATGGAGGTTTGATCTATTCTCAAGCCTATGGTAATCTATGTACTAGGACCGGTTAATGAGTGTTTATCTTCCATTTCCAATTTGTTATATTTCATATACACCCGAGAGAGATGTGAGTATCCAAACACCCCATGTGAGGTGCTAGTATGTGATTTCCGTGCTTGTTATGACTTTTAGGGGCTTATATGTGTTGTGGACTGTTTTGAACGAATGCTTCATCACCCCAACTTATAAATTAATTGGCTAAAGCACATTTGCTTGAGGACAAGCAAATACCAAGTGTAGGGATATTTGATAAGGTTTTAAAGGTACCTTTTGAGGGTCGTTTAAGCCCTTATTTGATCACTTTTGTATCCGTTATTGCTTAATATAGTTCCTTTTCACTTTTAGGTCTCTTGAAGGCAAAATCTTGGAATGGCACTTATTTTGACGAAAAGGCGCGATTATCTGAAGCAAATGACCAAAGTCGAATCGAGACACTCAAAGTCATTGAAAACATAAGGTGGCGGCGTCGGTGTTAATTGTGACGCCGTCGGAGGATCTTTGTGATGGGACGAGCCAAAACTCCCATTTTCAAGTGACGACGTCAAGTTATAAAAGAGTAGGCCGTCGCAACTCGGGCGGCCTAGATGTAATCCGCACGGCGCCGAAAGTCAAGAGACGGCGTCACAAGCATAAGGTGACGCCGTCGCAAGTCTAATGTGGCCAAGACGAAACCCTAATGACGGCGACACGACGGCGCCACAAAACATAAGGTGGCCGTCGCGATATGTAATATTATATATAGAATCCGAATTTTTCATTATTTAGTGTGTAGTCTTTTGAGTAAAACCTAAACCGAACCAAGGTCTGTCTTGTACAAGATTTTAGGGTTCCAAACCCTATCTTACACCAAGATAAGTGTTTTACTTCATTAATACAATTATGTCTTTGATTATTTGTGTGTATGCTTGCATGTTTTCCATGTCCGGCTAATTTACTTGTGTGTTTGCTTAGGGAATATGAAACTTAATTATTGAATATTGATTGGTTGTCTCTTATCCTAGTTGATTAATGATCTAGTAATGCGATAGGTCATTCGTTGTGTACTTAATGCTTGATTAAATCTTTGTGAACCTTAGAATATGACTCCTTGAGTAGTTGTAAGCTAAACCATCCAAAAAGTGTCTTAGAGTAAGAGTTTATTATCCCTAGTGGGTTTTGTAGACGAGACCATTTGGTAAGTTCAAAGAGTTAGGGAGAAACGCATACCCTACAACCTTAGACACACAACGCAACTAGGACTAAGGACGTGACAATTCAACCACCAATAGGAGATAATTAAGGAGTATTAAAACCTAAGTAAACACATCTTTAAACTATCATACGAGCACACAACAATAAACATAGATTATCCTTAGCTTAATTAATTAGATAAGTAGCGTAATCGGTAGAAATACCAACCCCCAAATCCAAACCCCGTGATTCGTACCTTTCCATTTCATAAAATATAAAAATACAAAAATAATCATCCTCACCTTTAGACTTAAATCGACATACACTTCAGCCTAACGACACTATTCCCCTAGAGAACGATATCAATACCCGTGGCTTACCCTAATACTACACTACAACGATTAGGTTCACTGCCTAGGGTGTTATAAAACTTGCTCAAAGAAAAGGAAGTTCCTTTGACCCCGAACGACACGTGTAGCGTTATCAGCTGCCTTTCAGAAGATGAAGGAATTCATCGGAATCCTTCCAACACTTACAGCCCCAATCAAAGGCGAAGTGTTGTTCATGTACTTAGCATCCTCAATGGAGAGTGTTAGCGCAGTCCTTATGGCGGAACGAGACAAGCGACAGATCCCCATTTACTTTGTTAGCAGGGTCCTACAGGGGGCAGAGATCAACTATCCAACATTAGAAGTTAATACTCGCCTTAATCTACGCAGCAAGGAGGCTTCGACGCTATTTCCAAGCCCATCCGTTCGGTCTTAACCAACAAGCCACTAAAACAGATCTTGTCAAAGCACGAAAAGTGCGGGAGGGTGGCTAAATGGGCTATTGAGCTTGAGAACATGAAATAGAGTTCAAAGGACGAAACTCTATTAAAGGGCAAATTCTCATGAGACTTCTTGGCGTAAACACCTTCCGAGCCCGACATAGGAAAGGAAGAGCCCAAAACCAACCTCTCTCAAGTGCAGTGAATGGAAACTTTATACAGACGGAGCATCCAATTCAAGCGGCTCGGAGCGAGTCTAATGTTGGTCGGTCACGAAGGAAGGAGCATAAATATGCTCTTCGGTTTGAGTTCAAGCCACAACCAACGGCGGAATACGAGCGTTGCTAGCGGGACTCGATTGGCTAAAGATATGGAGGTCAAAGCTCTCACTGCTTTCGAGAATCCCGCTTGGTTGCAAACCAAGTAACGAGCTCCTATGAAGCAAGGCACCACATCAAACAAGATTGGAAAAACAAAGGAGATGCTGGAAAACTTCAACTCCTACACCATCCAACATGTTCGTAGGAATCAGAATAAGAAGGCAGACGCACTAAGCAAGCTAGCTTCAATGGCCTTCACTCATCTCACTAAAGAAGTACTCGTGGAAGTCCTTCCTGAAAGATCCATTGTTCGTAAAGAAGTTACCGATGTGATTCACGAAGAAGGAGAGACATGGATGACTCCCATAAGGGAATATTTGATAAGTGGTCTTCTCCCTATGAAGATCCCAAGCTAGCAAGGAAGGTTCGGGTTAAGTCCCCGCAATACCGGCTAATAGGGGAAACCCTATATAGGAGGTCATTTTTGTCACCCTGGCTACGATGTGTAGGCCCCAAGCAAGCTTCGAGCATCATTTCTGAAGTCCACGAAGGATCCTGCGGTCTTCATGCAGGACCCCGATCAGTTGTCTCGAAGATAATGAAGTTGGGCTACTATTGGCCTTCGATGCACAGGGACGCAGCCGAAATCATTCTCAAATGTGAAGCTTGTCAGATACGCTCAAATGTTCCAAAGATGCCGAAGCAGGACATGACGAGTGTAACATTTGCATGGCCCTTCTCTCAATGGGGAATCGATATCATAGGACCTATGCCCATGGCTCCTGGAGGAGTCAAATTCTTACTGGTGGCCATTGATTATTTTACTAAGTGGGTAGAGGCTAAACCTTTGGCCTCCGTTATAGGGAGACATATCGAGAAGTTCGTGTGGGAACACATTGTGTGCAGATTCGGAGTGCCCCACATCATCATATCCGACAATGGAAAGCAGTTCGCTGAAGGAGTCTTCTATGACATCTGCCAAGGGTTAAACATAAAACAGTCTTGGACATCCGTCTACTATCCACAAGGTAACGGAATGGTGGAGGTTACAAATAGAGATATCGTCAAAGGGATCGAGAAAAGGCTAGGACGAACTCATCATGGATGGGTGGACGAGCTCCCTCAAGTCTTATGGGCTCACAGGACGCATCCTAAGTCAAGCAATGGTGAAACTCCCTTCAGCCTAACATACGGAACAGAAGCGGTCATCCTTTCGGAACTAATTGTACATACGGAGCGTGTGGCAACGTATGATGCCTCACAAAATGACGAAAGAATCAGGGAAAACCTTGATCTACTAGAAGAAAGACGAGAAATAGCCTCCATCCGAGAAGCAATGTACAAACATAAAATCGAAGGCTACTATAACAAAAGGGTCAGACCTTCCACTTTCAAGCCTGGAGAATATGTGCTACGCCTCAACAAAGGCAAGCAAAGCAGTATCGTGGAAAGCTGGGACCAACTTGGGAAGGACCCTATATGGTAGCCGAGGCCCTACGCAACGGAGCCTACAACCGCCACTCTTCTCGGAGAACCCATCGACAGGACATGGAATGGTACGAACCTTCGAAAGTTCTATGTTTAAGAAGTATTTTACTAATTTCTTGTAATTAGAAGCTTCTCAAGGAAAGCACACATTATTGGTAGTTGTCTTAGTTTTCATTTCAAGAATGATGTAATCCTCCCTACCAATTCAATGATAAATAAGACATTTCTCACAAATCTCTTGCTTCGTTTCTTAAACACAAAGATTTGTTCAGCCAAGTCGTTAATGAGTTTCAATGTCGAATGGCTTGAGGTGTAATACATGACTTATCATTTAAGCCAACTTAAACATTCACATTAACTCTCCTAGTAGTTTTTGGCGCTTGTAAAATTTTTTTTACCAAGTCATACTATGTAAAGGATTTGAGATAGAGTGGGTCGCGACCCTCTGTCAATGATCAAATTTGGTCATTATATTCTTGGTGTTGTAATTTACACACAATGAGGTTGGTTAACCTTAGGTTGTAAAACTTAAGCGTCAGAAAAATGGCGTACGAGAACTTAACAAGACAAACATGCATAATAACTAAGTATGTAGAGGTATTTCCTCTACACCATACCATTCAAAATGAGGGCTAATGCCCTTGTACCTGCACGAGGAGCCTAAGCCCCAGTTAAATTGTTTTTGGCCCATGGCCATACATTAAAAGCATATAAATTGTTTGGAACATCAGACAAACATTATCAAATAAGATAAATTGTTTTAAGGGTACATGCCACCCTTTGAAACCAAATTACTGTCGATATGGCAGCCTTCATTCCTGCTTCTTTGGAGATGGAGCGGGGGATGGTTGCACTGAGACAGATTTTTATCTTTATTCAAGTCTTTATACTTTAGATTTGTAATGACGTAGTTCATTTTAGTTAGTTGTATATCAAATGACTTAAGTTTTATACCCGTCCGAGATTAATCTAATAGAGATTAATTTCAGAAAGTCCTCATTTGGGATCTTTTGAATATTCCGTCTCATTTAGGATATGATGTATAAGTTTTAAAAGTTTATTATTTAAGAAAATTTGGTACACATCTGTCTCTTTTACTCCTTGGGTTGTGTTTTTATACGCATACTTGAGGAGTAGAGGGGAAATGCTGCCGAATTTTTCTTTAAATGGTAAACTTGTTAAAACATATACACATATGAGACGTAATATTCAAAAAGTGGGTTAGAGACAAACCGTGACCACTTTTGTTTCATTCATGTGTATTATACATGCACTTCATGTTATATTTGATTTCTAAATTTCAGATGGATCGTAGTAAATGGATATACGACATTGGGCACTCCGAAGAAGCGTATGTGAAAGGTGTGCTTAGTTTTCTTGAAACTGCTGAGGCTAATCGGGTGAAAAATGGAGATCTTGAAATATGGTGTCCTTGTAAAGATTGTAAAAATTTTGATAAATTTAGTGATGTTAGTGTAATTGAGAACCATCTGATTACACGTGGATTTGTGCTAAATTATACTCGTTGGTCAAGTCATGGTGAATTACTAGTTGATAGTCGCAAGTCGGTTCATGTGTCTCATGAAAATGAGGTTCATATGTTTGATGAAAATGAGGTTCATATGTCTGATGAAAATGAAAATAATGATTTACACATTAATGAGAACTTCGAAAAATTAAATAAGATGTTTGGAAATATGGAAGGTACTACTGATGACAATGTTCAAGAAAAATTACAAAAATTGTTTTATGCTTCAGAAAAACCGTTATATGGTGGTTGTACGAAATTTTCTATACTTAATGCCGTGGTGAAGTTGTTTCACTTAAAAGCAAAACATGGGTGGAGTGACATAAGTTTCACAAACTTATTAGAGGCTTTGCATGAAATGTTTCCCGACGATAACGAGTTGCCAGTTTCATTATACCAAGCCAAAAAATTGATGAGTCCAATGGGATTAGAAATTGAAAGGATACATGCATGTCCCAATGATTGTATGCTGTATAGAGGTGCGTATGCGGATCTACATAAATGTATTACTTGTGGGGAATCGAGGTATAAGAGTAAACAATAAACAAAAGATAACGGTGTAAGTAAAAAGGAAACAAATAAGAAAAATGCAAATAAAGAAGAAAAAAATGACAACGATGATGTAATCAAAATTGGACCTCCTGCTAAACTATTGTGGTACTTTCCCATCATACCAAGACTCAAACAATTATTTGCAAATGAGAAAGATGCAAAGCTATTGCGTTGGCATGCTGAGGGGCATAAAAGGGATGGGAAATTAAGACATGTGGCTGATTCACCTCAATGGAGAAAGATTGATAATAAATTTGACAAGTTTGGTGCCGAGATTAGAAATATATGGTTTGGACTTAGTTCTGATGGTATCAATCCGTTCGGAAACATGAGTAGTTCTCACAGTACTTGGCCGGTTCTTCTATGCATCTATAATCTTCCACCGTGGTTATGCATGAAACGTAAATACATCATGATGTCATTGTTAATTCAAGGTCCGAAACAACCTGGTAACAACATTGATATTTATTTGGCTCCTTTGATCGATGACATGCAAATTTTGTGGGGGGATTCGGGCGTTGAAGTATATGATGCGTATAGAAAGGAAAACTTCAATTTGCGAGCCATGATTTTTTGCACAATAAGTGACTTTCCAGCATACGGAAATTTGTCAGGATATAGCACAAAAGGTAAACTTCGTGTCCGTTTATGAAGATCAAACATCTTCAAGGTGGTTACCGAATTGTAGAAAAGCGTGTTCATGGGGCATCAAGATTGCTTGAGAAGAATCACCGTGTCGACAAATGACAGAGGAGTTTGATGGGAAGTGATCCGTGCCAAACCGTCAAGTTTTCTCACGCAAGCCGGCCACTTGTGAATGGCCGACCGTAATCAGCTTAAAACTGCTCAAGCACGAATGCAATGAAGATCTGGGGAGTATAGGGTTTCCCCGGGTCGTTATGTCCCAGCGAGCTATGCAATGGATTACCCAACGAATAGTGATCGAGAAATTTGAACGGAAAAGGAGATTTGTGATTATTATAACTACAGAAAAAGCCAACAAATTACAACGGCTTAAATGCAAATTAAAGAAAATTAAAAAGATAAAATATATTAAATAAATGCTATCACTATTATTAAAATGATGTTTTTGTTTTTATGTTTTAATAAAACTGAATTAAAAACTACGTAACGTACAAATTAAAAAGTGAAACTTATACAATATAAATCCTAAAAATATGAAAATGATATTTTTACAAACCTAATGATAAAAGAAAATTATTAGAAAAATAAAATTATTTTTATAACTAATTATCTAATTATTATTAATTAAAAACTATTTTTAACTATTAAATAATTACCTAAAATGAAAGAAAATATGAAATAAAGCTTGAAAAATAAAATTAGGAATTGGAAAAGTCTAAAATATCAAAATAGAATTTTCAAAACTATTTTTGTATTTTTCTGAATATTTTTGAATTTTCTAGGAATTAAAAACTATTTGAAACTAATTAAATTACTTAAAAATACAAATTTAACTAAGAAAAATATGGAAAAATATTTTTTTGGCTTTTTATATTTATCTTAACTTAAGAAAAATGAACAATTATTTTTTTGAAACTTTTCTTAATTATTTGTATTAAATCCTAATTAAAAAGGCTTGAAAACTAAATTAAATCAAGAAAAATAGCAAACCAACTTGGAAAAATCTGAAAATTTCAGGAAAAGTCTAAAATAATATTGAGAATGTAAGAAAAATGGAAAAACAGGTGCTTATGTGAAGGAATTTGAAACTGATGTACAAGTGCTTATTGAAATAAGCACTTAAATAAGCAATTGGACACCAAAAGCTACCAAACTGATATGGAAGCTACAATAAGCTAAAATGACCAAAATTCAACAAAAAACAACAAGCTTAAAACTCTGGATATCAAGCTCAAAAGATTTGGCTAGTTGAGCAATAAGCTAAAAACAGTTAAAGGGGTACCTACTTTGAGCTTATGCACAAGCTGCTAGATAAGCTGAAATTGAAAACTACAAATTGGAACCTAAAGAAGACCTGGCTAAGACCTAGTAAACCAAAGATCAGACCTAGTTGAGCTCAAATGAGCCCTGCACAAGCTCTGCAAAAGCTGCATAAACCCTGTGCAGACTTAATGCCCTGCACAGGGGATTCAAGCCCATTTTGACAAGCTAGTTTGAAGCTTATGGAAAATTCAAAAATTATGCAAAAATGACAACAAGAAACTAGAGCAGTGGAAGTTTTTAAAGCAACAAGTCTCACTTGATTTGGCCCAGAACTGAGCTTGTGAAAATTCATCCCATTTGGCTCAAAACTGAGTTTTATGCAATTTGACTTTTTAAGCAAATCTGAAAAGTTGACTATTTTGAACTTTGATCTGGATTTAAGGACTGAGAATGATGTAAATATATGAAATAAAGCTACTACAACCTAACTCTATGGATTTTACACACAAAATGAGCTTTTGGTAATCAAAAATCCCAACAGTTAGCTGCTAAGACAGTTTAAAGAGAGTTTTGACTTTGAGCTTATACTGAGCACAGAAACCGACTTAAATGAGTTAAGTAGGACTACACAAACCTAAAACAACAATATCCTTCCACTGATCAGACCTCTAATACAGATTGAGCACATTAACCAAACACCATTTTAAGTACTGAAATACACTTTTAAACCACTCAACTACTGAACTACCTTATTATATTGATCAAATCAAGTTTAACTGATCTAAGTACAGCTAAATAAACAAGATTGAACAGGTTACAACTACAAATACAAATACAAGCAAAAAATGGAAACTGATGTGAAAATGTAAAATGAGAGAGTCACTCACAGGAGTCCAACTGTGTTGCAGGCTAAAACTAAAACCCAAGTTCACTTACACTAAGCTATTTCCAACCCTAATCCAAGTCCTGCATCAACCCTTGCCAATTCATTCTCCATATAGGCCAAATTTGACTTTCATTGACCAAGACCCAACATTTCTTAAAACTTGAATACAGGCTTCCAAAAAGCTATGATAAGCATGCATAAGCTTATTTGAGCTTGTAAATAAGCTGCTAGAGGCCTGGAAATAAGGATTTGAAACTGAACTTCTCAACAGTGGACATGAAATTTAGAACTTATATAAAAACTTGAGATTGATGTTCACAAACACATTACAATGACCATTTAACATAAATGTGATAACAATAAACTGAAATTACAACATTTGGACTTAAACTAAAGCTTTTATTTAAAAAACGACATTAAAGAAAACTTTTAAAACTAACTACTCCTTTGCTTGCTTCTTTCTTCCTTCTTTTATACCCCAAATGCTTTCTCTTTCATCTCTGATTAAATCCCACTTGAAATGATAGCCATTGGATGGCTAAAAGTGATCATGGCCATTCAATTGATTTTTGGCGCCAAAACTCTTATCTGCCAATTGGGGTTGAGTGAGGAGGGGGAAGGTGCATTAAATGAAGTTTGGAGTTGTGTGGAGGTGGGGGGAACAAGGAAGAGATAAGGGGATGGGAGGTTGTGTGTATGCAGGCTTGTTGCAGGCACAAAGTGGGGGAGAAGGAAAATGGCGCCAAGGGCCATTTTTGACTGGTGAGAGTTGACCAGGTATTAGTAAGCCAGGGGTCCAAAATTGCTAATGACAGGGGTCAAAATAGGATGGCAGGGGTCATTTGGGTGTAAAGGGTCTTAATTACACAAGGACTAGTTGTGTAACTTCTGAAAATCAAAGGACCATAGCTGCCAATTTGCAAAGATGTTTCAAGGGACCAAAACTGACAAGCTTCCATAGTACAAGGACCAAATCTGACATTTTCCAATTTTCCAGGGGCCATTTTTGCCAATTTTGAAACTTGGAGGACCAAACTTGTAATTTTCTCAAACTTTTTATATTTTTCACCAAAGGACTAATTTTGACAAGTTATGATTTAAAAAGGACCTTTGGTGATTTTTCTTTTGAAATTAGGATTCATGGACTATTTTTGACTATTTTAGAAACTTGGGGACCTGAAGCGCCAATTATGCAAACTTTGCTCATTTTCATCGATTTAAAACATTTTGCATCCGAAACATATAAAATGCAATTTTGGAATATTTTCGATATTTTGATGCATTTCGAGCATTTTTAAACGTTTTGCGATTCATTTGACTAAAATGATGAGTATTTACACACTCATCAATCCCCACACTAAACTATTGCTAGTCCCTAGCAATCTTTTGAGAAAAACTTAATGGATTTGAATCTCTTTACCAAAAGCCATCACTTCTGGAGTAGCCAAATGTTTTAGTTCAAGTAAGAACCATGGTACACCGATAACCATGTGATTTTGAGCAAACCACCAGCTTTCAACGGATTTGAGATATCTTTACCAAGAGCCGTTTGCTCCTGGATTAGCCAATCCTTTAGTTTATTAGACAAGGCGGACTGATAACCAAATGAGTAAGTGTAAAACACTTGCTCCAAAAAAAATTTTGGCCAAAACGGGGAATTGGTATAATTATATGATAAAATTCGTGAGAATTCCCCACACTTAGAAATGAATATTGCCCTCAATATTCAAAGTACCGTGTTATGCCGAAACAGAACGAAAAGGGAAATACTACGGCCATTATTTAGAAAGATTTTTTTTTTTTTTTTTTTTTAGAAAACTTATATATATATAACATGTGGGCAACTCCCCACACTAGGTGGTACACACGGTGAAAACCCATGTTAAGCTCTTGTTTTTGATTACCGAGTCGCTAGCTTGACTCGACCCCAATTCATTGGTTCATGGGAAGTAAAGTGGAAGAGACAATCACCATCGGACTTTCATTCAAGATGTTTGGATAAACATTTGAAGCACGTGAAAGTTCCACACCGATGAGATATACATAGAACCGCTCAAAATGATAAATGAAAATGCCGGGTCAAAGATAATGTCTTCATTCCGAAGGAGTGAAGAACAGGAGAAGTGATGAATATATGAAGAAAAGAAAGAAAATCATGATAGAAATCATGACTAACTCTTAAATCTCGATAGGAGAATTCATAGTTTCATGAATCTCCTCGGTTAAGCTCACTTGATCAAGACATATTATGAGTGTGTCTAGATCAAAGTAGAAATTATCATACTCCGCGGAGATATGATATGAGTAAGTTCACAGGAGAACTCCTCGAAGGTGAATGAATCATATTCGAATTGATATGAGTGGGTTCACTAGTGAACTCCTCCAATGTAAATGACTCATAATTGGGAGAGAATTATGAGAATGAGAAGTGGTCTTGCCACTAATCTTCTCTCCCATATTATCCAAACAGAAGGCTTTCATTTCCGGAATAGAATCATCGGAAGAATGTCACTATCCTTAATGGGGATAGGAGATGAAATAGGTTTCTCTTTGAAAGCCTCGATTTTAGAAATGAGAAGACCGACATTCAATAATGTTGCTCGAAGAGCTTCATCTTTGATTTCGATGTCGTGAACTTCATCATTCTCTTCTTCTAAGCTAACAAGCTCGGAAGGTGAATCTTCCACATAAATGATGTCTCCACAAGATAACGAATCATCATCATCGAATCGGAGAACATCTCAACATGATCATTTTGGAAGACAAGAGGAGGAGGATATCACACATGATCAAGAATTCCTGTGACTCTCTTGGGATTGGGACAAGGTTCTCAACACTAGACTTTATGAATTCGTCCGATTCCTTTTCGTGAACAAGTGTCAAGATGCTCGTCCCCATGTTCGAGAGAGTGAGTGGGAGCCTCGGGTGTGATAGCGCTTGTTTGAGATGGAATCTCAGCTGCTGGGATATCAACCGATCGAGGAGTTGAGAAATATTATCTTTAAAAGGATAAAACTCTCCTCATCATCATCATATAGAGTTGCCTTGAGAAATTGGGAACGCCTTAGAGCATTTGCTCTAGGATTAATAATTCTTCCCTAGATTTGCGAGCCTCTCGTTCTTCTCGTTCTTGACCAACAATTCTCCTATGGTCTTTTCACCACTCACTTGATTCTTAAAGTTACTAATCATATCATCAAGTGTTTTCATTGTGGTTTCAAAATCTTGGGAGATTTCTTGAGATAACGGCTCGGTGGAGTTTGAACCGTATGGTCTTTGTGGAGGTTGGAAATTTTCAAACTGAGAGAGTCATGATTGTTACAAGGAAATGGATTCCTATTTGACAATCGAGTGAAATGGGGACCTCCACAGACTCACAACAAGAAACTGCTGAGTGCAGACAGTGAATCATATGGATTTTGGTTATAACCAAAGTTTTGAGCATCAACGGAAAACTGCTTCATAGACAAGCGTGTTTCGGATTGACACTCAAATCCTTGGTGAGGACCTCCACAAAATTCACAGCAGTGTTGATTATATGAAGATAAGTCGGGTGTGGTGGGTAATTGGAAAAATTTGAGGGTCGTTAAATGAGTTCGATTAGGATCATAATCAAATGAATTCCTCGAACCACAAAACAAACAACTCCGTTATGAATATCATTACCACATTGTACACACGTACACCAACGATGTGGTGAACCAAAGAGAGGCTCACCACAACCGACACAAGGAATAAACGATTGCATTTGAGAGTTATGAGAAGAATCGGTTCATTCAAAGTATCAACAAAACCAACATGGTGATCCGAATGACTATCAAGTCTCGAAGAACATTCGAAAAAAGCAGGAGGTGGGACAAGTGGTGTGCTCGAGAGATAGCAATTTCCACCACTTCCGTTATGGTCTCCGGTTCTTGAAAGGGTTCATCGGGTTGTGGCGGATGGTCGGAAAAACTTGGAGAATCATCGAGAGTTATCGATAATTCGCACCAATAACAATATTTGCTTGCACCCACCCTTCCACATTGCTTGCATAAACAATCCGGATTCGACAACGAGTTGATCCTCTTCCATACGGCTTTTGCGGTGGAAACAACGAGGATAATCGAGCGTTGCCATGAGAATTAAACATGTAGAGGTTAAAGAAATAGAATTAAGCGGTTTTGAGGTTAAAGAAGAGTAGAATCAAACAGATGCGAGGGGTAAGAGAAATAGAATCATACGGATAAGAGGAATGAGAAGAGTATTTTGGATTTTGGATAAGAAAATATAAACATATCTGGATGGATGGTATGAACAAAGAGTGAATATCCAAATCACTAATCTGCTAGACGTAAGATAATCAGCACAGCTCCCCGGCAGTGGCGCCAAAAATTTGATCCGCCAATTGGGGTTGAGTGAGGAGGGGGAAGGTGCATTAAATGAAGTTTGGAGTTGTGTGGAGGTGGGGGGAACAAGGAAGAGATAAGGGGATGGGAGGTTGTGTGTATGCAGGCTTGTTGCAGGCACCAAGTGGGGGAGAAGGAAAATGGCGCCAAGGGCCATTTTTGACTGGTGAGAGTTGACCAGGTATTAGTAAGCCAGGGGTCCAAAATTGCTAATGACGGGGTCAAAATAGGATGGCAGGGTCATTTGGGTGTAAAGGGTCTTAATTACACAAGGACTAGTTGTGTAACTTCTGAAAATCAAAGGACCATAGCTGCCAATTTGCAAAGATGTTTCAAGGGACCAAAACTGACAAGCTTCCATAGTACAAGGACCAAATCTGACATTTTCCAATTTTCCAGGGGCCATTTTTGCCAATTTTGAAACTTGGAGGACCAAACTTGTAATTTTCTCAAACTTTTTATATTTTTCACCAAAGGACTAATTTTGACAAGTTATGATTTAAAAGGACCTTTGGTGATTTTTCTTTGAAATTAGGATTCAGGGACTATTTTTGACAATTTTAGAAACTTGGGGGACCTGAAAGCGCCAATTATGCAAACTTTGCTCATTTTCATCGATTTAAAACATTTTGCATCCGAAACATATAAAATGCAATTTTGGAATATTTTCAGTATTTTGATGCATTTCTGAGCATTTTTAAACGTTTTGCAGTTCAGATTTGACTAAAAATGATGAGTATTTACACACTCATCAGGAAGCCCGAGAACGGTAGACTGAGGACACGAGTTGATGCAAAGGATGTACTTTCCCGAGTTCAAACTACAAATACTGTGTTTGGAAAAGGAAAAAATAGTCGAATTGAAAAAGGAATCTGAAAAAAAAAGTCAATATTTTGGGAATTAGAATACTGGGAGCATTTAGATGTTGGACACTATCTCGATGTTATGCACATTGAAAAAAATGTTTGTGATAGCATGATAGGCTTATTATTGAACATTCCGGGGAAAACAAAAGATGGGGTTAATGCTCGAAAAGACATGGTCTCAATGGGAATCCGATTACAACTTGCTCCTGAAGAGAAAGGTGCAAGGGGCACATATCTACCACCAGCGTGCTATACTATGTCAAAAGCGGAAAAAAATGAAATTTTGTCAATGCTTACATGATATTAAGGTTCCATCAAGCTATTCTGCGAACATTAAGAAGTTAGTGTCATTAGAAGACTGTAAATTGCTTGGTATGAAGTCTCATGATTGTCATGTTTTAATGACACATATGATTCCTATAGCAATTCGAGGTTTATTGCCAAACAATGTTCGACATACGATCACAAAACTTTGCTTGTTTTTTAACATGATTCACTCAAAAGTGATTGATCCTGAAATGTTAGATTCATGGCAAAAGGATATCATCGTCACACTCTTCGAGCTAGAGATGTACTTTCCGCCTTCCTTTTTTGATGTCATGGTTCACCTTGTATCTCATATTGTAGGAGAAATCAAAGCTTGTGGTCCCGTGTTCCTACGTTACATGTACCCTTTTGAGAGATATATGGGTTTCCTAAAAGGGTTTGTTAGAAACCGGGCGCGACCTGATGCTAGTATTGTCGAAGGATACTATTCAGAGGAGTTGATTGAATTTGCTTTAGACTATTTGAATGTTGCAGAAAATATTGGCATTCCCCACTCTCGTCACGAGGGTAGACTTTTATGGGTTGGTACAATTGGATTGAAAATGATTGACCCAGATCGTGATCTTTTAGAGGTTGCACATTCTGTAGTCTTACAACACATGACCTGTATTGCTCCTTACATTGAAGAGCACATGGAAATTTTACGTAGGAGAAACCCGGGAAAGACTGGCAAATGGTATCAAACCAAGCATGGCCAAGAATTTGCAAACTGGTTGAAGGACAAAGTAATGGAAGATTTTGGAAAACAAAATATCGATAAAACAGTGCAAAAGTTAAGAGATGGCCCAAAATGTGTAGTTAGATCATACCAAGGGTACGAAATTAACGGCTTTACATTTTACGCCAAAGAACAAGATGAAAAGAGTACAATGCAAAATAGCGGAGTTACAGTAATAGCCTCAGCAATGGAATTTGATAGGATGACTCATGATGCAAGGTCAACAATCCAAAAAATGTCGTATTATGGTGTGATACAAGAAATTTAGGAATTGGATTATCAGTCGATCACTATACCCTTATTCAAGTGTAAGTGGGTGACTAATAACCAACGAGGTGTTAATGTAGACGAAAAAGGTTTCACTCTTGTCGACCTTTCAACAAATGGTTACACATCTGACCCATTAGTTCTCGCAAAGCTAGCTACCCAAGTGTTCTTTGTCAAGGACTCGAGTAAACCAAGATGGCACGTCGTATTACATGGAAAAAGACGCATACTTGGTGTTGACAATGTTGTCGATGAGGAAGAATACAACCAGTTTGACGAGTTACCACCGTTTTCAGTCGGCGTTCTTCCGCTAGATGATGATATTATTGGTGATACTTACTTACGATCTGATCACGAAGAAGGATTATGGGTTGATGATACTGCTACATGAAGGTATGATATTTACATTAATCTATATATTAATCTGTATATTAAACAATCTTGACTTATAAGTTTAATTTGTTTAATTTTCAGGATCTTAAAGGATGAAGAACAATAAAAGATGTTAACGTCAAGATGATTTATTTAATTAGTTGATACTAAAGTTGTTTTTTACTAAGTGTTAAACTTATTAGCTTATTTTCTTATATTATTTTGTTTCAACTATAAGTTTATGAAAATGGCCGGGTATATGTGAAAACAATGGCGGGATAAAGAATTATTTAATGATAATTATGGCGGGAGGTTAAAGTTTTTCTACAATTATTTGATACGGTAGATATCAACCGTGATAAAAAATAGAAAATATGTATTATTTAATACGTAATTTAATATTAACCGCTGTAAATAATGGGTCTTTTATGTTATACGGTTACCATTTTCATTCTAAAAGAAAACAAAAGAGTAAAACACTACACAAACCCCACCAACACGTACACTTGACAATACAATATTACTTAAATCCCAACTGCTGAGATCGACCTTTGTTGGTGGGTCTTGTTTATTTCTTTATTCTTGTTTTGATCAAACAACAAAAAACCCTCATTGATTTTGTTGCTTTCATTTGTTCATACTTTTGGTGAGAACTGCTTACTTTTAAGTTTTCTTATGTTATTAAATTGTTAGTTTTTGTTTACTATACGTTTTTTGTTGAGCTATGTTTATTAGTCTATTGATTATCTGAATAGGTTTTTGGTTTTCACACTTTACCCACCCATTCCACTATCTGAATTATTGTCGCCCCATCAAAACAACAAATCCCCAAAAAATATCCACAAATCCGAGCAAAATTTGCATTTCTAGGGGAAAATTACGAGTTAGGGTTTGAAGCTTTTTTACTCAATCTTGTGGGGTAACTACTTTGTACTTTTTGTCTATGTGTTCTATTTGATTTCATTTAATTTTGTTGAATTATAAAGCGACAAAGTTTTTGTCACTAGAAAGCTCATATCATGAGTTGGCGGGCTTGTTTCTTTTCTTTTCTGGATTAAGTGGGTGGGTCCCTTTCTGTTAATGAGTCTTAATGGGGAGGGGTACCTTTTGCTTTCTCTCCTCATATAGACTATTTAACAGAAAAAGAAACATATTATATGTGTGGCCCCACCACTATCTCCCCATTAAGACTTATTAACAGAAAAAAGAAACACCCCCTAAGTCTCTATCTTGCATCTAAGATACGTCATGTTATATTAGATTTTTTTGTTTTTTTGTTTTATCACATGGCCTCTTTGACCTTTACTTTGCTTTAGCACATTTATTATTATATATGGCTCGTGTGGTTATAATCATTTTCTATGCTTGATGTTATTAAAATTAAAATGTTTATGTGTATGCCGAAAGTGATTGTTCCTATAGCAAAAGTATTAAGATATACATTTAAAATGAGTTTCTAGTTTTTTCATCATGTCTTCGCATGTACCCGCAGTAGCATTCAAGTAATGCCCTTTGATTTCACCTGTTTTAGCTTGTGATTTAAAAATAGCTTCGGCACAAAATAAGAAACGGTCTCTCCAACGCATAAATGTTTGGGAGTTCACGTTCTCATCATCTTTAGTAAAATCAAGGCCACCACGAAGACATTCATAAACAGCTCTACCGTAGTTTTTAGCGGATAACCCCAATTTAGGTTTAATAGTACATCCCAACAGAGGACATTTATTATGTATTTTAGCCACTAGGATATGGGTACATTTGAATGGGTGGCAGTGGCATACTTTGAATGGTCATCTGTGGGTGTTTTGTAATGGGTTTTGGTTCACATGTAAGGATGGTGACTTACTTATTTTTTAGGTGTAAACTAGTATATACAATGGCTGGAAGGGGTAAGCGAGGTGCATCATTGGGTAAGAAAAATTATCCGCCTGAGTCATTCTATATTGAGTTCGATGAATTTGGAGCCGCCATTGGAGAGACCGCTGGCAGATTCAATACATGGTTTGGGAAAACGGTGAAAGCAAGTATTCCTTATTATTTGGAATGGAAAAAAATGAAAAAAGAGATACAGGATCAACTGAAGGAGCGGTTATGGTTACATACCATGGTATATATACTTAACACAAATACATGTACCTCCATCTATTGTCTATATGTATAAAGTAGATAAGACATTTTTTTTAACCAGGACACATGGAGATTTCTACATGATGATACTGATGATACGGCAAAGGTTGCACAATTGGCCAAAGTGAACACGATACATAGAACATTCAGAAATACGCTTGTAGATTTTGTGAGACTAAGAATATCGCCTTTTGATACTTACAAATATCTGCCTAAAAATGAAGAACATTGGGAAATGTTTGTTGCTTACACGACCTCCGAAGAATTTCTGGTTTGTTGTAATTGTATACTTTTACGTTTACGTTTCTTATTGTTTATGACTATACTATCTGTTTTCATTCTTTATGTAACTTGTATGTGTAGGTAAAAAGTGAGAAAGCAAAGAAAAGTGCACTCCAGAACAAGGATCCGGCTCGAGTAGGTCGGTCAAGGTATGCTGGATTGAGAGCTCTATGGAAAGCTAATAAAGAAGAACTAATTGAAAAGATTCCATTGTTAGGGTTGTTGCAGTCCGAGCGTTCAATATTACATGTTTTGGGTAGAAGGAAAAAGAACCAAGAAACAGGGATAAAGGAGTTGAGTGACTTTTGTCGTGAGAGATTGGATGCATTGGTAAGAGCTATTGTAATACAGTGTCTTAACTCTATAAGTTGCATGCTAATATTGGAATATAGTGTGTTTAAATGGTTATATGATGTATGGTTTATTGTTTGAGCAGATTAAAAAAGAGAAGGAAATGAAAGCTAATGGTACATATTATATAACGGGAAGTGATCCTCTACGGGGGGCGAACCAGGTCAGTATCAAGTACTCAAGGAAGTAAGAAAGCCTTGGGAACTAACAAGGGTGAGACGATGCAAAAGGTATCAATGAAAGATTTAGAAAGCATGGCGGGTAAAATATTGGGCGATGTAAAGCCAGAAATGGATCAATTACGGGCGGACGTTGCGACACTTAAGAAAATCTCTAATGGTATGCCGAGTGGTGTTTCAGGTCATATAACCGTGGACAAATTTGATGAAATCGAGGTAATTTTGTACTTATATAAGTTTTTTGTTTATAATATATCGTTCATACTAACATATACTTAAATAATAATTTTATGTTTTGTAGTATTGTGAAGTTATGCATATCCACTTTAGAACGGAGGTCAAAGTAGGTAAAGGTATAATATAGCCGACTAATGTACATGGAGTTCCTATGGAACCTGGTTACATGAAGATACAAGTCGACACAATGTATCCAGGGTGGGAGGGATTACAGGTTCCTAGGCCAACCGAAGAGGTGATGTTTTTAGGTGATGCAACAAAAGATGCTTGGTTTATTCAATGGCCAAAAAATTATCTCAAGGTATGTATCATCTTACTTCTGAGTTCTGATATGCTATTAACTTGCCAAACACGCACTTCTTAGAACTTAGTACTATATTTAGTGGCTTAGCTGTGGTTTTGCTTTAGAATGAGCCATATAACTTACCAAATATCTTATGGACGAAAGATGGCTAATATAACACTAGGTAACAGAAAGAATTCCGGTGTAGTTCTAATATCTTAGAAAAGCTCAAAGACAATGTTGTTGGTTTAATGGACAAAATATTAATAGATGTGTGTTAGGATCGAACTCGAGACCTATGGGATTGCACGCGTTGCGTATGAGATTTAATTATATTAAGTCACAAAATATTTATATGGTCGAACTAAGAAAAAGAAAGGGGTAAAGTGTATAGTTTTGAAACTTAAAGAGGTGTTTGCAATGACTTGTTAGACAAGGTTTAATACTATATAAACACACCTTTAGTCTCATTCGGATGTGATAAGAAAAAGATGATCGACACCTAATAACTCTTGTATATATCGTACAGTAGATATCATTCACTGTACATCATCATACATGCATGCATGAGATTCATGAGATGCATGATATTCTTGACTTTTCTTTCTTCATTGAATTGATAGTTCGACAGATATATAAAATAAAGGGGTATGACCTGATTTATTTTATTAAAAGCTAAACTTGTTTATTTGGAGCTTTAATTGTGACTTGAACTAGCATTCTAATTAAATCGCTAACAATACGCGCGTACATGATCGTAGAGAAATCCTATTTTGGATTTTGGTGATTTACACTATTCGACTTTATTAAGTCGATTAGCACTCAAACCCTAATTAGGGTTCATCCTAATTGCTAGTTTGTGGATTTGATTCTTGTTCGGCTAGAATCAAGAAAGGTACGCATACTTTATTCTTTAGTTAATTAATTATTCATTATATGTTCCTATACGCTTCCGCACTTACTTTGATGTTTATTGTTTATATTTATGATTTGTCATGTTATATAATTCCAACAGTGGCATCACGAGTCATTGGTTTTAATGAGTAATTAATTACTAAACACGTAAAAAACAGATATTGTATTGTGTTTGATATGATTTATTCTAGGGTTTTGGTTATGATTATATAAACCCTAATTTTAGGGTTAAGGATTTTGCCCTAATTTGGTTTTAAAAATCTATTATGGATCGAAAAATTTTTTTTGGGTGGAAACCCTAAAATTTTTTTAGTCGATTTCCTAAATTTTTTTTAGGGTTTATATTAATTGTTATGTTATCAATATCGAAACCTAGATTTAATATATTTGTTACGTGATAAATTCATGAATAAAATGTTATGTGACATGGAATTGTATGCGATCTTGTGACTTAATTGAATAATTGTTATGTTATATCCATGATGATACATGCATGTTTGTCATGGATAGTTGCTTGTATTATTATTTAATTGTTAAGATTGGATTAATTGTTAAGTTTTATACACATGTATATTTATGATAAATCTTGAATTGGGATGACTCAATTATATACATTAATGAATCAATTATGTGCAATTTGGTATATCATTAATTATGGGTTTACGCAATCGATTCATCGATGTATGTGGCTCACTTTCAATTGAGAGAGTGAAAGCCCTAATTAATATATCGTTAATTTAACCTAGACATTGATTATTAATAGGGTTTTATCGAATAAGTTGCATGTGGCTACTTGTTTACACGTATAAATTGTTTATTATGCGCATTGTTTTAGTTGTTTATATTTTTTATTGGTATTACTTGTTTGTTTATTATGTGCGGCAGTTTTAAGCAAAGGGTAATTTTGAATAGAAAATAATACGGACTAAACAATGGCGAAATTTGATTTGTTTTGGAAGAGTTAAGTTTTAATAGTTTAATTGATTGGTGACTTTGGTACAATGACCGCACGCTCACCCATTCGAATGAACTATAAAGGGTTATTTAAGAAGTGCGCACAATCACACTAAAAGGATGTCTAAGGTTATGCTTTTGCGCTTACCGGTCCTCTACCCTCTGTAAGTTCGAATGGAGCTACTTAGTAAGCCATAAAAGTACAAGCTCATCTTAAGGCGAATTAGTTTTAATTCCATGCGCCACTTGGTGGTAATTATCCGAAACACTAAGTGTTTACACTTATGCAAAAGTATGGTATAATGGATGATAATTAACACTAAATTCCTTGATTGGTGAACCCAATACCTCAATCAAAACTTTGATAATTTGATCTTTATGAATTGGTAATAAAAGTTTTTATTAAAATTATGCTACAAGATGAATGCATGACATCTTTGTACATATTTGATTTGACCACATAAAATCAAAACTAGTACCGTTTTAAATTAAGGTATATGCCATCTAATTAAAAGGAACACTTGAAGTTGCAATTTAAGTCATGAGAGTACTTGGCTAGATTGTGATGGAGAGGTAAATCTCTATGTTAAGTGAGACCTTACATGGACATATTTGCAGTTCTTTAAGTTAGACACTTAAGTTGAGTAGGAAGTGAGATCTTGGACTCAATGGCATAAGATGTGTTAGGAATTAGAAAATTCCATAGTGAAGAGTCGGTCACCCCAAATGTTATCTAGCTTAATTTAGCTCGTAGACTTGTCGTTAGTCACGTTATTTAGTAGTTTATTTATTAGTTTGTAGCGTAATATAGTTTAGTGCAACACCGTGGAGGAAGGACGGGTCTTTACCCACCGTATCCACGATCCACAGCCGATAGGAGGTCGTTTCTCATGTAACTATAAATACCCTTCCATCCATGGAAGGGTGGTGCTTCATTTTAATCTAACATTTCCTTTGAGTAAACCTCTAGCAAGAACACCCTCTCTCTCTACTTTCTCTCTCTAAAATGGAAAACATGTATTTTGATCTCCCAAGACCACCCGAATCATCTAACACACTAAAATACGATCCTACAATTGGTACCAGAGCCAAGGTTGTGTTGTTTATGGTGATTCTTGTGGTTTAACACACGATATTTATGCAGTTTGTTATGAATTCGTGTATATGGTTTTTATGCTTGTTGGTATGGTCATTTTTATCGTGGTCTAATCCAGTTTTATTTGATGTTCATCTCTTGGTTTTTGATATGTGGTATAACTGTTTCTTAACTCTTTTTGTATGTGGTCATACTATGATTTCGAAGTGGTGATTTGGTCAAAAAGTTACATTTTTTGTGTCAAAGTCCAATGGTCATTACAAATATTGCATCTGTTTGTGTGTCTAAAGTCCATTTATCTGCTATTGTCCAAACAGTAAGGGGTCAAAACTGTTTTTCTGGGTTTATCATGAAGATGGTCGGAAATACTGTCGGAAAACTCGCCGGAAAAACTAAAACATCTTACTAGCGACTTGTACAAGTTCTAGTTAGCGAGTTGGTTGTTTATGTTGTCCAGGTTCATTGTACCTCATTTTTAGCGACTTATGTAGCGAGTTGTGTAATGGTGACCTAGCGACTTGTTATTGAACAAGTTAGCGACTTGTGTGTTTAAGTGCTAGCGACTTGGTTTGGAAAAGTGCTAGCGACTTGGTTTGGAAAAAGTGCTAGCGACTTGGGCTATGCTATAGCTAGCGACTTGTTTTGAAAAATGGGTTAACGACTTGGTATATCTTTGTAGCGACTTGCCTACTTGACTTGACGAGAAAAGGAAGGATAAGATGATCTTTGTTAAAATACCATGACCTCGACCACAAAAGACCTTAAGATTTTACATTTACCAAACAACAAGACCTCAACAAAAACATTATTCATCTATGTCTTAAACAACGACTACAATGGTTAAGACTCGGACTCATATTCGATTGATCTCAGTTTCTCTAACTTGGTGGTACTCAAGAGTCTCATCAAGACCAAAGGTCTAATGCAAGTTTAGAAATCATCATAAATCTAATCTTTTGATAATATTCGAATATAAGGCTGTGAACACAACAAATATGTTAGCTCATGACCTTGTGTCGATTCATTTCTTATTAAGAGGGTCCGATCTCAGTTTCACTTCTTTTGTGTGTGGTTCTCAAAAAAATCTTACAATATCTAAACACAAAAGAAATATTCATCACAGATCCATAAACAAGAAAAGTGATTGATCTCAGTTTTTATTCGTGTGACATAAAAGTTATATCAAGACTCAGAGGTCCTTAGACACGAATGATAACCATCATTGACCAGTTTGAAGATGTTTTCGAGCAAAGTTAAACATGTCACAATACTCGTTCATCACAGTTCTCATATATTCGAACTATGAAATGAAGCTAACAATTGATGTTAGTTCGTCTTTCATGCGTTCGTATAGACCAATAAAAAATAAACGAAATCTCAAGTTAAACCTATGTTCAAAGCTTTTGCCTCAAATTAATGTTCGATCCTTGAAATAAAATTAACAAGTAACGTTAATTGTTTTTTCTTGATCGTTAATACTTAACTAAGCAAATCGAGTATCAAGTCTAAATAAACCTACCGTGTTTCATATGTTTGATCTCGTGGCTGCTACATAAGGTTCTCACCTCTAGCCATCCCTGTGGCCATCTAAACCCTCGAGCCAACCCTGTGGCGAGGTTAAGTGAGAAGTATTGTTGGTGATGCTACATCTTTTTTTGTACTCAGGTGATGGAGGCATTTGATTTTGTTAGTGGTGTTCGGATGGAAGATACTTGGGATTGGTTAAGGTAATATGAGGCGCTGTGATGTGCAACGAGGCACTGGTATGAGTGATTAGGAGAGTTTTGAGGTAAGTTTTTTTTAGATGAGATGGAGCTGAGTATTATATGTTGAAATGGGGGCGGACATATCTGTAAGAGTGATTAGGGTTTGACAAAGTGAGGTATTTTAGGGTTATATGTATTTGGTGTGTTTATATATATGGTTTATCAATTTTTTCTTGGTCAAGGTAATGGGCTGGATATAATTTTTACGGGCTGAAGGAATTCTCATTGAACTTGGATCGGCTGTGTGATTATCTTGGGCCCACGAAGCTTATTGAATCAGGTGTAGGATTTGTATGAATTCTGATATCACTAAATTTGGGCCGAGTGTTGCAGTTGATGTAACCATGAGCTTCACATACACTTCGTGGTCTTGCACAATTATTTCCGGTTGCTTATATTTGGACAATTTTATGTGAGCTTTCGTTGGATTGGTCCGGATATTTGAGGGTATTAATTTGAATCGGGTTCAACGTTGCGGTTGGGCGTCTCAATGAATGGATTTTTGATATTTGGATAAAATGAGATTTAATGATGAGATTGGTTGAATCAATTTGACGACGAGATTTGTGATAATGTAATTTGATGAAGAGATGTGACATATATGTGATTTGATGAGATGAGGCCTATGAGATTCGGATTTTATGAGATTCGTTGAAGAAATTCGATAACGATGAGATTTGATGAGATATGATGGTTGATACTCTGGTGTATACATTTTCACGATGAATATTATGTCACGGCTTGAACTATTATTGGAACTAGGTTGACTACGGGGTTGTTTGGACGGTATTTCTTATTTGGATTTGAAGTGAGGTTTTTCGGGCAAGCTTACTTATTTCGTCTTCTTTCTTTCTACCATTCCGCGAAGATGACTTGTTTGTGCTTTTAAAGAGTGTGATAAAGACTTGACTATTTAACTACGGTTGTGATTCCTTTCTCACTTAACCCACAACGTAGCTATCACTTTGGTGTCTCACGCAGTTGAGGATATGTCAAGAGGTTTTGTACATTGGGTACACCGTTTCTTTTTCACGAGGATTAGTACAAGTTTAAGTAACAAATCTGGGAATTTTACTTCATGATCAAGTTTGGCATATCGGGTTTACTTCTCAATGTGGTCACTTCAATAGCCGACAGAATGAGTGAATGATGTGTTTACCAAAGTGTTTATTGGATGGTTGATGTTTTTGGTAATGTTGGATAATGAACCGCTGATGAATCGCTGCATGTTCCCCTAAAACAGATATTCACCGAAACCAAAGTTGTCATTACACATTCAAGCTGACATTGTTTACGGTTTTGTCTTGATTTTGTAAAATCCATGAAAGAACCTATTTCTGGTTTAAATCATAGACTTGTAAAATCCGTGACAATGGAAACATCCCGGTAATATTAAAGTGCATTTCGGATCTATCTTACGGTTTATTCTTGGTTTTGTAAAATCCCGAAAGAAACTATTTCTCTGTTTAAACTATAGAATTGTAAAATCCCATGATGATGGAACCATCTTGGAGAAAGGAAAGCGTATTTGGGGTCTTCGATCTTGGTGTTACGGTTTCATTTGAAGAAGGATAAAAGGGTGTACTTCATGAATTGGGTGTGTGTTTGGGTTGTCTTCATGGCAGTTTGGTTACTACATGGTTTTACGGGGCTATGTGCTTTTAACCATGGTCGGGATGAAAACCATTATCATAGTTCACTTAAAACGTCAAAGGAGGCTAGATTTGAGCTTTTAATCAGAAGATGTGACAACGGCGTTAATTCAGTATTATTTATTTGAGGTTGAAGTGAAATATCACGGGCGAGTGTACATAGTATCTGAAGGTATCGGGGATGGTTGGATGAAGATTCTTTGAGATCCTTGTTCGAGCTTATTATCAAAAATGAAGACTTGGAAATCTAGTTATTGTTGGGTGTCTTTTACCTTTTCTTTTACCACTTGGGGGAATTGGGCTCACAACACCACAAAATAACTATCACTTTAAGGAGTTACGTTGTAGTGCTCAGTGTCACATTGAATTGTGGAGTTTCAAGAGGTGATGTACGTCTATTACTTGATGGTTGGTTGGTTGAAGAGTATAGAGTACTTAGAGATTCAAATGGGCATGAATTCTTGGCACCGCTCTTTGTTACATATGTGCAAGTTTAAGTCACGAGTTCGGGTTAGTTTACTTCAAAGTCAAATTCATCATATTGGGTTATCTCCATCAGCTGTCACGACAAATAGCCTACTGAATGATAATGGGGTTGATTACATGTTTTGCCAAGAGATTGAAAAGAGAGAGATTATGACGTCTGTTCACTTGATTCGGGCCTCGTACTCTAAAGAAAAGAAATGTGTATGTTTCAAGCGCATTATCTTGAAAGAAGAGAAATCTTCTTATGACGTCTGCTCACATCGATTCGGGCCTCGTACTCTAAAGAAAAGAAAAGTATACGTTTCGATCGCTTTATCTTCAAAAGAAGAAATCTTCTCTATTATGACCATTCTCATCAACATGCTTCATACTTTTCCATGCGCTTGGTCATTAAGTGAACCGGACTCTTGTTGATTGTTTTCGATTCCACTTTCTCAACTATAATGACGATGACGACATCCTGTGCCGATTTTGCGGGGAGAAGTGTGAATAGACTACAAATGGATAATGTTCACTTATTTAGTCAAGAATGGCATCTCCGTATGCAATTCTTGAGGGGAGAAAAGTGTGAATTTTGTTGATTGAAATTTGAGAATATAAATGGTCATACGGCTCTAAACTCATGTAAGAACCGAGCTTCTTCTTATCGGGTCATCTTCACATGGAGTTTTTTCTTCTAAGAGCATTGGTTGACATCTTCTGGTGATATGAGTTTATTGACAAAGTGCTTCCGGTTAATGCTTCACGTGCACATCAACATGATGATTCGAACAACCTTCATTCTTGTTTGATGTGATTGGTAGTTTGGTGTTACCATCTTGTGTGTTCGTTCGGCCCGATTCTTTGATTTCCTTGAAGAACATCTTTCTGTTCTTGTTTGATTGGGAGGGATTTTAGTTAAGGGGATTTGCAAGATGTAAGTTGATTGGGATGCTTTTTGGTGTGAGTTGAAGATGTTAACTATCTATTCCCCAATTGGACAATCTTGAAGAAGGTCGAGTCTTCAGTCGGTTCTACATTTTCTGCTGCATGTTAGAAGACTAAAGACGTGTTGCATTTGATAATCCAAAGACTTCTTCTTAATTCAAGCATTCATCATAAAGATTGTCGGTTTAGGGAGAGCACTAATTGGGGAATGTGATATGTCAAATTTAATCCCAATTAGACTTGCTCACATTATTGACATGTTGATTCTCACAAAGACTTCAAGCGATCTTCTCAACAAATTTCAAGTATTTGGGCATTCAAAGAGTTCTTGATTCAAGTATCAAAACCGAGAAAGGGGTAAGGAGACAAGCATCTAAACGCGAGTAAACTTGATGAACTTAATACTTCTAAGTAATTGAAGATATCCCGGGAAGACAAATGTTATTACCGCAGAGAAACTCAAGGTTTGACTCATGGCGAGTAAACTTGATGAACTTAATTCTTCTAAGTGATTGAAGGTATCCCGGGAAAACAAATGTCATGACCGCAGAGAAACTCAAGGTTTTACTCATCAAGGCGTTTAGTATTCTTATTCCAACTATGTGGGGGAAGCGATGTTAGAGAATGTTTCTGAAGATATAAGAGGTACATTGGTGTGTGATGATCTCGATGTTATCGCAATCATCAGGGGAGAGAGAATTGTGTACATTGGGGATGCTCAGCTGTTTTACTTGAGGGCTTAATCTGTGATTCAGAGATATAATCACTTATTCCGGTGTTGACATCCGCAGAGATTGTCACCCGAGAGATAATCGATGATTCGCCCGATACTTCAATGTTATCGGTTGTTCTCTCTTTAGGGAATGTGTGTACTTGGTCCTTGAGCTTCATACACGATCATCGGGGAAGAAAGCCATTGTTTACCACAAACATTGGGAGGTGTTTTCCTTCCGGGCATGATGTGTATTCGGAGAGTTCTTGGATATTGGTGTACTTGGTTCTTGAGCTTCATACACATTCATCGAGGACGAAAGATGTGAACATTGGGAGTTGTTCTTCATTACCCTCATGATGTGTATTTGGGAGAGTTCTTGAGCATTATACAAAGAGACCGATCGCATTAATTCAACTACGTGGGGAATTGTTCTCTTGACACCTTTTGGAATGGATCGCTTGGATGTCGGTTGAAAAGGAAATTTGAGAAGATTGTTTTATGTGTGGGATGATACGATCTTTTCTTCTTGTTGATGATATAACCTCGAACGAAGAATCACGGTGATTATTCTTGAAAGGAGCGGTGGATTTATGATAATGGTGTGCTTCTCATGCACCGGCTAAGGCAAGCTTGAAATAGAGCTTGAATCTGCTCATTATAGGATTTTCGGTTTGGGGGAAGTCGCCAAAGTCTCACTTTCGGATGGTTCAATTTCTTTCTTCAATGCAAGAGCCTCGAAAGCTTTGGTGGTGAAAGTTTTAGGGATGATGACTTCTATCTTCTACAACGGGTCGCTTGATATCCTTATCTCGGTACTCGTATCATCATCTTCTTAAACTATATCATCTACTCTATCCTTGTAAATATTTATTCGAAAAAGAAAATAGAAAATATAAAACCAACAAAAGAAAATAAAAAATATAAAACCTTCAAAATCCCATAAAAATCGAAAAATTCAAAAATACCAAAATATGTTTTCCAAGACATGTCTTCGGTATCGATAACATCTTCGGTCTTAGAAATGTCATTCAATAATGGCACGGGATCATAGATGAAGTTCGAGCGGGAGGTGTAAATATTCTTTTCTAAACATGTCTCAAAAATGGCTTACGCTTATTTCGATCAGAACCAAGCTTCAAATAATGGCTTCTGATTACTTGATCAGAACCGTGCTTTAAATCATGGTTTGCTATTATTTGAGATAGCAACCCGTTCTTTAAAGAAAGGAAAGTCTTGCGCTAAACCAATTTTCAAATATTTCGTGCACTTATCCTAAATTATATTGAGGAAAGTATGTCGAAGGATCTGTTGCTCGTACACAAATGTTTTTCCATCTAAAATTCTTCGAAAAATATTTGTTGTATTTCAAGTTGGTGGTAAAATGAGTTGCTTGAAAAATCAATCGGGATCGAGTTTTCAGACATCGCAAAAACTCAATCGATGACTTCAAAGACGCTTTAAAACTTTTCAAGAAAAGAGTCATTGATTGAGGGAAGAAATTTTTCAAATTTATATCATCTAACGGACTTTCTTAATTATCCTACGTGTTTATCTCAGTAAAATCTAATTGCCTATGTTGAAGGACTAGGTTTCTAGGATATGATTGTTAGGTTTAGATGATTAAAGTTTGATGAACTCATAATTCCCTTGCTTTATATGATCTGATTGACATGTTGAATTGACTTTTATTAGTCGATTGCTGTTTGGGTGATGTCGACCACCATATATCTGTATGTATGTTCACTAACGTATGCAGGTATATTGGTATAAGAATGTTCCCGATCCGGATCCCACTATTAATGATGATTGGATGCCGAAAGGAAAGGGTAACGATATCTTGGGTTGACAAATGAAGAAACGAGCTTAATCGACTTCAATGGAGAGTTGGCATGAAATGCAACGTAAGAGGTCTTCTTGCATCGTGATGGTTTTCTTGACAAGTGAAGAAACGGAGCTTAATGGACCTCGGTTGGCATTCAAAATGCAACGTAAGAAGAAGTCTCACCGCATTTGCACGGTTTTCTTCCAACCCTACAACAACAACAACGGAAGCTTCTCAACCACTAACGTATCTTTGTGCAGATACCATTTTATACAATTTTGAATAAATTTGAATAAATTGTTTTGAAAATGGAATATATTGTTTGAAAATATATTGGACCAAATTTTGAAAATCACCGGACTTCATGTTATCAAAACTTAAGTCACTCAATTATCGACTTGGTCATCGATTGAGGGGAGAGTGATTTAATTTAAAATATTTTCATACAATATATCTTCAAAAAGTCCGTTTTGTACAACAAAAGTGGTGATCTAAAGATTTAATGTTATGTCATGGTATGATTTTTCTTTTGAATCAAGGTCTTTCAAAATGAAATTTTTTCGTTCTTGTTTGATTGTGAAATTGTTTTATTTTACTTAAAGATCTCTTAAAAACTATCATACCGACACTAACAATCTTTAATGTCTAAATCGGTCCTTATCTCGTCATTTTCAAAATTAAATCTTGCCACGTCTTTCCCTAAAACTTTCTAAATGATTTAAATCAATCGGGATCCAAAACCCTAATTGGTTTGAAATTTTGATCAAGGAGAGATCGTGATTTAAATCTCAAATCTGTTTTAATGGAATCGGTTTTAGTCCTTTATAGGCACTCCTGCCTCCATGTGCCAAACGATTTCAAATACACAATGCACATGTTGAGGAGGAGGATTTATCCAAAAACCAGATGAGTATTTAAACAAGGCCATATTTTCTCCCATGTTTTCTAAACTTAATTAAATCACTTGGGATCCAAAATCTCAAAGGGTTTGATATTTTTGATCGGGGGAGAATTTGTGATTTAATGATGAAATTTGATAAAAGGTGATCGTTTTGATTTAATTGTGCAGGCTGCTCTCTCTTATATGTGCTAAACGCTTTCGAATCTCGAAGCACATATTGAGGGGGAGCAAATAAACTATCGAGGTACGAAAGCTTTTTAAAGTGATTTATAAAGTACCTTGATTGAGTTTTAAATGGTTTCTTAATAGATTATGTGATCGTGGATGTGCTTCAAAAGAACTCTTGCCTCTATGTGATAAAAATGATTTCAAAAATCCTATGCACATATTGAGGGGGAGAATTTTACCAAGAAAATCAAATGGCTTTTTCATATGAAAATTGTGATCAAAGAAAATATTTCAAAGTCCTCTTGCCTCCATGTGCCAAACAATTTCTAAATCACACACACATGTTGAGGGGAGGTTTTCTAAATGATCAAAACTATTAAGGTACAAAATGCTTTGATCTCGTATCACAAGTACCTTGATTGTTTTTCCAAATGATTTTCAATTGGTTTTAAGGAAGAATGAACTGCACCAAAAGACCGACCATTTTACTTTATGTATGGAGTTATAAGGATGGTGAGGTTAGGTATTTGTTCCCACGATCCGCCGAACCGGAGGGATCTACCGAGGATAATCCACTAGATAGTGTAGAGTCCTTAGGTATGATGAAAAAGGAGAAAATGAGAATATGGGAAGAGTGCGGATGAGATGAGCTAGTAATGGAATAAACCCAACAAGGTTCTAGTTATGAAGTCTCGGTAAGCAATCAAGGGGTTGAAGAATGAAAAAGAACCGAATGTGAAAAGGGTGAAAAGAAATAGCCTCCATCAATTCAACCTTAGGCGTAAACCGGGTTCAATACATATGCTCTTGGTTGTTACTAAGGTAACACCGGTATTGAAGACAAGACGTCATGGACCCAAAGGACTTCTGCACTAAACTTCCCAAGCCACTCAAGTTCCTCTTAAAAGGGCTTGTTTCATTCTCACGGGAACCGACATTATCTATCGACTTTCTCTTAGAGATTGTTGATATTGAAGAAGGAGACCCTCTCCTAGTCTCCGACACAGAACCAAATGTGCACTATTGAGTCTAGAGCCAAGAGATCATCCACAATATCTCGTTAGGACACTAAATTCTTGAAGACTTGCTGCTTCACACAACGTGGAAAGTAAGTATATATTAAGAGTCCCACGCATTATTCTTGTGGTATTGCCGAACATCCGAGTGGTATGTAAAAGTATTCACGATGAAGATGGAAATCCTTCAGAGCCAACATCAAACAAGCTCTTGGTGGGTGACATGTGAGATCTTTTCAAAAGATCAAACTTGTGACAACCGGATAGAACGATGGGGCGATTCACTCGTGAATCAACCTTGGTCCAGAATGGAATTGACGAATACTTTTGGAAAACCGTTCGATGTGCAAATCTTCTTTTCTAGCACGTCGAATGTGTACTTACGTTTTCAAATTCAAAAGTATCTCGATTGAAAATACTTTTAGAAAACCGCTCGATGTGCGAATCTCTTCTTTTCGCTAGCACGTCGAATGTGTACTCATTCTCTAATACAAAAGTATTTTGTTTGAAAATTGATCTTTCTCACAAAACCTTCGTCAGATTGCAAAACTCTTTCTTCAAGCAATACGCGATTGTTTTTAAATCACTTTTCATCAATCGGTGAATCTCAATTACCGGTTCACTCACTCCGTGTTGTCTTCTTTGAGACGTTCGGTTTGAGAACAATAGAACAACATTGCGAAACCCCGTCAAGGAGATTCTTTGGAATTATACCGATCACAGGCGATTTGTCTCGATCAACGGAAACCGTGGGCGTGTACCTCAATTCAACGAAGTGATCAAAGACACTTTCGTGTGTTTTATTGCTAACTGTTGTTTGCGGTACATTTGGACGGTTGCGGTGATCGTAATTGAGGAGTCAATCCAAAGCCGCATGCTCACAAAGATCCACACTTAATTGAAGAAATCATGACCGGTGCAAAATCTACATAATCGGTTCGATATTCCTATACTATGCTTCGCTACTGCCGCAAATATCATGAACCAAGAAGGCTTCCGCTACTCGATGGAAAGATGTCATGATTCAAAAGTGTGAGCATGTCGGTCCGAAAGTCACAACTTCACATGATGGCAACACAATAAAGGTTGATCCGAGATTTGTTGTGGTGATGATCTCAAAGAAAGCTCAAAGATCATCAAGATGTGGATCGGTTCAAAGACCTCCACCAAAGTACAAAACTATGCGGACTTTGAAGAATCGCTACAAAAGCACAAAGATTGCGGAAATGAAGAATTCATGTCTCGAGCTCAAGAACAAAGTCAAGAATAGAATGCTAGGATTTGAAATGTAAAACATGGGGTGACCTCCTTGGGGAGATTGTTAGGAATTAGAAAATTCCATAGTGAAGAGTCGGTCACCCCAAATGTTATCTAGCTTAATTTAGCTCGTAGACTTGTCGTTAGTCACGTTATTTAGTAGTTTATTTATTAGTTTGTAGCGTAATATAGTTTAGTGCAACACCGTGGAGGAAGGACGGTCTTTACCCATCTGTATCCCCGATCCACGGGCCGATAGGAGGTCGTTTCTCATGTAACTATAAATACCCCTTCCATCCATGGAAGGGGTGGTGCTTCATTTTAATCTAACATTTCCTTTGAGTAAACCTCTAGCAAGAACACCCTCTCTCTCTCTACTTTCTCTCTCTAAAATGGAAAACATGTATTTTGACCTCCCAAGACCACCCGAATCATCTAACACACTAAAATACGATCCTACAAGATGGGATGAAACATGTTTATATTTGCAATAGCGTTGGAAAATATAAATCCCATAATGATCTAGGAATTGGAAATTGTTTGCCAATTATTGTTCGACAGATTACCCTATTATGTGCTTTCGTTACTAGCAGATCAACTGATGTAATGGAACTACGATAATTTGGATCCTAGTTTTCGAGAAAATTCTATGGTTATATGAATATTACCTTGGGTATTTTATTTTCTTGAAAAGTTTAATTATCGAAAATACTAAAATTGAATTTTGCTAATTCTTTAAATGTATTAATGCAACATTAAACCGTAAACGTAGGTTATTCCTGTATTGGTAAAATTGATCTACACCTGTAAGGGTTTTAGTAGAGTCAACGTTACTAAAAGAATAATCCTATTCCTCTTTTTACGCGAAAGAGTGAGATTCAACCCTATCCCTTTTCATGAATGAAGAAAGGTATGATAGGACAATTAGAATTGTCTAAATTCTAAATACATAACTCGTAAGCAAATTTTAATAGTTAAGAAAATTGCATATTTCTGAGTTATTAAATTAGAAGCTAGACTAATTCTCGTATAATTGGTAAAAGACAAACTAGCATATTTTATCTAGTTGTTTTGTTTTGACCATTTAAAAGTACTACTTACAATTGTTGGAATAGTAGAACTATAAGAAAGAAATTGCATGCCCAATTTTTCAAGTTAATAGCATTGATGGATAGTTCATCATCTACATAGTAGAATACACTCTTTAAGTACATAAGTAATTGTTATGTATGGTCTTTTTCAAAGGTGTAGGGAAGTAAATAGAACACTATTTTCTTTTACTGGTTAATGAAACACTTACAATGTTGTCAAATACAGTGGGAGTATGTTGTTCTTATTACTGAATAAGGAATTAATGTAATGATCTCTTATTCAGTGGGAGTTACAAGCTTTGTCATCTTGGTAGTAACCCAGATTATCTCTAGAATGTCTTACGATAATTACTTTCCACTTGTAGACACTTATGTTTTCAAGGATAGTCATGTACGTTTCCTTATTAGACAATGAAGTGGTTCTACATCTACTAGTTATGCTAATATCAATGACACAATCATATTAGTCACATAAACAAACATATGTCGTGTTGTTTATCTGCTACATGATGTTGTTACATGCACAAGTGGGAGAAATCTATATTGTGTGCAAGCTACAACATATAAGTATATGATTTAATGATTCTCTTGATCGCAAGGTAAGAGACTAACGTTCTAATATAACTTGTACATATCTACTTCAAGAAACACTTGGTGTTACAATTTACGTCATGTGAGAACTTGGCGAGATTGCAACAACAAAGTAAATCTCTATGTAAAGTGAGATCTTGCATGGACATATTTACAGTTTCTAAATTAGACAAGTATTTAGAATGTGTCAAAATGATATATAAGACTACTTCAAATTAAATATTTATGTATTAATAGAATGACATAAAATTAAATGAAGTAATCTAATCCTACTTCAATTTGTTTAATTATGTATTTTGAATGACATAATGAAGAATAATGCGATCCTGCATTATTGTGAAGTAAAATAAATTAACTTGAAATTACTATTGAAACCAAGAGTTGTTTTCATAATTACTTTAGTTAAACATGTTTATGATTCATTGTAAAGACATAAACATAAAGTCTTTTAAGACTTATAATAAAGTAAGACGTTAACTTGTTATGTTTTTAATTAAGACATATACAAGAAGTCATTGAGTTGATCAATGATTTATAACGTATAATGGGATTATAACAGTTTATGTTTTCTTGATGAGACATGGATATGAAGTGACTTGGTTAAAGGTACTTGTGTTATAAAGCATGTAATTGGCTTGGAAAGTTTATTATACCATTAAGTTGACTTAGTTGGTAAATAGGTAAGCCAAAAGGAATATGTTTATCTTATATATTGTTAGATTGTATTACAATATTAATTCTAATGAATACCACAAGTTGATGGTATGTTCGCTAGGAGAATCAAAGTATATTTGATTTGTTTGATTCAAGATAACCATAACTTCTTTCTTAAAAGTAACAAGGTTAGAAAATTGAGTATGGATTGAATATACTCAATATGACTCCAACCTAGAAGATTGGTAAAACACCATTTCATTATGGAATGTGATGAATCACATTAAGTTTTAAAAATTGAAGATTCTGAATTTGTTAAACTATTTATGAATATGTTATTAACAAACTAAAGTCACGAATTATCAATGTGTATTTGTAATGTCCCAGAAGAGAACATTGTATTGTTGCTCTAATTGCTAAGTATATATAGATAGTCTATATATTACAAAAGGCAAGTGGGAGTTTTTATCTTGAAAGATAAAATTACAAGATACATAATCTTCTAAAACACACTAGTAAATATCATGATGAGGTTAGACATGTAAATGATACACCTCATGATGATGGAATTTTCATTCATAGATCTGCAAAGATATCTCGGATATTTGACTTATATGTCGAGAAATATGAGTTCTGAGTTTATAGTAAACCCGATAATCATTATGATGGATTACCAAATATTGAATTGGGTAAATTACTCATACTATGAATGTTAAAGATGCTGTCCATAAAGATAATCAATTTTGGAAATTTGGTTTATCTTAATAGTTAGACTATAGAATGGAAATGAGTTTCTTCAAAGAGATGAAAAACCCTAGTGGTTTGAATTTCTATGTAGAAATCATATGGATAATATTGTACACATATTTAATGCATGTCTTATGACAAGATTATTAATCATACTTAAGCAATTAATTGTGATTGAATATTCTTTTCTAGACACATTAAATATATAAAGATGATAATTGTCATACTTGTTTTCATTAATATGAAATATCAAAACTCTTTCTTGAGAAATTACTTGAGCGAGGACGGTAAGTAATTGAAAGGTTTTTTGAATTCATATAATCTTTGGAAGTGTACGAAGTGCAATAATTCATGAATGGATAAATGCATGCATCTATGAAATTATTCTTATGTTAAATTATTAAATCCATTTTCGATTTATAATTAAAATAAGATAAATTTTAAGTATTCCTGAAAGCTAGTGGGAGTATTATGTTAAGGTTTTAAATCTTATATGTTGTATAACATATGAGAAGTAACATTCCTTGAAAGATAAATGTTAAGTCTTAGATTGGAATGAAACTTCACTTGTAAGATTTAAGAATTAAAACATACAACCTTGAAATATATGTTTATTGTTAATAAACATGTGCAGTAAAATAAATGATTCTAATAAAACATGATATATCATTTGGAAAATTGATAAATATCTTTTGACAAGATAGAACGTGAATGAATTCTAAGTTTGAATGTAGATTCATCATGTACATCATGTTGTGTATTAAAATTGTTGTATCATTCTTGAATAAGAAGTGATTTGACAACATTGATATCTAACTAAAAGTTATTAGATAACTTATGTAATGAATATTCTAATAGAATTACATCCTTAAAACCTGGAATTGCTCCTAGATTCTATGGATGAACAATATGTCAAATGTTGTGAAAATTGTCATCAGCTTTAAACTTGAAAGTTAGGAAAGCATCAAACATTACACAATAAGATATTAAAGTTTACGGAATTTTAATGAGCACATTGTTGTTTGTATACAATGATGCTGGTTTAATTGAGATGACACTCAATACTAGTCATGGTAGGATTTCATCCTTGTTAATGGCCATGTGACCTAGTTGTGCTTATCTAAGAGCACAGTTGCATTATACATTAAAAGAATAAGAATACTTTAAACTTTAAAATGTTTGAAAGTTTAAATTGTCATAAATTGGTGATAGAGGATGTCACACACTTTATGAATTATTATGTGGATTGGTGAATGTACACATACAAGGACTTCATTAATTGAATTCTTGAAATAAATATTCTCAAAATTATGATAGATCAAGTTGGTTGATTTATGCTTGTCAACAAGTATGATTGTCATTACTTGAGGCATAATTCATCAATTGGAATTTTCATGCATTGATCTATTTGGTATTTGGATAAAAGATGTTAAACAATTGTTATAATAAATCAAATACTAGGTATGTTTGATTTTATAATATATTGTATCCTAAATTTGCATGTTTAATCCATGAATAAATTTATTTATTCTAAATCGTCCATTGTCGATTAATGATATGGGAGTATCATTAAACTAAGACAAATCTGAGAGATGTGGTAGAATATACTTGAAAGTATATTGATGAGAATGCATACCATTTTCAGATGATATTCAATGAATTGAATATAGGACTTATCCCAACTACATAATTACTTTATGGATATTGTTGTTAAGTAAATTATGAATAGTTATCCTCAGACTTGAGATACCGGATAAGTGTCATGAATGTAGTGCACTTCGTGGAACAACTTAACGCTATACGTGGCGGTAGTCATAAGGGTTGTTTCACAAGTGTTGCAAAGTTCGTGGTTATTCTTGTAGTCAAAATAGAATTTGTTCCTTCAAATTTATTTTGGAGTTTAATATCTTTGGGCCTCTCGTAGGGTTGACAAGATGTTTGCATGGCCATGCCCAAAGTTCTCCCAAATATGTTCGTAAGATTTGGTAATCTTGCTCAATCACTAATAACGAGAAATGTAATGGTTGAATAAAGAATGACTTAATTCCATATCTTTATTTAACATGGTATTAGAAACAAAAGGATAATAATAATGAGAAATCATTAAAAGGTTTTTCCAGAGACCTTACTCGAGTTGTACTAGAGGCATCAAGTGTTGCTAGACGCTAACCGATGTGATCACACTATTAAGATATGTCCAAGTGGGAGCTGTTGGTTTAATGGACAAAATATTAATAGATGTGTGTTAGGATCGAACTCGAGACCTATGGGATTGCACGCGTTGCGTATGAGATTTAATTATATTAAGTCACAAAATATTTATATGGTCGAACTAAGAAAAAGAAAGGGGTAAAGTGTATAGTTTTGAAACTTAAAGAGGTGTTTGCAATGACTTGTTAGACAAGGTTTAATACTATATAAACACACCTTTAGTCTCATTCGGATGTGATAAGAAAAAGATGATCGACACCTAATAACTCTTGTATATATCGTACAGTAGATATCATTCACTGTACATCATCATACATGCATGCATGAGATTCATGAGATGCATGATATTCTTGACTTTTCTTTCTTCATTGAATTGATAGTTCGACAGATATATAAAATAAAGGGGTATGACCTGATTTATTTTATTAAAAGCTAAACTTGTTTATTTGGAGCTTTAATTGTGACTTGAACTAGCATTCTAATTAAATCGCTAACAATACGCGCGTACATGATCGTAGAGAAATCCTATTTTGGATTTTGGTGATTTACACTATTCGACTTTATTAAGTCGATTAGCACTCAAACCCTAATTAGGGTTCATCCTAATTGCTAGTTTGTGGATTTGATTCTTGTTCGGCTAGAATCAAGAAAGGTACGCATACTTTATTCTTTAGTTAATTAATTATTCATTATATGTTCCTATACGCTTCCGCACTTACTTTGATGTTTATTGTTTATATTTATGATTTGTCATGTTATATAATTCCAACAAATGTAAGGTAGTTGGGACGTAACTAAGGTAGATGGAAAAGCTCAAAGACAATTTAAGGTAGTTGGGAGGTAACTAAGGTAGACGTAACTACGAAGTGGTTCAGTAATAAGTTTAAACTTGTGTAGAATCTGGTTTCAAAGAGTCCACTTCCGATGGTGGTGGTGGTAGCAAAAGGTGTGCTAGCAAAGGGCGAGTTGGTCAAGTTGGATTTCAAATCCTTGTCATTTGTAACATTGGTGTTCCCGCCCGCCATCGAAATTGTTGGTGTTTGTTGAAGTAGCGCACCAAAACCGAAAACCGGAGTCGAATGACGAAGGTATAGCCGGTGTTGGGGTAGAACTAGAGAAGATAGCGGCAGGGTAGGGGTGGTGGTGGTGGTCTGGATATAACAAAGGTAGTAATGACAAGCTAGCAATCTTGGTGGAAGAAACATTTGGGGAGCTAAAATTAAAAAGTGAACTGGTAGTGGCACTAGAAGCTGTAAAAGGAACCACTGATGGAAATGTATTAGGGATACATCGTGTCAGACTTCTAGTGTGGATCATGTTTATATTTTAAAGTTTGTGTTACGGTCAGTGGGGTTCAAGAGTAATTTTTAAATAATGTTAGTGGGTGTGTCCATCATTGTTTAGATTGCTTTTGTTTCTTGCTGTCGCCCCAGTACTTGCAGCAGAGGGTTTGGGATATTACAGCAGTGTGTTTGGGATAATGCAGTGTGTTTGGGATAGTGCAGCAGTGAGGGATTGGATTTTATAAGGTTCATATGTTAGTGTGCTCTATAAGTATAATTAGAAAGCATCTAGTTAGTTACTAAACTCATAACGCGCGATTGTTTCTAAACTCATCTAGTGCTTGCTGATATATATTTTTCGCTGTATGTTGCATACACGCGGTAGTTTTTCAATATGTATTTAAATGTAATTGATGCTTACCGATGCTTATTTCTGGTAGTATGTTTGTTTAGTTGCTTGAACAGATAGAAATTTTAGTTGAAATCTGAATGCCTTTACAATTGCTCAGTTAGAATTACAATACCAATCTAAAATCACACACGTGATAGTGTATGCATACTCAATACTGGTGTTTTATATCAATTCCCATTATTCATTGTGTAGCTTTGTTTAGGTTATTATCTTTTTCATATATACTACATCATTTATGAAAGTGATAACTTGTTTCCTAATTGTTGATTGTCCTCATCGCACCTAAGATTGCTGTTAACTTCACTCTAACATGAAATAAAATAAATAAATAAATAATTACTAGCATGGGCTTTATTTTGGAGCTTTAGATATAAACTTCTAACTATTAGATTAATCAATGTATACTGAAGATGTGCCATAAAAATGAGGTATTCTTTATCTTTAGTGTTTACTATGTAAATTACATACAACAGCTAGTTTGTTAACTTTTTTGACATCACATATTAAGTTTTTGTGCTAGTGTTTTTTTATTAATCTTACCCGACAGTATTTTTTAACCCGATTTAACCCGACCCGATAAGCTTTATCGGGTTCGGGTCGGGTCAACCCGACCCTACTGACACCCCTAGTGTTGAGTATTAATTTCTCAAACTTAATATTGAATTATCTCTTGTATATGCAGGTTCTTCCTAGAATGTCATCATCACTCGACTCCATGAGTCGCCCGTCAAGTAGCCCGTCGAGCAGTCAACACTTGTATCATCAGAATACGCCAAGTAGTCCACAGTTGAATCATCCAACTACATCAAGCAATCCACCAATGTATCATCCGACTATGACAAGCAGTCCACCATTGTATCATCCGACTCTATCAAACAGCCCACCATTGTATCATTCGACTTTATCAAGCAGCCCACCATTGTATTATCCGACTATGTGTGAGCCTAATTGTGATCTACAGGTAGTTTCCTAATCATCTTATCCTTAAATATATTATTAAATACATATAACAAATTAGTATTCATGAATGTAGGTGGAAGAACAATTGCCATCAGAAGCCACAATGTCTCAAAGTGCTCCAAAAAACAATCCCCCAAAAGAACTTCCTCTAAAACAAAAGAACAATCCTCCAAAACAAAAAACCCCTCCAAAACAAAAACAAAAGAAAAACCACATCGTTTTGCCACAAAAGTATCATCCGACTATGACAAGCAGTCCACCAATGTATCATTCGACTCTATCAAACAGCCCACCATTGTACCATCCGACTATGAGTGAGCCTAATTATGATCAACAACCTAATTGTGATCTACAGGTAGTTTTCTCATCATCTTATCCTTAATATATTATAAAATAAATATAACAAATTGGTATAATCAAGGTCATATCATGAATGTAGGTGGAAGAACAATTGCCATCAGAAGCCACAATGTCTCAAAGTGCTCCAAAGAAAATTTCCCAAAAAGAACTTCCTCTAAAACAAACGAACATTCCTCCAAAACAAAAGAACATTCCTCCAAAACAAAAAACTCCTCCAAAACAAAAACAAAAGAAAAACCACACCGTTTTGCCACAAAAGGAACCTAGCGCAATCGACAAATTCTTGAAAGTGTTGGCAAAAAGGCCAATGAATATTAGAAAGATAGCTGAAAAATTCATAAACAGTCCTAAACGTGGTGATTTTATCTTACTTCCGGCGCTTAACGGGTTGTATGATGAGTTCCATGCCGATCGTATTTTTTATGACTCGGTGTTAGGATGGATGTCAAATGATTGGCTTGATGGTACTATTTTACACTGGTGGGGAATGTAAGTTCCTTATATATTTTAGACTAAAATACACCGTTGGTCCCTATACTTGTAGTGGAGGATCGCGATGGGACGAAACCGGGCATAATCATCGCCACCGGTCCAAACAGTAGCGATTAAATGCCAGAATGGTCCCTTGACCACTAACACCTATGTCAAAGACTCTTTTCTGTTAGTTTCACGAGGGTAATATAGTCCAATCACATTTATAACTCAACCTAGTTAATTCTAACCCAAGAACTATTCCACCAAAACAAAAAGTGATATTCTTTGAACAAATAATATCGGTGTTCTGAGTCCTCACAACTTAAGTATGACTTCATAAAAGTCAACTTGTAAAGAAAGTAATAGCTCACGTAAATTTACCGTGATTAACAAACAAATTTATACATTATCAACTACTTAGCTAGTTGACTTATAACGATCAACTATATACGGTGTTTGATTAAACCGAACATAACCGATACTACGGAGTCATTGTCGATACATGTTAATTTATCGATTCGTTACAAAATATAGAAGATGAATTTGGGCCCAACTTCAAAACGCTCAACTCATCGAATCTTCAAATGATCTACATGATGAGATTGATATCTAGAAACTGTTGAACCGACAAAACTGTTAGGCCTAAGTTGATGATGTCTTCACCACCTTGTCTCGCTAAAACAAGTATACAAATTACAAACATATAAGTTATGAACTGTAGTGTTACGAGTTAATGGAATTTAACACATGACATGGTATTCATCATCAAACATCACCTAGGGTCGCCTTTGGGCGAAGAGTGCTAGGACGCAGCTTTGTAATCTTTTCTTTGCTCGAAAGGGTGTCTTAACACCGCTTGAAACATCTGCAGAAGACCACCAACCCTTTCACCTTCCCTCCAAGTCAAACCAGGCAAGTTCTCAACATCAAACCTCGCAAACTCAACCATTTTGGCCTTCCCTTCCCGCCTAAACCTCGCTTAAATTCTTGAACAACTTGTCTCCTTTTTTCTCAAGAAACCTCCTCTTCATCAACCATCTTTCCTTTTCCATTTCCTTTAATTTTGTCCTTTTTAGCTACAACCCTTCTTCGTCCTTGATTACTACCCTCCTTTCACTCTTGGTGTCCTAGTTCCACCCCCGCATTTTTTCTTATCGATCCCCGCCATTGACTTGTAGTCCTAAAAGGTGTTTGACTAAGCATCCTAAAGTTAGCATCCCGCTCTACCCAACCCACAACTTCAAACCGATGTTTTTAAGTAAAATTGTGCTAACTTTTGGGATTGTGGGCTATGAAGATATCAATCGAGTCATTTGTTTCACCATTCCAAACAAGGTATGAACATCAACATCGAGATGAATCAAATGCAAACCATTTTCTAGGGATTGTTTAGGATCACAAAAACAACACCCATTTTGTTCATTAATCTCGATAACACATTATCAAGGCTTGAACTAAATATGTCCCTATCACCGTAAAGGCACACAGTTAATTAATGTACCTCGTTCATACCGAGTGGGCTATAATCAAAACCCCATTATAGTGGATTACGAACAGACCTCACCTTCTTCTTCTTCCTTGACATCCTTAAACGTGAGACGAATATGCTTCGTCCTTCATTCTTACTTTTTGTTTTTTAACAATGGGTTTGACTAGATGTGTGTTTCAAGACGTGAGTGTGGATGTATGTTAGGTTTCGCTTTAATTGGGTTTTGTTAAATGGGTCGGGTTATTATGATAGTGTTTATGGTTTCGCATCTTGTTAGTTGGGTTCTTTTGGTGATTCCAAACACATTAATTGTGTATATGCGTATCAAGGAAGGCAAAAGGCCAAGTTGCGGTACTAGGTTTATAATGTCACAATTGGTCCTCAATTTGGCGATCACCGTTTTTGCACTTAAAATTCCGCGTATTTTTGTCACACAAACTTGACTTTTTCGTGTTTACTAACTTCACAATTAGTCCCTCGAATTTGGAACGTCCATTGTTTTTGCTATTTATTGGTTAATACAAGATATCATTTGCATACCAACAATCACAAGAAACAACCTCCCAATGGTCGACTTCCCACTACTTGAAGAACTCGCCAAATCTTTGAACTCCGACTACATGTTTGACTCGATTTGTCTCTTTTATCGAGAGAAAACGATAAGGACATCAAAATTGCTAAAGGACTCCAAAACACTTTGACCGACTTGATTCGGGTATGAAGGAAACCCAACAATACATCTCGAGATCAAGGCTTTCGAACTACGGTGATGAACTACAAGGTTATCGAGGATCTTTGCAACAGCAAAAGGCTAATGTGTTGAAGGCCTTGGAGATACGGAGGATGATCTCGTCGACACACTCACGGTGTGTGACAGAACAACTTCCTTGATCATCTTAGGAAGTGTTGAGAAGGAAATGCTATGGTTATGTTTTCCCTTTTTTTTGGAAAAATATGTACTGAATATTTAAGTTCTAGTGTTTTAATATGAAGTTAATGAATCTATGTGTTATGTTCTACTGTTTTAATTCGTTAATTATGTTGTTAATTGTTGTATTCATGTAAGAGAGTTGTAATATGGTTTTGATTGTGTTGGGTGTTGGTGGAACTATGGTCCTTGGTCAAACAGATTTAGAGTGTAGGGGACATGTGTTTTAGTCCCTATCCGCCTTGCATTAACTTATAGCAAGCACTTTATTCTCACATTTTACCACAAATTTGAATTCAAATACATAAACCCAACCCTTTCGGAGAAATTGAGTCAAAATGGGTAAATCTAGAGCTCGTAAATGCAGTTAAATGCTCCAATTGTCAAACTGTTGGACATAATAAGTCTAGTCACACAAGGATCGGTACCAAAACCAACAAAGGAAAGTATGGTTCGAGGTAGAAAAAGGCATTGTGATGGCGAAGGCAACAGGTATTCATTTAATTGTCATTTGTATAACGATTGTTCTAGTGTGTTTACATTCTAGTTGATGTACAAATGTATTACTTTTGAAGTGGATGGATGAAGAGGATATAAGAAACACTATGGAACAAGAGATGTATGATGCTCTTTACGAGCAAGAAGAAGAACACATAAATTTGGAGGAAAATGAAGAGCAGTCCAGGTTGGATGAAGAAGCATTCCAGCAGTTTTTGGAAGAGGAGAGAATGTACAAAATAATTGAAGAGGAATGGGAGAGGAAAAATTGGCTTCAAGATGCAGAGTATGAGGCAGTTTACTATGGAGTGTCATGGAAGAGTTATATCCAAGACATCCATATGTGCCGGATAAAATTCACGCCCGAAAGTAACAAATTCTAGCAGCTTTTCTAAGGTCAGTAGCTTCTACTCTTCTAGCCATTTTGTAATATCGACAATATTATGTTTCAACATGTTTTTGTTTTTTTTGTTGACTTTATAAGTTGACTAGCTTGTAAGAATTTATGTTGTCTTTACTCCTTATCTACTTGTTCAACAACCACAACTCCCATCTACTTATATAACACATCTTAAGTCAGCAATTGTTTATCATGCCACCATATTATCACCATGGATGTAGAAAATGGTTGTCAAATGGTATGCATTTAACTGATATGTGTGTGCTTCTTTTGCTATAATAATTGAATTTTGGTTACAATTTGAATCTGTTGACTTTATAAGTCAAACAAGCGAGATTTTAAAAACTAACAATTCGGTTTCGTATCCTCTAATAATTTGGTTTATGTTGACCTTATAAGTCAAAATGGGGTTTCCCAAGCACCCACCTAAACTGGATATGCAAGCGCAAACTACAAAAAGAAAACAACATTTCCAAAATATACCTACACCACCACCTAATTACACCATATGAAGCAAAACATACATGTTAACAAGTATCGCTTTCAAGAACCATCATCGTGCAAAACTATACATCTTCATTACATCAACAACTAAAAATAACAGTGAACTTCTTGATGGGAGGCTTGTTATTCATGGGGAGACTTGAGGTCCTTAGGGGAGGCACATACCACTCATTCCTATTTGTGCCGGAGCATCCCACACCGCTACAAGACCAAGTACAACTTTGGGAGCGGAAGCCTTGGACGCCTTGGAAGCTTGGGAAGTGGAACCTTCGAATTAGTGGTCTTAGAAGACATGTTCCCACACTCATCATCGATGTGTGCGAAATAATGATGACATCAACTTCATTTCCTTCACGTTAGTATCCGGAAAGATAGACAAAACAGATATAATCGAGTTGACCCATTACAACTTTCTTAGCTTGTAAACATTCACTCTAAAGTCCGACCTTTCGAGACTCCTTATTCCCATATTTTTCCCACAAGTCTTCAAGTATCACATCAAGAATGTCATCTCCTATATCCCACTTATTCCCATAAGTAGCCATGGCATAGTCAACCATATCGGCAGATACCTTTAGCTTGCTATAATCCTCTTTTGATGATTCAAACCGCTCGGATTTCACAAATAAATAGGAGTAATTTATGCTCCTCCCTTAAAATGGGAATAACACAAATACAAAAACCCGACTAACCTTTCATCACTTGAGCTTCTTTCGCAATCTGCATAAATCATCAAACATTTCATCGACATTTCATCTTCTTTAACCAAGTATTCCCGTATTTTGCCTTCACATATTTTACCATCTCATCGCTACATCCGCATAAGTAAGCTCCTTGTCGCCATTGTTAAAGTGTGTGCGAGGGTTGTGTGAAGAAGGCGGAAACAATCAAGATGGTATATGGTAAACCGTTTCTCATAATTAACTAGGTTGAGTTATAAATGTGATTGGACTATATTACCCTCGTGAAACTAACAGAAAAGAGTCGTTGACATAGGTGTTAGTGGTCAAGGGACCATTCTGGCATTTAATCGCTACTGTTTGGACCGGTGGCGATGATTATGCCCGGTTTCGTCCCATCGCGATCCTCCACTACAAGTATAGGGACCAACGGTGTATTTTAGTCTATATTTTACTATCTCTTATGATAATGAAAGTGTTTATATTTTTTAAAGCTTATGATTTAAGGTAATAATTTGTCTTGATTTTTAGGGTAACAACAAGTGTGGGATCCTAAACCCTTCATTCATTGATTCCCGATTATGCCATGGAGAAAATGGTGATAATGTCGTGAAACACATTCAAAGTACCTTAAGAGTTCAAAAAGACAAAACCATATTTGTTGCACCATATTTGCAAAGGTAAGTTCTATTCGTTGCTTCTTATATCCTTTGTTTCTTATATGGTTTTACCTATATCATCATTTGCACTAAAATGTTTACAAATATGCATAGTGGACATTGGGTGTTATTTGTGATTTGCCCTTTGAAGAAAACCGGATACATATTGGATTCACTCAATAAGAGTTTGGACAAGGAACCTAGCATATACTCTTTGATACCACTAGTAGAAGCGTAAGTATATTCTAGCATTTATATTAAATTGCCAATTGGGTACATAAAGTAATCCAATTAAACAACATTGAATTTTAGGGCATGTCATGACCCGTCTTCCGTTGATTGGACTTGGAATATGGTTAAGGTAAATCATCTTTCATATATGTAAATATATATTGTTATGCTCACTTTGTTTAGTTGGTGCATATATGTAATCTATGCTTCATTTGAATTTAGTGTCCTCAACAAGAAGCTTATTGGGAATGTGGATACTATGTGGCTATAGCTATGTATGAGCTTTTCTTCAAAAAACAATCAAACTTCCCACATACAGTGAGTATTTGTAAATATTTGTTTACTTTGTTAACACTAAATCTTGTTTTCTTGTAAAATGACTCATTGACTCTTCGTTTTGATTTGTATATAGGTTTGGAATGACATGAAACCGAGAGCTATGCAACACATTGATGAATGGGTTGAGAATTCTGTGTCACAATTTTACTCGATTAATTACTCACTATTTCAAAATTGAGGTTTATATTGTCGAATTGGATATGTATTGTTAGGTTACACTACTACAAAATTTGGAATAGAGCCATGTTTATAGAAAAAACGGGCTTTGTAAAGGTTTCCATCAAATTCAAGAGCATAGAACCCGATTACAAAATTAAAAAACAGGGCTCTATTACAACCACAACATATAGAGTCATGTTTTAAAGAAAACAACCGGGCTCTATTTGTTTGATTTTTCATTTGAGCATTGAGCGGGATTTGTCCCTCTTTTCACTTTCCTTTCTTTTTTTTCTTTTCACCTACCAAACCCACATACACATACACCCCAAATCACTTTTTACTTATTACCATTCACTGCTGAAAATTTTCAACAATCAGGTATACACTCTTGTTCTAACATTCATTTAATCATAAATTCGAGGTGTTGATGGTTTAAATTAAGGGTTGTTTGTCTGAATTTTTAACTCCTCCGGTATCACCATTAATGGTGGTTTTTAACTCGATTGCATATAGAATCATATCTATTATCTGTTAAATTTTTTTATTTTTTCCCTAAAGGTTTGCATTTCTTATTTATTTGTAGTTACAATTTTGAATTGAAATTTTAGTTAGTTTACAATTAGGGATCTGGAACATAGGGCTTTATTTTATCTTTAGTCAGAAGTTAATCAAGTTAGGATGTATATCTCGGCTTTGTACAGAGCTTACTACCAAATGTTGGATATTACGAGTAATAGTTTGTGATACTTATATTTATCTGTAAGGTGATATAAGAAAGCCATTATAATTAACTGGGGTATAATGAACATGATGAGGGTGTCCTCAACTATGAAACGTTTTTATGTTACATTAAAGGGTCATATTTGATAATAGCAAAACTGGAGTTTTCATGAAAATGATGTTCTAGTCCAAACACAATTGTTAGAAATAAGACATTGAATCATAAAAGAAAACAGTTGAGTTCAGTTGTGGTAGTCCGCAAAGGAAAATGAATGGCTTGTAGGTCTATAAAGATGAGAGTTACCACGACTAAAGAGTTTCCTAGTATGACGAGACTGACTATTTTTCTTTGCTCATTCATGGTATATGTGCAGGATATAAAGTTATGCTTCGAAACATTTCCTCTATATTTGATGGGTCGGTAAGAACGAAAGCTCAAGACCACGTTGACTTAAACGCTTTTCTCTATACAGGTATGGTATACGAACTAAGTTATCCAATTGGTTCTTGTGGCCATGCTTGTTGCTTATATCTCATCTATTATTGTACACCATTTTAAGTTTTTAATTTTACCACACAACTATACTCCACTTCTAGACCTTTTTATTAATTTAACAGCTAACACAGTCAATTTATGTGGAATTGAAGTATCATCGCATGGCTTCCTTGAGCCCTTTTATGAATCCAAACGCAAGCAACAAACCATGGGTGGATAAAATAAGCAAAAACTTACAAACCCAACTTGCAGTCACGATAGATGCACCTCCAGTTTCCATATTTGAGATTCCTAAAACCGTAAAATCCGAAAACCTTGAAGCATGGAATAGGGCTTGGGCCGAATCATCATTTTCAGCTTGAGCTCTATCACCAGATGGAACAAAACAAGATCACAGCTGTAAAAAGAGTACTAAAGCCCAAGGTTGTAAAAATCGCTCGGCGGTACCGTGGCGGTTGACCCCCGCCAAGCGCCATAGCCGCCATGGCGGCGCCTAGGCGGTGACCCTAAATTACAAAGGAATTTATTAAAGAAATGAATATTAGCAAGATTAATTATAAAAACTAGCTTAAATTAGAACAAAATCAATAAAATCGGAGTTAATTGCCGTGAATTGGGAAAAAAAAAACCCATATCTGAAGTTGACCACCTTTGACCGGCGTTGACTAAACCGCCGCCAAGGCCGATTTTGACCGCCAAGCTCCGATTTTGACCGATTTCTGACCGATTTTGACCAAAACGCCATGTTAGACCGATTTGGGAAATATCGTGGCGGTGGACCACCGATATCCGCCTAGGCGCCGCCTAGGCGGCCGCCATGGCCGATTTTTACAACACTGCTAAAGCCTCATCAAATTTATGACTGCCAACAACAAATCGTAGAAGAGGTAAGAGAAATTGTTCCCTTAATTTGTGAATGCTACTATATATGTATCTAGATTTTGATTACAATACCTTAGCATGGTTATTCACAATTGACGGTATCTTCTTGATTGATCAACTCAATACTTATTCAAATAGTGGTCAGCGAATGATTAGAACCAGATTCCTCTTATTGTATTAAAGGAAATATGTAAGGCCTTATTAGGCGAAAATGCTCAAGCCCAAGATGATTACTTGGAATTCAACTTTCAGGTTTTTTGTGAGTCTCTTTCACCTTTTAGACTAGTTCCTTTGAATCTTGTGTATCCATGGACCATGGGTTAGTATACTTTTGCAGCAATTTGTACTACTGTATATGATTTTAGCTTTAATTATATAAGTTTGTATGTGCTTCTCATGGGCTTCCTTTGACTAAATGGTTGTTCTAATCATCTGCTAGAGTTGGTTGTTATTGTTTATGTGTCTCCTCATGACTGTCATGGGTTAGTTCAGTCATGTTTTTTTTTCCCCTCAGTTTACCTTCATTAGAAAATGCTAATACTTCACATTTTTTTTTTCCAATTGTGTTTGTAGGGAAGTGTTGTAAACGAGTCAAAAGTCTGATATAGAGAGATTGCAGGATGAAATTAACGCTTAGCTGGTTAGAATTATCTCTCCGAGCTGATGAACGTGCCAAGTTATTAGCTTCTAAGGTTATTGGCTTAGAAGAGAAGGTACTAACACCAATAGTATCGGATCCAAATACTTGTGTAACTTTTTGCTTGTAGTCTTTTTCCTCGGGATGTTTACTGTTAAGTTCTTGTTTCATATAAAGATGTTGAATTTTAACTCTGATTTTGTGTTATATAGGACGATGGGGAAAGAGAGACGAGGAAGAAGAAAGTGGAATATGGTGTTCTTTTTCTGGAAAACCGAGTATTTGAGATAGCATAAGCAAAAACATTCACTTAAGGTACAATGCTATTATATATCTCGAGTTATCTAATGTAAACCTGCAAGTGGTCGTTGGATGTACTTATCGTAATTGAAATTGTTGGTTAAGTGTAATTGGGAAATCTTACTATTACGATCTTTATAAGAAATGCATGGAATGAATATAAAGTTGGGTAATCTAAAAAGTTTGTTAATTAGTTCAGTAGTTGGTTATCTAATGCTTGGATATATTTTATTGTAAGTTAACTTTCTGATAACGAAAGTAGTCCGATCATCCATTACCTATCATCACTTTCCTTCGAGTAACAAGATTGTTAGATATTTCCCTTGTTCTAATCCATATTTTATATATATGCAGCCTCTATCGGCTTGAACGAAAGCTCAAGAATAAGATGAGTCGTGGTTTGAAGTCTGGACTAAAGATTGAAGTAAAGATAAATATTTGATAGTTAGAATTCTTATAATAGAGGAAAATAAAGAATGATGATACTGGGTTTCTTTTAATTTGATTTAATGGCTAAATTCTACCAATTTTTTTTTTTTTTTTTTTTTTTTTTTTAATTCACATAGAGCCATGTTCGGAAATAGAAAACCGGGCTCTATAACACCGAATAGACCCCGTTTTCCAAACCGGGCTCTATTTGGTTCTGAAATAGAGTCCCCACCTTTTGTGCCCGTATGCAAAACCGGGTTCTATGGCTCTTTTCAATAGGGCTCTATGACCATTTTTGTAGTAGTGTTATGAATGGATTTGAATATTCGGTATCATGACATTTGATGATACTTTTGCGTATGAGATAATCTTATGAGTTTGCCAAATTGTTAATGGTTTTATTCATTTGATTTCTTGAAATTCTAGTATATTTTAGTTGTGGATTGTACAGGAATTACTTTCAGGAACTATTTTGCATAGGAATAGGAAAAAGGAAATAAATTACTTTTAGAGAAAAAAAAAAAAAAGGTTAAACAAATAAAACGGAACAAAACAACTGTTGTAAAAATGTCAGTTCCCAAAAATGAAAACCAAGTATTACGGTTATATTTAACCGTTGTAAATAAGGTATATCAAATATTAAAAATGAAAACCAAGTATTACGGTTATATTTAACCGTTGTAAATAAGATATATGCCATTAAAATATCCCACCTATTAAAGCCATTAAAAATGAAAACCAAGTATTACGGTTATATTTAACCGTTGTAAATAAGGTATATCAAATATTAAAAATGAAAACCAAGTATTACGGTTATATTTAACCGTTGAAAATAAGGTATATGCCATTAAAATATCCCACCTATTAAAGCCATTAAAAATGAAAACCAAGTATTACGGTTATATTTAACCGTTGTAAATAAGGTATATCAAATATTAAAAATGAAAACAAGTATTACGGTTATATTTAACCGTTGTAAATAAGGTATATGCCATTAAAATATCCCACCTATTAAAGCCATTAAAAATGAAAACCAAGTATTACGGTTATATTTAACCGTTGTAAATAAGGTATATCAAATATTAAAAATGAAAACCATCAAATATTAAAAATGAAAACCAAGTATTACGGTTATATTTAACCGTTGTAAATAAGGTATATCAAATATTGTAGGAGTGATGTGTAGCATATCTTTTATAACGGTTTTGAACCGCTGTAAATAATCATCATGATTATTTACTACGCTCCATAAAACAACTAGTTGATCCACGTACGTCTAAAGTATCTTAAGACTTTCCATACTTTGCAACACAGTCAAAATGTAGTGCGTCAAAGTCCAAGGTCTTTGTAATGTCATGATCTTTTTCCCCGAATCCCGGTTGACATGTGTGTGTTGGGTGTTTGGGAGAACGTGCAAATTCTAGTGACCCACAACCTTCTTTTGTCAGGACACAAATTGCTAGTCTTCATGACTACGTTCCCTAGGTGAAATATGTCTCCTACTCTATCATATATTCATATCCCTCTTCTCTTCTAATAAAATATCCATCCACAAATAGTATGTTAACCACTGCACGTAGTATTTATAACTACTGTAGTATTTATTTATACGAATATAGATTTCTATGTTACATTTGAGACCGGAGTAATCATGATTAGTGGTACTGATTATCTTATTTTATTTTATATATTTAAACACAAATCTATCTCTCTCCCTCTCTCTCCACAGCCTATATAAGAGATCGTCCAATTGAAGTGATTCTCATTCAAACTTCACTTACTCTTCTACTTCTCTCTATAAGTATATTCTATCACTAATATAAAGATGTCTACCCCGAAATCATCAAGTAAGCTCAAATCCCTCGATTCCAACTCTCATATTGACATGGGATTTCCGATACTTCAAAGAAACACATCCATTCCCCAACCCACAGAGAGAAGAGGCCGGAAAAAGGAGGCCGAGCCAGGGAGGTTCCTCGGTGTTAGGAGGAGACCATGGGGAAGATATGCGGCCGAAATAAGAGACCCCACAACGAAAGAAAGACACTGGCTAGGAACATTTGACACTGCCCAAGAAGCTGCCCTTGCTTATGATAGGGCTGCTCTTTCCATGAAGGGTACCCAAGCAAGAACCAACTTCATCTATTCTACTGATCATGATAACACCAACTTTCACTCTCTAATTTCCCCTCTCGATGTTCGATCCTTATTCCAGCCAACACAAATCTTCAATGCACCACCTTCCCACCAAGCAACTATCACCAAACAACCTACAAACCCTACTGTCCTCCCAAAAAACCCTAGCCCATCTAGCCCTAACTCGTGCTACCAACCCACTATTGATGACCACCATAACTTCTTGATTAATGAAGGTGATAACTCTGGCTACCTTGGCTCCATCGTACCTGATGATTACTTAAACCCTAGAGGCAATAATGGTACCAGTAACGTAAACATAAGTCATGATGATGATCCAATTGGGCAGTGCTCATATTGGGATCAAAACCGCCAACTTTACACTTCTGACGAAGCAGAGGTATATGGTGTTATATGGGGTGGTAGTGAAAGTTCATGGGAGACAATGAATGGATATGACTTGTCAGCGATTGTTAATTATCCAACACCGTCATCCATGATGGATGAAGAAGGACATATGGTTGGTTTATACGATCCAAATTCGAGCCAGGAGCTAATGGCTAGTAGTGCTAGTAGCAATTTGAACAATTCTTCCTCAGCTACTAATTGTGCCTATAGTGACATAGTTGGTATTGGATACTCTCTTTAATTTGTGTTTCGAGTTTTGTGTGTTGAGTATGTTTGTTTCCCTACATGTTCATTTTGTAATACATACAACCGTTGAGCAATCTATATATCTAATAAACCGATCTTCACATATATTTATAAATAATGCATGCATGTATTGATGTATGTTGGATGCATGTCGTATGCATAAAACCAAGGGTTCTATACACATGTGTTTAAAATTAGGGTTAAAGACATAAATTCACAAGGTATTTTACAAAATTTTCACATATTTGTAATATATTGTTACAAAATTTCCACATATAGGTAATATGCTTAAAAAAAAAGTTCATATATGGGTACTATTAAATATTTGGATGGTGATAATGAGTTTTTTAAAAGGGAGATTTGCATATATATATATATAGAGTTAGGATCAAATAAGAAGGAAAATTAAAATGAGAATGATAAGAAGAAACCACAACCATTTTTCGGATCGCACCTATTAAAATAGATCGATCTCCCTCGAAAATCTCTCCCTTATTTGAAATGTGTGGCTAGAAATTCTTCTTATTCTTCTCATTTTAGTTTTTCTTGTTACCGGATCTATATATATATATATTTGCATACTCATCGTACAAGTTATTAAAATAAGATATAAATATAATACAACTGTGTGATGCGATACTTGAAGTGTTCCAATCAAAAAATAAAGTATGCAAATCAATTCTCTTTTTAAAAGTATACAAGATATTTATGTCTTTAACCGTAAAAATAATTCCTATTTCACATATGGGTACTATTTTAAGAGTATATTACTTCGTGGAAATTTTGTAAAGTACGATACTTTTTTATGTCTTTAACCGTTAAAATAATTGCTATTCTGATCTAACTAGAATACAAGATATTTTATAGGATATACTCGGCAGGTTTTCTCGCAAACATATTTCACCTTTTATTAAAAGTCAACAGTAGCAAGATAAACAAAATACGGGAACCTTATTATATAATTCAGCTCGATCCCGTAAAAACATAAAATAAGTTTTTTGATGGAGTTGTTAGTGCCTATAAGTAACCAGTTTATGGTTATCACGTGCTAAGTTATTACTTTTTTCTGATTGTATTAGTTCTTTTATTCTAAATCAATCGCTTTCAATCATAATAAAATTTATATAGTTTTATTGATTTTTATTTTACGGCAAAACATTTATCGTCAACACTAACAATGAAACAATTAATCAAAATAATTACACTATTACGTTATCTAGTATCTCACTACAAGAAAAAGGAGAACTGGCTACAAAGAAAATCCCGACGACACCATGTCGTAGGGAAAATGCACTAAACGACAAAAAAAAAAGGGTTAAACGAGACCAAAGAGCGTTGAATTTTTTTAGTAATAAAATGCCGACGACATGTCGTAGGCATTTTAATGGTCAAATTTGACTTTCAACATTTCGTTCAATTTTTGGGCGGCATTTTTTCCCTCTTCTAAATCCCTACGACATGTCGTCGGTAAAATAAACACATGCAATTATTACGGTGATTAACGTTTGATTAGTGTTGATTAATGTTGTGGTATGTTGTTTCCCTACGACATGTCGTAGGCATTATTAATCGTTTTGTATTTTTATAAATGCCTACGACATGTCGTATGCATATATTAGCACTTTTGGCGGTATTTTTCCCGCCTTTTGTTTCCCTACGACATGTTGTAGGCATATATTTCCCTAACAACTTTTACATCACAAGTCGACAAACGTCTAATATTAGTGCGTACGATTTACATTTCAAACATCAAAACATATGAAGTACATTATAAATCGATAAAAGTTTAAACATCAAAGTCGAAAAGCGTCTAATATTAAAGCGCACAAATTACATTTCAGATCGATAAAGGTTCAAACATCAAAGCGTACGAATTAAATTACAAACCGATACGAGTTTAACCATTAAAGCATACGAATTACTTTAAACCAAGTTGTCACGTTGAATGAAATTAGACAGAGTATCTCGACTCATCCGTTTAACATGTCATGTATCTCCACAGGTGTCACGTTGACATGTCATGCATATCCATAACATCTCGACTCATCGTTTAGCATCTCATGCATATCCATAACATGACAAAGGACATATCGACTCATCCACTTAACATGTCATACATATCCATAACATCTCGACTCATCCATTTAACATGTCATGCATATCTATAATATCTTGACTCATCCGTTTAACATGTCATGGATATCCATAACAACTCGACTCATCTGTTTAACATGTTATGCATATCCATAACATCTCGACTCTTCTGTTTAACATGTCGTCGATATCCATAACAACTCGACTCATACCGACTCATCCGTTTAACATGTTATGAATATCCATAACAACTCGACTCATCCATTTAACATGTTATGCATATCCATAACAACTCGACTCATCCGTTTAACATGTCATGGATATCCATAAGACCTCGACTCATCCGTTTAACATGTCTGGGATATCCATAACATCTCGACTCATCCGTTTAACATGTCATGTATATCCATAACAACTCGACTCATCCGTTTAACATGTTATGTATATCTATAACAACTCGACTCATTCGTTTAACATGTCTAACATGTCATGGATATCCATAACATCTCGACTCATCCGTTTAACATGTTATGTATATCCATAACAACTCAACTCATCCGTTTAACATGTCATGGATATCCATAACATCTCGACTCATCCGTTTAACATGTTATGTATATCTATAACAACTCGACTCACCCGTTTAACATGTTATGTATATCCATAACATACCGACTCATCCGTTTAACATGTTATGAATATCCATAACAACCCGGCTAATCCGTTTAACATGTTATGCATATCCATAACAACTCGGCTAATCCGTTTAAGATGTTATGCATATCCATAACAACTTGACTCATCCGTTTAACATGTCATGGATATCCATAACATCTCAACTCATCCGTTTAACATATCAAAGTGATTAGTTATCTTTATTATCCCTACGACATGTCGTAGGGAAATATATAGCCGAAATTACAAAACCATTTACCAAAAAGAGTGTGGGCCCCACCCTGTCGTAGGGGAATGTCGTCGGCACAGTGATCGCCGACGGGGCATTCTCGACAAGTGAATGCCTACGACATGTCGTATGGATTTTCTTATCCCTACGACAAGTCGTAGGGACTAGACAAAAAACGTCCACTAGAAAAGTGCTATTTGGTCTAGTGTCTATATACTCCTTCCGTCTTAATTTACATGTTCATATTCTATTTTATGTTGTCTCAAAATATTTGTCAACTTTCAAATTTTAATTGGTAAAAAGTGTAGTTAGTAAAACGTTCCTTAAAATGTATGCAATTTGAAAATGAATTTATAATTTAAGATGGAGAAAGTAATACCTTTGTCGATGAGTTAGGGATTTAACTATGTGATTATTTAATTCTTAAACTAATGAGGTTATAGTATACGAGACCTAAGGTGTATCGAAATAATTTGTTGAATTATGATCAAACGAGAAGAAATCATAAAATGAGAAAAGTGAGAAATAACTATAATCTTTTTAGGTAAAAAGTTTTCCCGGTAAATGTATTATTCTAAAAAACGTTTAAGTACAAATGATATGGGTGAAGTCCTATATCTCAGCCCGTTACATTGGCGATAAAGCTAACATAACACGACACTTCCTATCCTTTAAAACAAGAAAACGAACCACTACTCACTATATTACATTTGACACAAAACCAAACATAAACTAACGTGTAGAGTTCTTATGAATATCTCTTTGTGGACTTCATCATCATCATCATAAAGGTCATCTCTACAACTCTCCCGAAAACTTTCTAATAAACGCTTCTTCCCCCCACCTCCGTTTCCACTCTCACCCATAGAAGAACTAGCAACAACAGGCATACCAGATGCTAAAAAATAGTCATATCGTTATCAACAAATTCAACCACATCTTCACTATCATGATCACCCGGATAATCAACATTTTTAAAAGGATTACCATCATCATCCAAAAGAGTAACTTTCTCATCAATAATTAGCTTTTTAAGCTACCCAATTTTCTCAACAATAGGAGCTCTATTGTTAAAATATGCCCAGGCGGCCGATTAATCCCCACATAATTGTTGATCCGTCACTAAAAGCCCAGATTTATCATAATCGGCCTATTTAAATGGTTTGCTCAAAGTTCGCTTAAAATCGGTCAACAAACCGATTAATCGGATAAAATCGGTCTAATCGGACAAAATCGCTTAAAACCGGTCAATAAAAACGCTTATAAATAGGACAAAATCGCTTATAAATCGGTCAACAAATTGATTAATCGAACAAAATCCGTCAAAGATCGCTTAAAAATGTTCAGCAAACCGAGTAATATATCTATGTTTGACTTTCAACTTTGAAGAATTATATATTATGTTCGTATTTGAACACTTGAAATATTGGAACTTTGATGCACTATGCTTATCCCATACATATAATACAATATAATATCTAAAATTACAATTTTGAGCATAAAAATTTCAATCCGATTAATCCCCGCCTAACTGATTAATCGCTAGGCCCTACCCGACCGCCTCACAAGCGCCTAGCGGTTTTTACAATCCTGAATAGGATTAGTACTAGTGATAGTAGTTTTAACATTATAGAACAAAGAGCCACTAGCATTTTCCTGTTACTAGCCAAATTTGAATTCCCCCCATTGGTACCCAACTCTCCGTCATTTTCCTTACTACCAAATTCCAAATCAGCCCCATCTTTAGTCGAGTCAATAGTAACACTAGGAATACCAGCCTTCAGTATCAACCATATTAAGAACATCAAACGGATTCGATGTAGCAATATTCGTCCCACTTGTACTAGCCACTTCAGTGATCTTCTTCTTGCTAGCATTCGACTTCTTTGACACAGGTTGATACACATGCTTCTTAGGTTTTGAAGGGCTAAATTTAGCCTTTTTCCCACCTCAAAACCATGTAACACCTTCCTTTGAGTCATTTTGAAATAACTATAGTCACACATTAAATATGCATCGATTTTGTAGGATCTCATTTGGCATCAAATCTCACACATGAAATGGTTAGATTCTAGAGAGAGTGGCGTAGAAAGAGAGTGAAAGAGAGTAGAGATGATGGAGAGAAAAAACACACTTCACATACTAACAATGTGTAAGTGTAGACCATAGAAATGAACACCCACACATCCTAATTTTCTAGGAGGTGCCATATATATATGGGACGAGTACATGGGTAGGCTTACAAGCCACTAAGTAATGAGCTCAGAATATACTATGAGTTTGGACTTAAATATGTATTTGAACTATTTATATCATATTACATATATAAGACTTAGCACAAGGTTCATATATTAAGAATGATCGTCACTTTATGCTATAACATTCTAGAGATACGCCGTATAAATTACTTACAAGAATTTAAGAACTATTGAAATCAAAAGAATACGGCGTATTTAACTATGACAATACGTTGTATCTAAGCCCTTGTAGTCAAAGCCCAAGTCAACTGAAGAATTAATACGGTATATGAAACTCTTGATACATGACATATTGAAGATCTTATCCCGAGTCCAAGTCTATCAAGATTTAAAGGTATATGACGTATTCAACTCTAGCAATACACAATATTTAAAGGAGACAGACGAATAAACTGGGATATTCTAATCTTGGACAAAACTCAAGATATCTGAAATAGAGCGTATTGGACCTCAATAGGGCATATTGACGCGTCAGATAGAACAGTATAATTACGAGCATTATAATTCGTATTTTCACACCATTTCACTACCCACAGACAACCTAAGGAGAAGAATACCATCAAGAGTTCAGTTCCAAATGAGGTGATCAAGAGAATAAGGTCTAGTATTAGTACAAGAATTAATATTGTTCGGTTTGCATACGATTTCACTATGTTTTTCGTTTACAAATTCTTTCGTGCTTGCTACTGAGATTATGGGCTAACACCCTTAGGTGTTAGACATGTTATGACTTTTACATTGGTTTGATTCCGTTTATGAAGACTTAATGCATTTTATGTTGGATAAATTATATGTTCATCGCGTTCAAATAATATGTAAGAGCACTCACAACAATAACACCATAACACCAATAACACCGTCCACGTCAGCGCCACATCAGCTTTACCATTTAACATTAACATCCTCAAAAAACATCCACAACAATAACATCCCAATAACACCATAACACCACTAATATTTCATATTTTCAATTTCAACCCCTAAACTAAATCAAACACTTCATTTTTTAAACTAAAACAAACATTTCATTAAAACTTAAAACATATTACAATACGAGACTAAAAAAAATACAACGAAATAAAAAAAAATACAACGAAATAAAAAAAACCATACAACGAAATAAAACGTTACAACAAATTAAAGGAAATGACGAGAATACGATCTACTGACGAGGTTTCAAGTTATATTTTGCGATGATTCGATCTTTTTCGTCATTGATCCACCGCACGACCATTGGATCTTGCCCGCAAGATGGCGTCATCAAAAACTTTATTTCTTCCAACCGGTTATTGTCGATCTTTTTCTGCGCGCCCGACACGCCGCCGAGACTTCTCGTTTCATCGAAACTCGTTTGCCATAGTTTCGGTGAAATAAGTCGACGAGCTCGTTCCTCCAAAGGCTTGTTCCCCAAAGACTTGTTGTAGTCTCGGATCTTGCTTTCTTGGTAGCACGTTTCTTTCCCATGGGCGAGGTTGTTCATCTTGACCAAACAAATCCTCGCTTGTTTGGCTTGGGACTTCGCGGTTAAATCGACCGGTTCCGCGTGTTCCATTTCTTATAATGACGCAAAACCTCCCAAGCGTCTTGAGGCCAAAAGTTGATCCCTTGGTTTCCTCACGATACCATTGCTTTGCCCGTTGCATCACATCCACTCACTTTCCCGCTTCGTTGATCCCATTTCAACGTTTGTAATGAGAGTTGAACTTTGTGCATATGCCGCTCAAAGTTTTCCACTTGCTTGACAAGATGTCCTTGTTGCGCCGCTGAAAGTTGTTTTATTGAACTCATTTCGCACCGATACCAAAACGTATCCACAGGTTGGCACTTTCCAACTTTCGGATCCTCCGAAACAGACTATGTAACATGTTGCAAGTAATGCTTCCTCTCTTTGAGTCCAACGTGAGTTAACAACAACTTCGCCTTCATCGAATCAACCGGTTCGGCTCGGGGTCTTTGGATTTCTTTGATTTTCACTTAATGCGACCTTTTCCTTTTTGGAGGAGACGTGGGTATGTCGCCAACATCATGTGTTTCGGTTTGTGATTGTTGTGATTGTTGTGTGAATTGTAGGTTTTGAAAGTTAGAGTTTAAGGTGTTTTGTTGGTTTTGTTGTTGCCAATACGTAAATGCTTGATGTTGTTAATACATTTTTGGCTCGATAAGCCTAGTGGGTTGGGGATTGAAGATGAACCGCGTTCGGGTTAGATGATGAACCCGGGTTTGAGGGATTCCACCCACTAGCAAGAAGATTGTAGAAAGTATCGTCGTTGCCTCCCGACATTGTTTTTTTTTTTGCAGTTAATAGAAGTTGAAAGATTGAGAGAATGAAGAGGATTTAGTAGTGGAAGTGTGAAAAGAAATGGTGTTTTAATTGGGTATTTATAGTGGTAAAAAGGTTTTGAAATTTTTTGAAAAATAACGGCTAGTAGCCGTTTAGGTGTTTTTGAATTTTTTAAAATAACGGCTAGTAGCCGTTTAAGGGTAGAAAGTGTAAAATTTTGAATTTTTTTTTTTTTTTTTTTTTTTTTTTTTTTTCCTATAACGCCTTGCTTTGGCAACGCGGGCTTCAAATTCTCTCTTTAACGCCGAGCTCCCAACGGTAATAACGCCGATAACGCCGTTTTTTCTTCTTTAACGCCGTTACGGCGTTATTATTGCGAGTGCTCTAACAGGACGACACAAAATTTCAAATGTCAGTATAGTCATATTAACATCTAAAGCACGTGATATGATTATACGAACAATTTTTTTTATATAACTGAAAAGAAGTGTTATTTATTTTGGATAACAACAAAACCAACACAAAAAATAAAAAAATAAAAAAATGTTTCAAACTAACGTGGTTTATATCTAAAAGAGTAAATTACACCGTTCGTCTTTGCGGTTTGCGTTGACCGCAGGGTTTCGTCCTTTGACCAAAAAAGTTGCACCGTCCGTCCTTAAGTGGGAAACGTTATGCACCGTTCGTCCCTCCATCCATCCAGGCCCACCAATTCCCACTAAAGTCGCTTAACTCACTTAACCCATGAGGCATATCCGCTATTTCCCAAGTACATTGCATTTATTAAAAATTCATTTTTCACATTTAAACAAAACACACAAAAATAAAATCTCCCCTGCCTTCTCATCCACCTCGCCGGCGACACCCTTTTTCCGGTGAACCCTTCTTAGCCGAATCAAATGATCGATCTATCATCGTCATTCCTAGAGTTTCTAAACGTTTGACGCACCTCGTATCATCACCCACCCCCATATTACCCCGCCCCTATTGGATGATAGATCGGAGCCTTGTGGTTCTTTCTACGCACCACACGCGCGGTGAGGGCCCCTCACGCGTTTCAGATCTGAGCTAAATGGTTTCAGGTTGTGTTGTTATTTCAAGGGTTTTGTTATTTGTTCTTGGTTCGAGCATCACCATAGCAACGCCACCGCCACCGGTGAAACAATCAAAGTGTGTTTCTATCTGTGAAAAATACTTTGTTTTTGTTAGGTTGATTGGGTTCCTCCAAAATTGAAACTTGAAATGTAAAAAACCACTTTTTTCTTGATCTAAAGATCAAAGTTTTGGTTTTGTGTAAAAGTGTGGGAAAATGGAGAAAAGCAAAAATCCACCTTCAGCTGAGGAGCTCTTAAGAAGGATCCAGGAACTTGAAGGACTCCACGCTCACATCAAACCTTTGTGGTTATTTGTACCAATACCCCATTTCGTGATGGAAGTAGAAAAATAATAGGTGGTATGTGTATATCTAGTGATTCACGTCCATATCAAAAAATATACCCAGGCCTACGCGTTGGTCCACCCACAAGGTTTGATGTTCAACAGACCTCAATTGCCTCAAAGATATCAAATTTGATTAGTTTATCTTTTAAATGCTTAGTGCGTTTTTTTGTAAAAGTGGATAAACACTTTCGAGTATTTGGATGGTACCTGCTGATATTCTTGCTTTATAAGCACTTTAAATTAAACACCCTTCGAATGATATTTTTATATTGATAATACTATAACAGAGAAATGTGTGGCCATGGAAAGGAAATGAGGAGGTGTGTGTGTTGGGGTATATATACACTGTTTGTCCTTGCACCGTTCGTCCTTATGGTGTTGAAATGACGATTATACCCTCATGTTAACAAGACTTAACGATCGTTAGTGGGCCCAGTTGGATGGAGGGACGAACGGTGCATAACGTTTCCTACTTAAGGACGGACGGTGCAACTTTTTTGGTCAAAGGACGAAACCCTGCGGTCAACGCAAACCACAAGGACGAACGGTGTAATTTACTCTATCTAAAATGACAAATACCTCAAATATTAACAAAAGTAAACCATACCATCTTTTCACAGCTGTGACGCTACACGACATCAGTCAATCTAAACTAAAGTGATTGTAAAACTTGAGAAGCCGAGAAATTAACTTACTTTCAATAAGACGATTCAATCTATTACTGACATTGTCAGTGATCGCAACATTTCTGAACACACGACTCATACCTGCAAGAACAACCTATAAAAAATTGTAAATTGCGTCTCTTATTCACGTACAATGTCAGTTAAGGGAAAATCTAAATAACAGTCGCTTTCTTATTCACGTACAAAGTAGGAATTATGGATAAGGTGGTCAACCAAACACTATTTCTAATCGTTTAAACTAACTCCAATTTGCTTAGCATTATGGATAAGGTGGTAACTCACTGTCGAAACAGGTGGCATTGGTCCTGATGTTGCAGTTCCGTTAGGTCGCATGGGAATGGGAACTCTTCCATTGCTCGTCTGCTGCAATGAAAACAGATAGTCAGTGTCGGCTTACGAAAACATGTCAGATGTCAGATATACAATCCATCAGACATTAAAATGTCTTTAGATCAAAACGTTTAGTATTTAAGTTACTTATGTTTAAGACTTTAGTTTATGTATTTCTGTATTTATGATTGGGTCGAAAACATGTCTGCAATGGGTCGAACTAAGAAGCCCAAACAGGCCCATTCAATTAACAGGTATTAGGAAAACGGTTACTCTCCCAAACATCACAACGTTTGGAGAAAACTCAAAGTACCGTTTCACTGTGTATATAACGTGAGTTTCCAGACTGTGGAAATCACAACAACAATTAACCATTATCAGTATCTATTATAAATCATTGTTAACTTTGTTTTGTTATTTTTACCCGTGTTACTGTTTTATCCAAACAACCCTATACGCAGTCCTTTAATTTGATCATTACCATGAAATCCTTACTCAAGAATGAACAAGATGGCGTGAATCCTGTTAAGATGCATAAACTGAAGACTAAAGAATAGGGAAAAATTAACTCTCAATTGAAAGATAGCGAAATAGTCACAGATAAAGGTAAAATAAACCAGAAGAGAAAGGTGCAAGGAATTTGTCCAAATAACTTTGGTTGTAGAAACACAAAAACTCCACTGTCAAGTCTCTAAAAGCATTTTTCATGCTACCTTTTCTATATCAAGTCTCAAAAAGCATCAACCCCACAACCCAAATAAAAGTAAACCATACCTGGCTAAAGTCGCTAACCAATAAACCAAAACATTGACGGAGCACATGCTAGCAACCCGGAATCTTAACGGCAATTACAAACCAGCAGAAAAATATGCCAATGAAAACCTTCGTGTAGAAAGAGGAGATGGTTAGCGACTTTTGTCATACTTGTATGACAAAAGTGCACCAATCAACGCGTCCCTACTTCTGCTAATACCACAGATCCTTTGAAAATCACCTTCCTCTGTCATGCTAATCTGCTGTTCGATGTTAACTGAATCTTTTTTTATTTTTATTTTCTTCCCACCTTTTTTCCTTTGATTTTGATTTTCTTGACTAAGGTTAGTTTAAAGAGATAAGGACGATCAATAAGCTTCCTATTGAGATCTGATAATAACATGGTACTTCCATAGTTGGTGTACATGTGTTATCTTTTGCATGGTATCGTACAGATAGTTGTAAATTACGGAGTGTACATGTGTTATCTTTTGCATGCATTATTTATAAATATATGTGAAGATCGGTTTATTAGATATATAGATTGCTCAACGGTTTTATGTATTACAAAATGAACATGTAGGGAAACAAACATACTCAACACACAAAACTCGAAACACAAATTAAAGAGAGTATCCAATACCAACTATGTCACTATAGGCATAATTAGTAGCCGAGGAAGAATTGTTCAAATTGCTACTAGCACTACTAGCCATTAGCTCCTGGCTCGAATTTGGATCGCATAAACCAACCATATGTCCTTCTTCATCCATCATGGATGACGGTGTTGGATAATTAACAATCGCTGACAAGTCATATCCATTCATTGTCTCCCATGAACTTTCACTGCCACCCCATATAACACCATATACCTCTGCTTCGTCAGAAGTGTAAAGTTGGCAGTTTTGATCCCAATATGAGCACTGCCCAATTGGATCATCATCATCATGACTTATGTTTACGTTACTGGTACCATTATTGCCTCTAGGGTTTAAGTAATCATCAGGTACGATGGAGCCAAGGTAGCCAGAGTTATCACCTTCATTAATCAAGAAGTTATGGTGGTCATCAATAGTGGGTTGGTAGCACGAGTTAGGGCTAGATGGGCTAGGGTTTTTTGGGAGGACAGTAGGGTTTGTAGGTTGTTTGGTGATAGTTGCTTGGTGGGAAGGTGGTGCATTGAAGATTTGTGTTGGCTGGAATAAGGATCGAACATCGAGAGGGGAAATTAGAGAGTGAAAGTTGGTGTTATCATGATCAGTAGAATAGATGAAGTTGGTTCTTGCTTGGGTACCCTTCATGGAAAGAGCAGCCCTATCATAAGCAAGGGCAGCTTCTTGGGCAGTGTCAAATGTTCCTAGCCAGTGTCTTTCTTTCGTTGTGGGGTCTCTTATTTCGGCCGCATATCTTCCCCATGGTCTCCTCCTAACACCGAGGAACCTCCCTGGCTCGGCCTCCTTTTTCCGGCCTCTTCTCTCTGTGGGTTGGGGAATGGATGTGTTTCTTTGAAGTATCGGAAATCCCATGTCAATATGAGAGTTGGAATCGAGGGATTTGAGCTTACTTGATGATTTCGGGGTAGACATCTTTATATTAGTGATAGAATATACTTATAGAGAGAAGTAGAAGAGTAAGTGAAGTTTGAATGAGAATCACTTCAATTGGACGATCTCTTATATAGGCTGTGGAGAGAGAGGGAGAGAGATAGATTTGTGTTTAAATATATAAAAGAAAATAAGATAATCAGTACCACTAATCATGATTACTCCGGTCTCAAATGTAACATAGAAATCTATATTCGTATAAATAAATACTACAGTAGTTATAAATACTACGCGCAGTGGTTAACATACTATTTGTGGATGGATATTTTATTAGAAGAGAAGCGGGATATGAATATGATAGAGTAGGAGACATATTTCACCTAGGGATGTAGACATGTAGTCATGAAGACTAAATATTTGTGTCCTGACAAAAGAAGGTTGTGGGTCAGAACTAGAATTTGTGTCCTGATAAATTTGACTTATTGTGTTTCGACATAACTCAAAAACAGTATTTAATTTTTAATATATGTGTACATTGTATTTTATCTGATTTTATTAATATAATTTTTTAATCATATAAATTTTTATTTTAACATAATAAATTGTGTGTAGGTGCCTATTCCGTTAAATCTTTTATACTTCATGTGCACTCGCGCAAGTTTACATATATTTTTCAATATTTGTTAATAATGATTAAACCCGTTTCAAATAAATTGAAATAAATGAGGTCTTTTTATTTAGAATATTTTGTATAGATTTTGGTTATACTAATAATTTTACTTTGTTTAACTCGCATAGTATTGAGGTTGACATTGTCTAAATTCAAATATTGATATCATGGGATTTACACATTATGGCATGTTAATAACACTTAATGACCTTTAAAAATCTTTTTATGTATTTCCTTATTTAAACTTTCAATGAGTAATTACACGTATTGTTGCTATATGCACAATATCGTGTATATGTTTTCATATCTTTTATATAACAAAGAAATTACATTATTTCGGAGTGGTTTTGTCAATTCATTCTTATTGAAAAAACAATTGGGCCAATAGGAGAGCTCGATTTTGCTACGTAAGCAAAATCGTGTGACGTGATTGGTTAATAAAAGTTAAAATTAAATTGATTTTGGTCAAACTTTAATAAATTTTGTGAAGAAATTTGGTTGATAAAAAAAACACATAAAAATATGGATGTCAAATTTGTGAAAACAAAAACTTAAAAAAGATGAGATAATTAATAAAACTTTAGAGGTTGAAGTTTTAAAAATTATATAGAGTTAAGTGTAATATTATAAGCTACATATTTTTAATAACTATGGATTATAAACAACTACCCCTTATATTTTACTAGCGAGGTACCATGAGTTGCGGCGAGGACCCGAAATAAAATTTTCAGTGAATTATGATTATAGTTTATTATATTCTTTTGACAATAAATTTACGGATATCAACAATTTCGTTTAGCCTGTGTCGTTCGGGCTCGAGCCCGCTGGTCTGCGTCTTGGTTCGGGCTCGAGCTGCTGGTCTGCGTGCCTATTTGGCACATGCCCGCTCGGCTCGAGCCCGCTTGGCCCGCACCGATTCGGGCTTGAGCCCATTTTGCCCATTGACCGCTCGGGCTTAAATATTTGTATAATGTGCTTTATTGTTTGTATTAGTGACATTTAATGCGGGTTCCGTGTTGTTTGCGGCGGATACCACGAAATAAAATTTTCGTGAATCATGTATTTTAGTTTATTATGTTCTTTTGATAATAAATTTACGGATTTCAAGATTTTCGTTTAGCTTCGTGCCCGTTCGGGCTCGAGCCCGTTTAACCGTGCGTCTACTACGGCTCGACCCGTTTGACCCGTGCCGTTTGGATCGTATCCGTTCGGGCTCGGGCCCATTTGGACCGTTGCCCGTTCGGGCTTGAATATTTGTATAATGTTCTTTATTATTTGTATTAGTGACATTTTAATGCAGGATTTATGTTTAAGTTGATTGTACAATATACTTGATAATTTGTATTTCTTGAGTAAGGGTGTTTTAATAACTACATTAATTGTATTTATTGATCAGTTAATTAATTAACTACATTAAATATCTTGACCACATTAATAATGCTTTGTATTTTGTACATTAAGCTTTAAGACTTGTAAGTCTTAAAATTAAGACTGATGAGAAAGATCATTAATAATACACTAGCAGGTACCACATGTGTAATGTGGCGCCCATACAACTAAAATATTCAACAATTTTTTTTTAGTTATGTATTTTACAATACAATAGAAATACGGACGACGAAAATTTTAGTTTTGAATACTATTATGCAATAACAAAATTTTTCATATAAAAATTGTAGATTATCCACGTGATGTGGTGACAATAATGAGTTGGTAGTAGATATATTCTAAAAGTACGAGGTAAAAGTAGTTGACAATAGCACGTAGTCATAACACCATAGCGAATTTTAAAAATCACTTACATTATACTAAGAAAATTTAGTTCTCAAAAATAATGGTTTCTTAAATTTGTCCCACATAGATGGATGATACAAGTAAAAGATTACTTATAAAGATAAAGTAAAAATAAATATTCAATAAATCATGTGGGTTACTTTAAAGAGTATAATTATTAATATTCAAATATATATATAGTTGCTTTGAAAAAATCGTCCGATTTTTATAAAACAAAGTTTTTAATTTTTACGGTAAGTTTTATTAAAAAAAATTACAGAAGTCGAATATGTTGATTCTCGAGGCACTCTTGCGATTTAATAATATTTTTTGAACATTGTATTTAAGTATGCATTTTTAAACTCCATTGATTTAGCATTATCGTTTTCGGACGACTTTTATGGGCGAGCCGAACCGGTGGTGACTCCGGTTCCCAGTTGAACCCGTTGGCCTGGTCCGATTTTTAAAACCATATGTACCATCAACTTGTTGACATATAAATTGCATGAAGATTTGTGTGTTTTATTAGTTTGTAAAATATGTATAATAACAAGTATTTTTCATATTATGGGTGATTTAAAAATAACATTTATTAGGTATTTATTGTTATGGACGTTTTTTTTCTTATATTAAATTACTTTGTATTTTTTTATTATTTTTTTAAAACAAAACATGTCTAGAAAAGTGCTTTAAAGTGTTGCAACAAAGGCTATTATAGATGTACTTATTAAAATTTGCCATTATTAGCAAGTGTTGAATCTTAATATTTTAAGCATTCCTTTTTAGGAATGTCCCAAATGCTTTATAATATAGTATAGATTATGTATTGTACAATAAGCTTTGTATTTTGTAAGTTTTAATTTTAAGACCATGAGGAGATAGATCCATTCCTCTATTATTAATATTATAGCAGGGTACCCGCGCATTGCAGCGGCGGGTACCCTGAAATAATTTTTTTTGATAATGTATTTTAGTTTATTATATTCTTTTTAACAACAAATTTACGGATATCAAGAATTTCAGATAGCCGTGCGATTCGGGCTCGAACCCGTTGGCCCGTGTGTCTGCTCGGGCTCGAGCCCGTTGGTCCGCGCCCTTTCGGGCTCAAGCCCATTTGGCCCGTTTCCCGTCCGGGCATGAATATTTGTAAAATGTGCTTTATTATTTGTAGTAGTGAAATTTAATGCAAGAATTGTGTTTAATTTGGTTGTATCATATGTTTGATAATTTGTATTTCTTATGTAAGGGGTATTTTAATAACTGTATTAATTGTATTTATTGACCAGTTAAATAATTGACTACATTAAATAGCATTAATGTGGTTTTTTGTTGTACACTATGCTTCTTGTCTTGTACGTCTGAAAATTATGTGCATTAAAGTGTTGTACACTATGTTTCTTTTCTTGTAAGTAGTAGTCATTATAGTCATTAATAACATTGACCACTTTAATAACATTAATTTTGTAAGTATGAAAATTACATCATGCTTATTTTGTTGTACACTATGCTTATTTTGTTGTAAATCTGAAAATTGGTTGCAACTATTGTACATTGTGCTTAAATGGTTGTAGTTTTTGGTGAAGGCGTGTTTTTAATAGCATTAATGTTGTTTGATAAAATTTTGGTCTTAAAATGACACCACGCTTTATTTTGTTGTACAATATGCTTACTTTGTTGTAATTCTGAAAATTGGTTGCATTAAAGTGTTGTAAACCATGCTTAATTTCTTGTACGTCTTAAAATTTAAGAGTGAGGTGCATTCGTGCATTATAAGTAGTATAGATATAGATAGATATCTTAAAAAATACAATGTATATGTTGTTTTATAATAACAACATATAACATTGCATAAGATTATAAGTATCAATTTTTTTACTATGTACGTTCAATAAAGTCTTATTTATTTCATTTTTAAAAGTTTAACCTATGTGGACACGAGTTTATATTTTAAAACGGCTAAATTACTGAAAACGGGAATATAATTATTAAATTGTAAGCACGAGTTACTTTAATATAAAAATAAATATACGCGGTTGTACTTATAACAATGACTCATGTAATTCTTATTTATTTATATCAGGATATCTAGAAAAACATTTTAAAAACTTTATATATATATATATATATATATATATATATATATATATATATATATATATATATATATATATATATATATATATATATATATATATATATATAGGCTTTAGATCAAATAAAAAGTTTTTAAGATAAAAAGGATAAAAAATGTATGTGTCATTAATATCGTATTGAAAATGTGACAATTGTGTGTCAATTAGAAGAAGTTATGTGCAAGTGTGTCAATATATTTAGCTAAAAAAATCGTATGTGTGTCAATAATAGGTCAATTATGTGTCAATTACAATAAGTTTTGTGCAAGTGTGTCAACATATAGAGTTATGTGTCGTGTAATTAATACCTCAATTTAATATCATTAATACACCAATTTAATCTCATAATCCTATGGCTAGAATTCCTTCATATACTTTTTATCAATAGTGACTTTTCACAATAACCACACTCTATATATATATATATATATATACTAGCTTCATAGCCCGCCCGAATGGGCGGGCTAGCTTCATGAAATAATTTTGTTAAAATATGAACATTGTTAAGCATTTGTGTTATAAAAGTATAATTCATCTTGTATGATATGTGATATAAAAAGCATTTATAGAATAGACCATGTAAGCAATCGTAAGTAAGTAAAACATATGAATATTAAATGATGAAAACAGAATATGATGGATGTTGTACATTCAAAGCCTACAAAGAACTTTGTAAACCACTTCGTCGTCCAATTTGTGTATTTTCCTTCGCTGTCGCAACAGAGAATCTTTAAGCCTTTTTTTGCTATTCACTTACGAAATAGCCACACATGGTTGTTTGTGTAAGAAAGTGGGACATTGAGGGTGCCTCAAGGATCACTTTCAGGGGTCACACCTTCAGAGTATTACTAAATCTGGATGATTCTAACGCCTACGTTGATACGAATGCGATGAAAGTGGCGTTCATAATTTTCATACTTTCCCATATTTGATATGACTTTGTATTTTGGGATTTCTAATCTTGTTGCTACCTATCAACGATCTTCTTGTTCAACTGCATGTAAGATTACATAAATAAAAGTCACTTAAATATCGATAAGTGTCTACTCAGTAATTATAAGTATAGGTGACAAAATTAAACCATATCTCATTAAAAAAATAAACTATAAATTATGAGTGGGTTAAATGGGTTATGCTTGATTCTAGTTGGTGAAACATAGTATAAAAAATAGCTTATAAGTGTCAAAAGTTTCCCAACTTAATCCGCCGTGACCAATGCGTAAAATTTCGGCAAAGCTAAAAGAAAGAAAGACACAACAATAACCTCGCCTTGGTAATTTGGTCCATACCTAATAGAGGAGTAGCTAGTCAATATCTAAATGGGTAGGAGTATTTGCTAGTGATGGTTTGCAGTTTGAAAGACTACTTACAGCAAATGGAAAAACTTATGTCCCATTCATAGACAAGTGGCTTGAGGGAAATGTGCAAATTCAATATATGTTTTCTTTTTCTTTCATCCCAGAATGAAGGTCCATGTTTTGGACGGTTAAACTGTATTTTTCTTTGTAATCTACAAACACCTTCATATTGAGACTCTAAAAATGCTTCAAACTTGCTACATGAATATTTACACTTCATGCATTCAACTGTTGACACAATAACATAACAGGAGCATAAAATAGTAAAATAATCTTACAATATTGACCCTCGTGTAGTTTAGATCCTTGGAACTCATTTTTTTGACATCTCATCAATATGGAAACACAACAAACAGATTATATAGTAATAGACATGCCATAGCATTATTTAAGCATGCGACCAAGAGCAAAAATACAAGATATATTACCTCGTATACCTTGAGATTTTTTTCTTGCTCCAAAACGTTATATTGAGATTCATATTTTAGACTATTGATACTCAATGACTTACTAATTAGCTTAAGATCAGGTGGATTCGAGCAAAAAAGCCAATCATTCTCATACCTAATACTATTTCCTGAAGATGGGGACCCAATGTATCCACTAAACCCATATAAAGATAAACTAAAACATAAAGATGTTAGTTGTTTAAAAAAACATAAAGACATTAGCGAATACTCGAGTTTCAAATAAGTGACACTATCTATCTTACGCCTTTTACGGGGTTTACATGTTATATGGTTGTCTTTAGTATGATCAAAACGACTAAATGGTGGTATAAAGACACAAGCTTCTTCACATTAAGCCAAGCCTATAAAATATTGACATGTAATACCATAAATCCATTGAACGACAAGCTTATTCCTAAAGACAAATCAATTGAACGACATTTAAATCTTATAAAATCTTGACATGTAATACCATAATCACTACTTAACAATATTGCTATAAACTGAGTTTCTACAAACTCATTATGAACTCTTTCTCCTTAACAAAGTCCGTATCGAGAACCATCGTTGTTGATTTGATAAAGCCACAAAACAATAACAATTAAATTCTTTTAAATATCAATACCAGAAAACAACATAAACCGCACAAAATTACAAAATTATCAGGCAATATAAATTACTTTGAGAGATAGAGGAATAATCTACTTACCATGAGTTGGGTTAGAAACTCAGCAGCAACCGGTGAAGCTGGCCGAACTCTGGACCACGAGGGCTAAGAACTGTGGTATGGTCAATTTTTTGACGATGTAAATCCGTAACCTGCGAGGATTTAGATAGTGGTCATCAAATCATAACACTTATGTTTTTATTTAAAATGAGCATCCACAACAGATAGCTATAAAAACATAACCACAATTCTTTTCAGTAATAGCAAGTGTTTTGATGCGTGCAAAACCGTCAAGTTTTCTCACGCAAGTTGACCACTTGTGAATGGCCAACCGTAATAAACTTAAAACAGCTCAAACACCAAATGCAATGAAGATCAGAGAATATAATGAATTCCCGGGTCGTTAAGTCCTACGGAGACTCAATGGTGTGTAAACACTTTCAGACGATAGAATGATCACTAAGGATAGTGATCAGTAAAGATTTGGATTGATAATTATACCTAAAGAAAAAGTTTATAAATTACAGCGACTTAAATGCAAATTAAGAAAATTAAAAAGATAAAATATATTAAATAAACGCTATCACTATATTTAAAATGATGAACGTTTAAAACTTAAAACGTACGTTTAAATAAAAAACTATGTAACGTACGAAATAAAACGTGAGAATAAAGAAAGAAAATACCTACGGATATGAAAAATACATTTTTACAATCCTAATTATACTAGAAAATTATTGGAAAAATAAAATTATTTTTAAAACTATTTATCTAATCATTATTAAATAAAAACTATTTTTACTTATTTAATATTAGACTAAAATACAAGAAAATATGAAATAAAGCTAGAAAAATAAAATTATGACTTGGAAAAATCTAAAATAACGAAAAGAGAATTTTCAAAACTATTTTTGTATTTTTCTGATTATTTTTCTATTTTCTATGAATTAAAAACTATTTAAACATAATTTTAATTATGAAAAATACCAAATAAAAGGGGAAAAATATGGAAAAATATTTTTTATGCTTTTTATATTTTTCTTAAATTGGGAAAATTGAAAAACTATTTTTTGGAACTTTTTCTTAATTATTTGCAATAAAAGCTAATTAAAAGTACCTAAAAACTATTTTAAATTGAGAAAATAGCAAACAAAGGACCAAAAATTATGAAAATCTCGGAAAATTCGAAATGTTATTCGGTTTTATGAAAAATATCAAATATGATGCTTATGTGTGAGAATTATGAGCTGTAGTGTAAACTGATTCTAAATAAGCACTTAGAAATAAGCAAACAAGCAAAATAAGCCACCAAACTTATACTTAAGCTAGACTATACTGAAATTAACTATTATCAACTAAGTTTAGCTACTCCTAACCTCAAATAAGTAGTTTACTAAGGTTATATGCTAACCGATTTTAATCCAACGGTGATTAAGGACCTAAGTTTGAGCTTATTCACAAGCTTATCGAAGAGCTTTTGTGAAAATCAGTTATGTGGTCTTCAAGACCACCTAGCACACTACAACTGGACCAAATATGAGACCCTAACTACTTAAAATAAGCATTGTGCAATTGCTGCAAGATCTGCAAAAAACAGATTTCTGACATGTTTTGACTTTTAAAAACAGTTTGAATGTTTGACTAAAATGAGATTTAAGATCAAATGTAGGACTGATGTTGATGAATACTGATGAAATGCAACTACAACAAGCTGGTTTATCAAATTTTACACCTATATGTGAGATCTTGGCAACTGATTCCAACAGTAATGCAAACAAGATCAGGTACAAAGTAATTTTTGACTTTTGATGAAGACAAGCACAAAACAAGGACAGATATGAATGCAAATAACTATGACAAACCTCAAGCAACTGATCTACTCCTATATTGCAACCTCTAGCTCATTTTAAGCACTGATCCAAACACTCTATATTGAACAAATAAGCAATCTCCTACCAACAATACTCAAATCTGATCCATGCTAACTGTCAAATCAGATCTAAATATCACTATAATACCTAAATGATGCAAGATCTAACACTATAACTATCAAACAGATATAAGTCTACTTATGCAGATTTGAGAAAGAGGTAAAACTCACAAAAGTTCAACCACAATGGTTTGCTTATGAAATCAATAGAATAGTACTCTAAACTGATCTCAACCCAAATACAACTCAGAATCAACCCATATCCATGATCAAACCAGTTATTCAGAACCAAATACTGTAGCAGCTGCAGCTTTGACTTTCGTTGACCATGGACCCAATTTGCTTGAAATTGATGCATAAGCTTACAAAAAGCTTTAAATAGCTTAAATAAACTTGTTGTAACTTAAAAATAAGTTGCTAGAAGCCTGGAAATAAGGATTTGAAACTGAACTTCTCAACAGTAAACATAAAACTTGTAACTTATATAAAAACTTGGATTGATGTTCAAAAACACATTACAAAGATGTTTTAGCTTAAAAGTGATACATAGAAACTGAAATTACAACATTGTGAATTAAACTAAGACATTTATTTGAAAAACGACTTAAAGGAAAAAAAACTAAACTAACTACTACCCTTCTTAGCATCTCTTTCTTCCTTTTTATACACCCATATTGCTCCCCTCAGTCCTCTGAATGAATCCCACTTGCTTTTATGACCTGTAGATGGCTTGAGATGATTCTAGCCGTTGGATTGATTTTTGGCGCCAAAAAGTGGTATTAGCAGTTGAGGGGTTGAGTGAGGTGAGGAGGGGACATTAATTGTATTTTGTTGTTTAGGTGAGGTGGAGGGGACATGGAGGTGAAGAGGAGAGCTGGGGGGATGGGTTGTGTCTGGGTTTGGTGAGGAAGAGGAAAAAGGCGGGTAAAGGGTGGGGGTGTGTTTGTTTGACTGGGTTGTGTTGACCGGGTATATTATTATTAGGGTAACGGGTTGGGGAATGGATTGGACCGGGTTTGGATATTGTTTGGGCTTTGGATTGGGCCAAGTATTAGGACTAGTTTAGGACCCAATTAGTATATTAAGGACCAAATGTGTATAAACTGCAACTTCAGGGACCAAATCAGAACTCGAAAATGTAGTCCAAGGGTTGGTCTTGCTAATCTCCAATAGATCAAGGGCCAAACTTGTCATTTTCTAAAACTCCGGGGACTAAACTTGTAATTTTCCAAAATTTATCAAAAGACCAATTTTGACAAGTTAGAATTACCAAAGGACTAAAAATGTTCATTTTCTAATTTAAAATGTCCAGGGGTAAATTCTGTCAATCTTTGAAATTTCAGGGACTAAAGTTGCCAATTTTGAAATTTGGGGGACTGAAACTGCCAATTATGCAAACTTTGCTCATTTTTCATCTGATTTTAAACATTTTGCATCTGAAACATATAAAATGCAATTTTGAGATATTTTCAGTATTTTGATGCATTTCTAAGCATTTTTAAACGTTTTGCAGTTCAGATTTGACCAAAAATGATGAGTATTTACACACTCATCATGTTTGCATAACGATTGCAGCAGCACATTGCCCACGACTATTGCAACAACAGATTGTCCTAAAGATTCCTACCAAGTTTAAGTTAGGTTGTGATGGGTACAATGCGTAATCAAGCCTGATAGCAAGAATTGACTTCTAAGCCCACATTATTACTACATCCCACTGTCATATGGCCAAAAAAAAAAAAAAAAAAAAAAAAAAAAAGATGTCACAAATTTGTAACTCATATGGAGCTAGTGGATGGTAGAAACTAAAAAGTTGATTTGAACCTTTCGACTGATTGGAATATCAGATCCCTTGTTTGTGGGTTGGACCCTACTTTGGTCCCGATTATAGGCAATATCAAATGAGACCATAAATGTAACCCGATAGTAAGCTCACCTTGTGATGCATGTGTATGTGAAATTTATATTAGTACATGAACATAGTTTATGAAACACAAAATAGAAAGTGTTTCTTGTAAACAGTTTTTAACTTACTTGTGCTATCATTCACGCGATAAGTGGAAACTTGTCTTGTCGTTAAAACTTTTGGGTTTCATTTAGAGTTGGTAATGCGTAAGTTAGCATATCGGGTTTCCTTCATAACACCATTGCTAAAAATACAAACAGACCCACCTGTTAATGATTCATAGGAATAAAAATCAGCTCATGAATATAGTTAGTCGCCTACTTGAGATAATGTAATGTGATTATTGAAGCAGGATGCATGATCAAGGAAAAGATAAATAAGAATAGGAATATACCTAAGATTTTAAGGATGTAGTTTGGGCACCTTTCTCGGATCCTTTTGTCACACCTTGTTGGTTATACTGTATGATAATCCAAATAAGGATTTGTCAGGGTTCTTGAAATACTTCAAAGCAGTTTAGATTATTTATTTGTTTATTTCACTTGTTATAGGGAGTTCGATAGTTCAGAATCACACCTTAGGCTCGGGATATATGTTGGCTTGTCGTTACACAAATCACCCATGGTCTTAATCAATGGTAATTTACAAATCTGCATCAAATCAAATCATTAGTTTGATTATATGATTATATGATCATAGATAGCAAAAGCTTAATAAGATTTTTAGCATTTCTAATTTTGACTATAGGTTATAGAATTCCTAATATATCCTCTAACATTGACACATATTCTCTGACTATGCCTAAGATGGAGCACAAGAGTGGACTTGCATGTTACTATTATATGATATTATATGCTGGTATGTAAGTTTGTACCTTGGTTAGCTGCAACACATTTAACAGCAAGGTCAATGGCAGCCCATTACCAAAACTTTGTTCCCTTTGACAAATTGAGAAGAGGCTTGGGCATTTAGTTTGCTACATTCTTGATAATGAACCACCTTCCCTTTGAACACTCAACCGCCTCTTCTAGCATGTGGTTGCCTTGGTTTGCTGCATAATGACGCCATTACACATTAGCCAGTTTGATAAATTAATGTATCGTTATGTTGTCAAAAAGTTTACAGTTAACTCTTTTTATAACCCTATTCCCAAACTTCTTATGTGGTTACTTTAACGCCTTTTTTGCCCCACTACTATGCTTAAACAATATAAAATTGTAGCTTTTTGACTTACCGGTAACCTTATCAATAACAGATTGACGCTTAACCCATGCAAACCTGAAATATGAATTAAAAAAATAACAACTTATATTGAATTGAAATTCTGAAAATAGAGTTTACAATAATATTAGTATTCTTACACGAATCAGTCACAAACTTGGCAGCAATCCATCAAAAGAATCTGCAAAGAGTAGGGTATTAGTAACATAACACAAATCAAATGCATTAAAATCTTTATAATTTTTTGTACATATATACTATACCATTAATTTTTCATCATTATATACTATTGAATCCCGGTGAACAAAATACTTGACAAATAACCTAACATATTGGCTAGGATGAAAAGATGATCACAACTATAAAACTGAACCAAATGAATAGGAGAAGAAGATATATTCAACTTCATATCGGGTCAATTCATATGTAACTACACCAAATTGTAACATCTAGTACATATATGTGGAGCATGCGCCCAAATGGTGTTTCGCAAGTAAAAAAAGTAGAAAGTTGAATAGTATGACCAATATAGCATATATCACATACCAAATAAGAGTGAATGAGTGATTTACCTAGTAATTTGTAAATATCCATTCTCAACTTCCATTACAGCCGACTGCAATTTGAAACAAAATGCAATTGTCAACTAAAAATCATAATCAGTTGAAAACAAAATAAAGAGAGGAACACAATTACTTGAAATATAATTTTCGACATTCACTAAACCATGGAAACTAAATTAGAAAACAACAACAATCTAATGCATAACACCACCTTTCAGAAACATGCCGGAGTAGCTGTGACATACATCATTTCCATGATTGCTTGTTCCTTCTCCAAAAACAACCTTTACCCTGGATGGAAAAATCAAAATCATATTGAGGTACGATTTATACCGATAACCATATATACTGATAATCACAACAAAACATTGATTTCCACTAAAAGTGAACAAAACCCATTACCTAAAATCGTTAAAACACAAAACCTACAAATTAAATCACCCAAAAACAACATTAAACTCACCGAGACATTTAATCAAATAGCTGGCATGCAAAAAGAACCACTCAAACCCACGAAATCCACTATGACTGAAATTAAGATCAATTGCAACACAAACATAAAATAACATCAAATGAAAACACTGATTCATTTACAAAAAGAGACACAATAATATGATATGATTAAAATTGAAAAGATATACCTGACTTATCGAAAAGGGGGATATGTGATTGAAAATTTTTGTTTTGATTTGAAAAATTGAAAAGTTAATAAAGATGGTATTTATTTGATGAATATTTTGTTTTGATAAGATTTTGGACTAAGCGATTGAAAAGGGGGAGATTATGAAGAACATTTGACTGACATTGAATTTTTAGTGTAAAAGCTAGATATGTGACTACAAATTGAAGTATATTACGTTAGAAGTAGAAGATAAAACACAAATATGTGGATTGCCTCAGTGGTTGAGGTACTGAGGCGTTTGGCTTTGAATGTTTAGACCCATGTTCGAATCTTGCTTGCTACAAATATTTTTTTATTATGTAACCGGATGTAGTGCCATGGTGGCATTTCCACCTCATCATAAGATGCGCCATGTCAAGATTAAAATGCCTAGTAAGCATTAATGATGTAGCATGTGTAGTCTCATATATATGTGTATATATATATATATATGTGTGTGTGTATATATATATATATATATATATATATATATATATATATATATATATATGAGTAGGTTTTCCGACCAGGATTTAATATTTATAAGTCTCGTCTACCTAAGGTCTACCTATTGCACTAACGAGCAGTGAACCCGATCGTGCATATTATAGAAAGTGGTAAAGCCGAGGTCGTTCCCAAGAGCTATGTAAATGAGGATCTTATTAAGTCTAAATGTCACGGTTTTAAAAGGGTTTAAGTTTGAAATGATTAATTAAACTAAAGACAAGAAATAAATTGCGTAAAGTAAATTAAGGTTGTGAACAATGGAGAGAAAGTGTGCTAACCTAATTATTCACGCTATCATTTAATGTCTATGTTTTCTAATTATTTCATATTGATTCAAGTGGGGGTTTAAGTCGCTATGACAACATTTGGTCAATTCGTCATAACCTGTCGACAAAGGTTCCTACCCGACGTCAAAGGCCTACCCTTTGGGGAGTCGAGGGTCTCAAGCAACCTAAGCCAACTCATTAAGTACCCTACATGCAAGATTAGAAACAATGTGTGCCCGAGCGCTAGCATCTTAGACACACATCCCTAACTTCTTAAGTTCATCCTTCTGAACGGTGATCCTTTGGTCAATTCGCACAAGATGGATTTAATGGTCTTTTGGTCAATTCTTACCAAACTTCTCTACCTACTTACTTAGGGTCCGTTGGTCATGTCTCCTAACCAATTAGATACGACCACAATTCAAAACTACCGAAGCTAGGGTAACTACCATCGAACTATGCATGCATACACTAGAAACAATAATAGAAGCAAGAAAACACAAACAATACAATCAAAGAATCATAACTAGGCTAGCACCAAAGGTGCTTAGCCGATCGTATTAAGAGTCACGAGAAATTCAATGTTTAACATGATTAAAGACATGAATCAAAGTGAAAAGTAGTAGTAATCGCTAAAGCTTATCGATATGGTGTGATTCCTTCCTTAGAGATGGCTCCATATGCTTGGTATGATCTGCCCTTGGAACCCTCTTCACATTCTCTGACTTTGTATTGTGAGTGAATGATGTCAAATGCAGATTTTATGGTTTGTATTTATAGGCCCGATTAGAGTTACGGCGTAACTTAAGTTAGGAGTTACGCCGTAACTTAATTATCTTCTAAACAGAAAGCTCGTAGTGGTGATCACACTGTAACCTAATGAATAGTTACGCCGTAATTGTAGCTCCGCCGTAATTTTGTAGATAGTTACACCATAACTTGAATACCTTCTAAACAGAATTTTGTTACGTCGTAATGCATGTGAGGAGGTTACGACATAGTTGAAGGTGGCATGAAATTCTTCATGACCTAGATGGTTACGGCGTAACTGTAGTTGAGAGTTACATCGTAACTTTAGTTGAGTTGGTCTTTGTAATGAAATCCCAGATACGGCGTAATTTAGAATATGAGTTACGCCGTAGCTTCTTCAATGATAGCATACTATGGTGAAATCGTTGAGAAAATCTCCAAATCCGCGTCTCTAAGCTCCAATGCTCATATTTTACCTGGAAACCATATATAAAGGGATAAAAGTATATATCCATATAAATGACATAAAATATGAGCATAAACGGTGGAATTTGACACTTAAAAGTCAGGATTATTTGATGAATATCCCCCCACTTGAACTCTACTTGCCCTCAAGTAGACCTTATTAGAATAATTTCTAAAAAGATATCCCCCAAAACCCTGGAAGATATGAGTTTAAAAATTCCTTATGTTAGAATAAATCAAAGCCGAACACCTCACGAAATGGGAACAAACACTCACATTCTCTCTTCTAATCTAAGTGTCAATTTCGGGTGATCACTCAAAGCACAATTATAGCATGTATTCTATCATAAGCTTGGCGGTTGCACAAATCTCCACCACTAGAGTTAAGGACTAAACAATCTTTGAAGGAAATATGGGTGAACACAATATGAGGTTAAGGGTGAAATGTCATTACTAACGTGTCATGGCAAAGTGGACAAAATCAATAATACATGACCAAATCCATGGCCAAGACACCAAAGATTGCTCGATTCATCACCTAGACACGCTTTATGACTAAAGGGTAGGATAAGACATGGGAAATAATTGGTGTGAAATGAAAAATAACTAACAAATAGTCTTAATCTACAACCAAGTTGTCACCGCCCACCGTCCTTCCAAAGCTCAAGCTTCAAGATTAAGAAACCGGACGTCATGATGGGCAAATCACATATTCTTCAAACTATTGGTGTAATAACGTCACCAAATCAAATATTCAAATGTGACCGAGGTGGCCTCCTCGATGCTAATATCTAGTGAGCTCATAACATAGTGCTTATACATTGCACTTTTTAATAACATAAAATAATAAACAATAATGTAACATATTGGTTTTCACAAACACATGATCATACATACATATGGGTCGAATAGAATGAGGTTTAGAGAGAAAATGGAAGAGAGTTGGGAACTTGAGTGAGACAAAGAAAAATGTATTATGAAAGCTCCAACGCTTTGCCTTGCTAGGCAAAGGGTATTTATAGTTACATGCATGGGACGCCCTCCTTCGGGCTGTGGATCAGGCATACAGTGGGTAAAGACCCATCCGTCCTCCACGGTGTTACATAATAAACTACTTACTATCACTAAAAGACTACGACTACGAGCTTTATAACGATTAAATATACTTGAGGTGATCGACTCTTTAACTACTGGATTTTCTAAATCCTAACAATCGCTTCCTAAGGGAGGTCACCTCAATTACAAACAGATATCACAATTTAGTGTTTTTGGATTCTTGATTAAGTTCTTTGCTCTGTAGCCCGTATTCTTTGATTCTTCATGTTCCGCATGTTTTGTTCTTTCAAGTGGAGGTCTTTAATTGATCCACGTGTTGGTGATTCTCTGAGCCAACTTTGAGATCATCAGTCACAACAAATCTCTGACTCATCCTTTGTTGTATCACCATTATATGAAGTTGTGACTTTTGGACCGACATCCTCACATTTTGGATCAAGATATCTTCTCATCAGAGTAGCGGAAGCTTTGTTGATTCATGATATTTGCAGCAGCGTAGTAGAAGCATGGATTGACAATATCAGAGCCAGTTGATGAAGATATGCACTTATCATGATTTCTTTAGAAGTGAATGTGATGTGTGAGCATGCGGTTATGGAATGACTCCTCAATTCTTATCAGCTGCAACTGTCGGGTGTCCCTACAAACAACAGTTAGCAATAATTCGCACGAAAGTGTCTTTGATCACTTTCGTTGAATGGGGTTGCAAGAACCACGGTTCCCCGTAATTCAGTACAAGTACTGCCTGTGATCAGGTAGAATTACGAAGAACCTCCTTGACAGGGTTTTACAGCTAATCAAGCCGTTCTCAAACCGGAACGTCTCAAAGAAGACAACACGGAGTGAGTGAACCAGCGAATTGAGATTCACTGATTGATGAAAAATGATTTGAAAAACAATTGTGTATTGCTTAATGGAAAGTGTTTTGCAATACAACGAAGGTTTTATAAAAATCAATTATCAATCATAAATACCCTTTAATTTTTTGAAAACTTAATACACAGTCGATGTGCTGGAGAAAAGATTTGTTGAGCACAATGACCGGTTTTTCAAAGGTATATGTCAATCCATTTCCTGGACCAAGGTTGATTCAAGAGTGAATCGCCCCATCGTTTCTATCCAATTGTCACAAGCTTGATCTTTTGAAAAGATCTCACAAGTCACCCACCAAGAGCTTGTTTGATGTTGGCTCTAGAAGGATTTCCATCTTCATTGTGAATATTTTACATATCACTCGGATGTTCTGGAAATACCACAAGTATAATACGTAGGACTCTCAAAATATATTCTCACATTCCACATTGTGTGAAACTGTGATTCTTCATTAATTGTGTCCTGCTGAGATTTATTGATGATCTCTTGGCTCTAGACTCAATAGTGCACATTTGGTTTCCTATGCCGGAGACTAGGGAGAGGGTCTCCTTCTTCAATATCAACAATCTCTAAGAGAAAGTAGATAGATTATGTAGGTTCCCCGTGAGAATGAAACAAGTCCTTTTAAGAGGAACTTGAGTAGCTTGGGAAGTTTAGTGCAATTCGTCACTGGGTCCATGACGTCTTGTCTTTAATACCGGTGTTACCTTGGTAACAACTAGTAGTATATGAATTAAACCCGGTTTCTGCCCTAAGGTTGAATTAATGGAGGGCTATTTCTTTTCACCTTTTTCACATTCAATTCTTTTTCATTCTTCAACCCCTTCAGTGCTTACCAAGAGTTTATTACTAGATCCTTATTGGGTTTATTCCAGTTCTAGCTCAATCTCAGTTGGCACTCTTCCCTTATTCTCACTTTTCTCCTCTTTTTTTTCATCATACCTAAGGACTTCTACACTAACTAGTGGATTGTCCCTGGGTAGATCCCTCAGGCTCTGGCGGGATCGTGGGAATGAATACCTAACCTAACCATGCTTATATCTCCATGCATAAAATAAATTGGTCGGTCTTTTGGTATTGTTCATTCCGCCTCGGAACCAATTGAAGACCATTTGAAAATCAATCAAGGTACTTGTGATGTAAAATCAAAGCGTTTTGTACCTTAATTGTTTTTGATATTTTAGAAATGCTCCCCCTCAACATGTGCTACAAGTTTTAGAAATTATTTTAGCACATGGAGGAAAGATGACTTTTGAAATCTTAGATTGAGAATGAAAGATCCAATCTTTGATTAACATTTTCTAAAATGATCATCATCACTTCCCGATCAAATCTAGTATTTTAAGTACTTTGGATAAAATATATTTTGGGAAAGATGAGGTTTTCTTTTGATTGCCCCCCTTAATATGTGCATCGAGATTCGAAAGAGTTTTACACATATTAGAGGGAACCTGCACTTTGAGACAAATCAATCACGTTTCAATACCTTTTGGTTTAAGATAAATGCTCCCCTTAACATGTGCATGGAAAATTTAAAATCGTTTGGCACATGTAGGGAGGAGTGCTTGTTGTTATATTTCTAACACCACTTATCGAATTATCCGTTTATATCCAATTTAAATCACAAATTCTCCCCCGATCATAATTTTCAAACCCTTTGAGATTTGTGATCTCAATTGATATAAATTATTTTTGAAAGCTTTTAAAGGAGAAGTGTGACCTGCTTTTGAAAACATTTAACGGATAAGGATCAGATTATAAAAGTTTAATCTCCAATGATCAAACATGCTTAAGTGTCTTATGAAAACACAATAATAGCCTTGGTCTGGATCCAATTGTACAAAAAAATATTCTTTTTTAATATTCAAATGTAGACCTTGCTCGTTTACTTGCCAATTGTTTGAAAAATAACCTTTTTGTTTTGATTGAAATCATTCTCTCCCTCAATCAATGACCAAAGTTGGTGATTGAGTGATATAGATTTTGACAAATGATAAGTCCATATGATTTTTAAAATTAAGTCCGAGTTATTTTCAATGTAATTTAGTTTTGATTAGATGACAAATACTTATCAGAAGAGTATTTAGAAGGAAAAATATTTGTGAGGAAACATTTGTCTTTTTGGCGGCACATTTTCCTTATGAACTTTTGTTTTAAGAATCAAAGCATGAGGTTTTAAAATTAGATTAAGCATGGATCTGTTATTTCTATTAAAAAACGGGTTATTGCCTAAAATGACAATAAACCTACATTTTTCTCCATCTCATTTTTTTCTTTTCCTTTTTTTATGTAAAAAGTTTATTAATTCTGTTCGAACTTCATCTAAAGACTCGTGCCAATTTTGAATGATAGATCAAAGTCCGTAGATGTTATCGAAACCAGATAACATGATATGAAAAACAATATTTTTGGTCATTTTCAAAATTTTCTAATTTTTATGGGTTTTGAAATTTTATATTTTTCTATTTTCTTTTTTATGGTTTTATAATTTTGTATTTTGCTTTTTGATAAAGTATGTAAAAAGAATAGATGAGAAAAACATCTTTACTCCCCTTCTTCCTTCTGAAGACGTTTGGGTGTCTCAGGTTGTAGACTCTTCAAGCCAAGTCGTGGAAGGATAAACTTAAACCGTTCTCTAGGAAGAGCTTTAGTGAAAATGTCTGCTAGCTGATATTCAGTCCTTACAAAGTATAGTTCAACCACACCTTTCTCCACTTGTTCCCTGATAAAGTGATGTCGAATGTCAATGTGCTTTGCTCTTGGGTGTTGAACATTGTTGCAGCAGAGAGCAATGGCACTTTTGTTATCACAATATAGAGGAACTTTGTTGAATACAAAGCCATAGTCAGATAATTGGGATCTCATCCATAAGATTTGAGCATAACAAGATGACATGGCTATGTATTCAGCCTCTGTAGAGAATATAGACTTACTAATTTGTTTCTTTGAAGACCATCTTACGAACTTATCTCCCAAAAACTGAGCACCTCCTGATGTACTTCGACGTGTATCTTGACACCCTGCATGGTCTGCATCTGCATATGCTGTAAGTGACATATCGGTGTCCTTCGGATACCAAAGTCACATGTTAATGGTTCCTTGGAGATACCGGAAGACCCGTTTAACCGCTTCAAGGTGCTTTTTGGTAGGCTTAGCACGGTATCTAGCACACATGCATACAACGAATGAATATCGTGTCTCATCGGGCGTGAGGTACATCGAGATCCAATCATACTTTGATATTTCATTTGATCAACCATGATCCCTGAGTGGTCCTCATCCAGTTTTGTGCGCTCCACCATGGGAATGTCAACAGGGTCACAAGAATCAAATCCAAATTTCTTTAGAATTTCATTTGCATATTTAGATTGATTAATAAAAATGCCTCCAGGACTTTGTGAAATTTGTAATCCCAAGAAAAATGACATTTGTCCCATCATAGACATTTGGAATTTGGAGCCCATCTCCTTTGAAAATCGGTCACATTCATTAGGGTCGATCGAGGCAAAAATAATGTCATCAATATACATTTGAACGTGAATTAAGTGTTTGCCTGACTTGTTTCAAACCATGCCCTTGGAGCTTGCTTCAAACCATAAAGGGCCTTCTTCACGTGGTAGACATGGGTAGGATGCTCTGGATTCACGAAACCTTTAGGTTGACTGACGTAAACCACTTTTTTGAGATCCCCATTAAGAAAAGCAGTTTTTACATCCATCTGATAAACCACCATGTTCTTGCTAGCAACATTAGCCAAGAAGATTCTGATAGACTCAATTCATGCAACCGGAGCAAATGATTGCTCAAAGTCAATACCCTCCTCTTGTCGGTATCCTTTAGCCACTAGCCTTGCCTTATTCTTCAGAACATCACTGTGCTCATCAAGCTTTACTTTGAAGATCCACTTAAGAGAAATAATCATAGCACAATCTGGAGCAGGTACTAATTCCTATACATCAAGACGATCAAACTCATGGATTTCTTCTCGCATAGCACTAAACCAGCTGTCCTCAGACATTGCTGTTTTGACATCTTTAGGTTCGATCTTTGATAATACAGAATTGAAGAAGCACCATAAGGCATCAGTGGCAAGTTGTTTACGAGTGGATACTGGGCGAGAAGGGTTATCAATGATGTTAGCCAGTAGATGATCATGTGTCCATTTTTTGAGATATTCATGTGGTTGATGATGAGGAACTGATGTAGCAGAGTTTGGATCCCCTGATGAAGATGGTTCAGGTGTTGGTTCGGGGCAAATATGTTTTCGAAGGGATCTTCGGGGGTAGCAAAGGGGTTATCTCCATCATAATTAGCAGCTACATTTCCATGATGTACAACCGAAGATTGAGGATTCAAAGATGACGATGAGTGATCGACAACTGGCGCTTCTTGAGATAAAGTCATTGAAACGGATGTACTATTCATATTGGTTGGATTAGAAGCAGCTGCAGTTGGTGGTCCAGAATTGTCATTAGTCTGAGGTTCATAATATTCATCAAACATCGGATCAAACAATTTCTTCAAATCTTCTTCTGATGGAGGTACATATGGAGCTGTAGGGGAGTGATTCTGTACAAGAGAAGAACTAATGGGACTACTTGATAAAGGTTGAGAAGCGGGTCCATAACTGGATTGTCCTGGAGCCGTATGCTTAGACAGCTCATCGAATGTGACATGAATAGATTCCATGATGTCTTGGGTTCTTTTATTGTAGATTCGGTAACCTTTCCGGTTTGGTGCATAACCAACAAAAACTCTAATGTCCGCCTTAGGTTTCAATTTACCTAAATCTTGACCTTCATTAGTAGGATAACATAAGGCACTGAACACACGTAGAAAAGAAAGAGCCGGTTTTTGGTTGTGGACAAGTTCGTAAGGAGTTTTTCCATGAGTTATATGAATTAGGGAGCAGTTTTGGGTGTAGCATACAGTGGCAATGGCTTCCGCCCAGAGAAACATTGGAACCTTTGAATAAATCAGCATAGTCCTTGCAGCTTCTACAAGAGTTCGATTTCGTCTTTCAACTACACCGTTCTGTTGAGGAGTACGTGGAACACTTCTTCGGATAACTCTGGCTGTTTTATTAAGCCGAACTTGCAGCTGTTTAATAAGTTTGATGATGACGTCTAGAGTTTCATCCTTTGACCTCAAAAACTTAACCCAAGTAAACCGAGAGTAGTAATCAACCACGACTAGCACATATTTCTTCCCGTTTATAGTTTGCACTCTCATGGGTCCGCACAAATCAATATGAAGAGTATGAAGAACTTCCATAATTGAGTTTGCAGGTTTGGGTTTATGGGCATAATTCTTGCTTTTCCCAATTGACATGCTGAACAAAGATGATCTTTTTCATACTTTAATCTGGGCAAGCCTCTTACGAGGTAGAAAGATCATTTATGGTTTCGAAGTTCAAGTGATTGAGACGACGATGCCATAACCATGACTTTGTTTTAGAAGATTTTGACAACAAGCATATTGGAGAAGACTTCATCATATCTTCGATAGAGATGGTGTATAGATTAGTGCCCCGTGTTCCCTTTAGAAGTTTAACACCATCTAGTTCTCTAACAAAGCAAGTATGTTTTATAAAGGCCACTTCAAGATCATAGTCACAGAATTAACCAACAGAGAACAGATTATGACCGAGTCCTTCAACATAATATACCCTGGAGATTACACTGTCACCAAATATATAATCTCTGTAACCCATAATTGCCCCAAAGTGGTCGTTCCCGAATCTAACAGTCCCGATGAATTTATTCACAAAGTTCTTGAGCCGCGAGAGATCTCCAGTCATATGTTTTGAACAACCTGAGTCCAAATACCAGAGAATGATTTGTACGACCTGCAGTTGTACACAGACAAGTATGGATGACTGGATAATTTGGATCCCTATGCGAGAATGGGTTCCACTTGGTTAGTAACTGAGATTGGAATACCCACATCAGAAATAGAAGCTATGACATCATTAGTGGTGGATGCAAGACTAGTAGAAGCACTTGGCCTATGTGTAGTATGACTACTTCTTAAGGGGATGATCCTACCAGTAGGTTTCCATTCCTTAGTGTGCATAGACCTATTCCTTTTAGGATGAAATTCATTAACTTTGAATGTGCGGCCAGTGGGTTTCCATTGATACCCCACATTATTGAACTTTCTCCCTGTAGGTTTCCAGTAATTACTAACCTTTTTCCAAATTGGTTTTCTGGCGTCCTTAACCTGTTTAGCAATTCTTACAATTTTTACTGGGGATTTAACAACATTTTTCAACTCATTCGCAGCACATTCATGATAAATACCAGAAACCAAACATTCATTACATGTTTTGCAAATAGTAGCAGAATTCAAATTAATTATAGTACGCTTATAGCTAATACTAGAATCAACACGATTCATTTTATTAAACTCAAACTTATTTTTCCTAAGGTGGTCTTCTACTTTCTTCCCTTGATCACTCTTGGCTTGCGAGGTCCTATCTTGCTTTGTATTGCCTGAAGGCTTTAACCCGCTTACCTTAGTGTCACTGATTACTCCTGTAGAAGGAATAATGGGAATATTAGTTGGTTTCACTACTTTTTGCATTCCTGGTCTAGAAGTGCTGGGATCTAAGATTCTAGGAGGCACATCAAATGTCACATGCTTGACTTTTGGCATAGTGCAAGGCATAACGACACTATCTTTTCTAGTACAAGTTTTTGGACATATAGCTATTAAGCATTCTAAAAGTTCCTGAGATCGTTTGGCATATAAGCAAGCATCTCTAATCGCATTATCATTTGGTTTCTCTATCTTTCCTCTTCAACAATCTCACGGAGACATTCTGGACTATCCTTAAGGTACGAAAAATATGTTTGACATGCAAGTTCATTGTTTAAGATGAGGGGGAATATACTTCACATTCATAGCATATTTAGTACAAGCAGGCACCTTTGGTGCAATATTCTCACCACTGGTGATTGGCATTTTCCCTTTTACCTGACTCTTCAGATTCTCAATTTCATTTTGAAAAGAAGTTATCTTTTCATTGTTCTTGTCACGAGTGACCTTAATTGATTCATATAACTCTTTGAAATGCAGTTTAACTTTTTCATTTTCTGCTAGAAAACACTCATTTTCATGTTGTAATACATTAATGATGTTTTGAAGATGAAATTTTTGAGAATTCTGAGAATCTAAAGGAGGAGGCATATGGGAGCCAGTCACTTCATTCTTTTCTCCCTTCAATTGAGAAATTTGGGCTTTCAACCTTTTGATCGTGTTGCACTGAGCTTGAATCTGTTCATCTCTTTGTTTAATTCAAAAACTGCATCAAACTCAAGAGCATCCGAGGATGTCTTGGCATTCGAGGTTTTAACATTTTCTTTGAGATGTTGATATTTTAATGGCAAAGCAAGATATTCAACTTCCAATTTAGAAAATTGTCTGACCATGTTATCATGATCATCCCTTTCGATTTTATCATGCAAATTTGATTTCGTGGTCTCAAGCTCAATGGCACGATCGTGGGAGACTTTCAAAGCAATAGATAATTCATGAAATTGAGAAGCAGTAATAGAATAATTTGTGACAGTGTAAAACACATCTTGAGCAATACATCTAGAAATCAAATTATCATTTAGGATGTGAAGATTCTTCCTCTCAATCTCATTACTTTTGAGCTCACATTCATAATCTTTGACCGCGTTTTCTATTTCATTAAACATTCTTTTCATATCTATAACCTCAGTATCTATGGCCTTTTGAAGAGATTCAAATTGTTCTTTTAGTTATTTAAAGAAAGGCATGACCTCAGTTAAGTAACATTATTTTGTTTGCTTAAAACCCCTTTCCCCTTCAGTAATTCCCGTTGGAGTGATTCTCTTCTTACATGTTTTCTCAAAGTCAACAAATAGTTGGTAAACTACATACAGGCTGACTAATGTTTTGCTTTGAGTGGGAAGAGTTCTAGGCACTAAATGCATACGTGTACTTGGGGGATACACAATGGCTGGAGGCAATTTCCTACAAGGGGGATTCTTTTCAACAAGATTATCAGCTTTTTGCTTATCCATATCTTTCTTCCAAAACACTTGTTCAGGGGTCAACTGAGTCTGAGGTCTAAATTTATTGAAGGCAATCCAGTTTTCCTTAGCATAATTCGATGTTTTAAATGTGATATTATACGCTATGCATTCGACACAATCTAATTAATTTTTTCTAATTCTTGTGTTGGTTTTTATTGTAACGAATTTAACTCTTGTTTTACTTCCCTAAAATTACTTTTTCGATTCTTTTGTTGGACAACGACAAAAACATAAATTCAATAACACATCATAATAATTTTACCAATTCGAAAATCCATTCGACAAAATCTAATTAATTCGACATACATGAAATTGAACACATACAAGATTTAATTAACAAATTAATTCATAATCAATAACAAAGTATTATTCTTACAATACTAAATAGTGGGTCGAGAAGATGAACCGAACACCAAGGACTTCGATTGAACGATTCGGGATGAATTGAGACCAATTGAGACTTGAGTTATACTCCTTCTACCTTGAATTACAAAACCAATATGATAATTTTGAAAACCCCTTTGCTAATTGAAACCCTAATTTTTTGAATTGGAAGAAGATGAATGGAAACTTAGTGATAATCGACCCTTTTATAGATGTAAAGATGGTAGGATGATTGTGACACTCCAAAATTTGAGTTTTGGTCTCTACCTTTTCCTGGCTCACATATTCTTCTTTTTTGCCACGTATGGTGGCTTCTTGTGACTTCTATGTGATAGGTTCAACCATTTGGGATAGGTGACAAGATGTTTTCTTGGCTGCAAGTAAAAAGGTGGTAGATTTGATCTAAAATGGTGTTACGGGTGTTTGGATGTGCGTATACAGTAAAGAAGAGATAGACGAGGAAAGGGATGGGTCAAAGGGATATAGCTGGATCCGATTTTCATTAGTTTTATTTATTTATTTTTTTGATCCCCCGTAAAGTTTAATCTGTACCTCGTGCGATAACGTATCTCCGCGTAAACATACTTTCCCGGTATTACGGAAATAGTAAAAGTTATATTTTCAGAAAACATTTTGACGAGCGTAATAGCATAGTACTATTATTTCTTTATTTATCAAAAATAAATTTCAAGTCGATACTAATTCATTTTCGGTCTCCGTGTGGTGCCGGGTTTTCTGAAAACATGAGATAACCTCTCAGTTTTGTTCGTAAATCATCAGTGAGTGCCAAAAAGTAATAACCTTACTTATTTCTAGAAAAATAGCAAATCAGTATGTTACTGCGTTCTGCAGTGTGCGGGATAGCTTCCCAAAATAACAGTTTAAATCCACATAAGTTTAAAAATAGCATTAAGGCAATAATAAACTCATTTAAATAAATAGTGAAATTTTAATGTGCACCACAGTTCTACAACTTTGGTTTTGGACCTAAAAGTTAAAATTAAATCCGTTAGCGTCGCGTGTCAAATCACCAAAAAATTCAGTTATAGTTAAACACTCGCGATACGGGTAACTACATAAATATAATTATAGCTCTATCGGCGGTTACATGCATAGACATGACCAAGTAAGGATCATTAAGTTATTAAAAGTTGATAAAATATGGATCAAGAAAGATTAAAGTGAAAAAACGAAGAACAAGTGAAGAATTAATGATAACACATCATATGGTGACAAACTTACATTGTTTTGGTCATAACTCCTTCATACAAACTCCGCTTTAATGATTAAAATGGCCACGAAACCGGAGAGAGAGTTCTACAACTTTGGTTTTGGACCTAAAAACTGAAACTAAACCCGTTCGCAACGCGAATCAAATCAAAGAAAAATTCAAATTTTTATGTGAGTTGAACACTCAAAACACGGGTAGCTGCGTAAATATGATATAGATCCATTCATATGTTTCAAGAAGTCATATGCTGCCATACTTACATTGTTTAGGTCATAGCTCCTTCATACGCACTCGACTTTGATGATTCAAGAGGTCAAAAACCAGGAGAGAGAGATCTACAACTTTCATTTTGGAGCCGAAAGCTAAATTCTTAACCTATTTGCGTCACGAGTAAAGTCACATAAAATTTCAGTTCTTAACACTCGCGCTTTTAAGACACACAGAAAATGTGCGTTATTTTTTTTAGATAAACCATAAATTACATATTTATGCATGTAACGGATTGCATGTTATATTTATATGTGTATAGATTATCGTAAAAAAATTGAAATTAAACTGCCATTATTTAATAAGGTTTAGTAAAAAGAGGGAATTTTTTCCCCTATACTTCGTCATAAATGTAATAACTAGAAAATAATTTAAATAAAATTGATTAACTAAAAAAATGAGAATTTTCCTTCATTTTTTTATATATTTATCAACAAAAATGTTTAAAATTCTGACCAACAATTTTTGCAATAAACATTGCTATATTTGCAATTTCATCGCTAATATTAGATGATTTGATCGGCAAAATTAAAACTTGTTAATTTTTTTGCAACATTTTTTTTGAGAAAGTCGTTGCTAAACAAAAGAGGGAATGTTCCCATCAAATTCTGAGAAGATAGCAACGAATTTAGCAACTAAAAATCGTTACTAACCGAAGAATCAATTTTTACTGAATTTCGTTGCTATATTCGTTGCGTATATGTTAATTTTGCAACGATTTACCGGTTGTTGCAAAATTTTTGATGTTATTGACACTTTTTCTAGTAGTGTAATTAAGATAAGAAAGATGGAAAAATTCATGATCATAAATTTATTTACAAAATAGATTCATCTCCTTATTATTTTCTCTCCTTATATGTGACATAAGTTTTTCTAAAATCTATGGTGCCAAAAAGAAAAGTTCGATATCCGCCATTATAAGACATTTAAAGGATACAAATCCTCTCATGTTAATTTGAAATGAGAGGTCATGTTGTGTTTGTATGTGATTGTATATTTTCATTATTGTGAAACATTAATTTTATTTTAAATCAATCGTAGCAATCACTTGAAACACGAATGACCTTTCATATTCAAACGAATTTTTTGCATTTTTTATTTATTTTTATTTTTATAATTTTGTTTATATCATCCTTATCCACATATAAAGAAAAGTAAACGAGTTGACATGTAGCATGACTAGACATTCTAAGGTGATATTTCTTTTAAGAAAATATGTCATGTGATAGAACTATATGATATGTTATGTTTCGTATTAGGCTATAAACGAACTGAACGAACATGAACGGAGACAAGTTTATATTCGTTCATTTAATTTTAACCGAAAAAATAAATGAACACAAACACCTAAACAAATTTTTTTTTTGTTTATGCTCGTTTATAAAAAAAATAAGTTATTCATGTTAATTTATATTCCTTCGTTAAGACACTAAACCAAAACTAAACGAACGAACATAGAAAAACAAACATAAACTTTTGTTCAATTATGCACAAGATATTGTTTTATAAGTGTTGTTTTGTTCAAACAAACCAATCTTAAAATTATAAATTTAAAAGATATGATATACGAGCGTAAATAAAAAAGTGAACATAAATGAACGTTAACGAACACATAATCGGACGTTCACGAACATAAAAGAACGGACACAACTTTTGTTCATTTTCGTTAATTTAACTAAACGTATAAAATATTATTCGTGTTTGTTCATATAATAAATAAACGAATATAAACGAACCTTTTATCGAACGGTTCATGAAATATTCACTGAACATTTAGTTCATTTACAGCCCTATTAGTCACGGCACAATATGCCGGTCATAATCTAATCATTAAACTTAATAAAATAATCTGTAGTTATCATTCGACTACCATCAAATGTTTAAAATTTAGCCAAAGAGTATCATATAAGAAATGCAAGCTAGACTTGAATATTGTATTTCTTTAAGAGAAAATAATTGATATGATCAAAGAAATGAGTGGAAGTGTAATGTTACAAGAGGTAGTCATGATGAAGTAATGTTGGATTTAGAGAGAGACTATGTATTCATGATTGGAATGCATGAACTCTATGATTGATCCAAGGTGATTTGAGCTGAGGATGTACCAAAAGCTAAAAGATATGGAAAGCGAAATGAAATCCAAAATAATCACTCATCACGTCGAGAGACTGCAAAGGAAGAAAATATTGAATGTAACCATTAGAAATGTAAAGACTAATGTATCTTTCGTGCAAATATAAAATGTCTTTTTACACAAATTAACTTCGCTAACTTTTAAAATCATTTATATCCTGACACAATCTCTCAAAATGTATGTCTTCTTATATATTCAATCATTTATATCCTGACACAATCTCTCAAAATCTATGTCTTCTTATAGATTCCCTCACTCAGATTTCGAAAAGAAAAAAAAAAAAAATTAATAAATAAATAAAAATCGATTTCAACAAGGTCTGAATATAAAGCATTTGAAACTTTTTATAAAAGTAAAATTTTAAGTCAAAAAACATTATTAACAAAAGAAAAGTAAAGTATTAATATAAAATCTGAAAATTTAAGTCTTATTTAAACCATATGTAACCGTCCTCCAATATACATTTTAATTAAATTGTTTATAAAAAAAGCTTACTAAACATATAATAAAAAATTTAATGCTAAAATTTAAAAAATAAAATTGTTAACCATTTACACTATCAATAATTCAGAAGTTTTATTTTTGAAAAACATATTTCTACCACTCCCTCCGTCTCTAAATAAATGTGCACTGTTGACTTTTAAAGTCTTATATTTTCAACTTTGACCTTAAATTATTTCATTTGTGTTATGTAATACTTGATGAAAATTATAACAATAAAAATTAATTTAAAAGTCAATTCATTCATATTTTTGCATCAAGTATTACGTAACACAAATAAAGTAATTTAAGGTCAAAGTTAAAAAACCAAGACTTTAAAAGTCAACAGTGGATACTTATTTAGGGGCGAAGTGAGTACTTTATAGTATTTGAGACATGCAAATTTAATATTGTAAATTTCATATATAACTTTACCCCAACTAAAATTACAATGACACATGTTACTAATATTTAAACTAAATGGTCTATTATATTTTAATGAAGAAAAAACGTAACATGTAATACATAACGTAAAATGTATAAAGAACTCGTAACTATAAATCGTCAAACATATACTCCACACCTATCGACATCTCGAGTCTTTTCATTATTATTATTATTTTTTTTAGGTAAAGGGCCTTCTACCCGGTAAAATATTTTACACCAAAGAAACAATTAAGTAGGATGTAATGTGGTTGAAATACCACATTAACCTCAAATAACCGCTTGCACAATCACTAGATTATTTTTGACATGCCACAAATGATCAACTAGCTAAAAACAGCTAGACCTCGAATTCTAAACTAGCATAAAATAAGACACAACAAACTTTATACAAAACAAAAGAAAAAATAACCTATCCAAGTATTTTCATACTTTAACACATACTCGTATATATGTGTTATGTTGTATTAAGATCAAAACATAACAAACCATTGAGAATTTTTTAAATATATTTTAGATTCATTAAGCATTTACATTTAATACAAGGTATGAACATGATTTTACAAAGTAGCCTAATGATAAAACTTGCATTTACTTTTTATACATTACATCAAAACACTTTCATTACCTTGTAAAACTCTTACATTACTTTATATATCCTTACATATTTAAACAGTCACAAAAGTTTTGTTTAAACAAATTACTTTTCATTTAAGAAAATTGTTTTAATCCCACAATTGAATAACTAGTAGAATCTTCCTTTTTGGGGATTAATTCAAATGTGAAGTTGCATGAAAAAAAATGATAACTTATTTTTGAAAAAATTCAAGACCAAAGAGGAAAACATCTAAGAGTGTTGTTGCACAAGAACTACCATTATCCATATTAAGGTCTTGAGTGCATAACAATTAAGGTAAGCATCTTACCCTTTTAGCCCATCTATTTTCCCATGCATCATTAGAGAGGAAATATTCCAACCAAAACATGAATGATCATTGAAAACGGGCAAGATCTTTCATTGAAACCAGGTAGGAAATATTGCAAATCTGATGGATCTTTCAAGACCGGCAGCTATTTAAAAGATTTGTCCCTTTGTTGGATCCGTCCTCTACTGATCGAACCATATACTTGCATATTTAAATAGCCTTTTAGTCATAAAAATACACATTCTCAAGTCTTAAAAAACCTTCTCTAACTCTTGATTGTTATGCTTTTAACTCCCATTTGTTGAAAGCATACAAAAATATCCATCAAGGCAAGCTTAAAAGGCATGTCATCATCATCCACCACAAGCACACTTTCATATGAAGATCCACCACAACTAAATTAGTGCTTTTTCCATCTTTATCCATTGAAGGCTTCTTCTCAAAAGAAAATCAACCATAACAAGCTTAGAGTTCTTGATGTTTAGATTATGCATTGATCTTCATTAGACAATCATGTTTTGCATCACCATCATACAACACTATGTATCATCACCATACAAAATCTTGTATCACCCACTATTATTCAAACTAAAGGTTAGATGGTTTGTTTGTTTAGGCCTTAAAAACTAGGGGTTATAGGGTTACTGTGTTTAGGCATTAATACACAAGGGTAATAGGTATGTCATTTGGGCCATAAAAAGTAATGGATTGGGTTGTACCTGAAGAAGAAATTAATATTTGGCTTAGTACCCCCAAGCGCTAGTGCGTTCCTCTCTTTAAAGGGGTGTAAGTAGTTAAACTTGTAAGTGATGTTTTAAGGATTTCTCCGTCAGGAAGGGAGCTTGTTGACTTAGTGAAGTAACTCTCAAGTTGGAAACTCAGAGTGTAGAGCAAATAGGAGAGGAGTTTCGTGACCGAACCACTATAAATCATCATGTCTGGTTTGATCTCTCTTTTTGTAGGTCACTACATATTGTATCAAATCACACAAAGATTGACATGGATGTTTAGAAAAAAGGTGGTGAGGTAGAGAGATAGGCAACGAGGTAGAGAAAGGAAAAAGGGACTATATTGAGATTAAAATACTAAGACATACCCCTTACCTTGTTTTAGGGGTATTTATAACTACATCATAGAGAGGTAGAGCCGGCATAACAAAATACTGGGCTCTATTGGGCCACTGTTGGGTCAGTGAATTCCCAAACTCCCTTAAAATAGGATTTGAACAAAAAATAACCTAAGTATTTAATAACATTAAACATACGCAAGTCACTGAATAAACAATCATTCAATGAGTCATCTTTGAGAAGCTCGGACGAGCCTAAAAGAAAGGTTCTCCATTCGGTGAGTCGGGACTCGATGAATGATACCGAGCTAAAGACGAAGATGATGGTTTCCGATGAGTGATGACACTAACTCATTAAACCCCAAGTCTCCTCAATAACTATAAATATTGAAGACTTAAAGACAAGAGATCAAGGCTAAAATCTCAAGTAAAGGCGGAAAAGGCAATGAAAAGGTGGATAAGTTTGAAGCGATTAAGGGGGAGTCCTTATCAAGCAAAGTTTAAACTTTTCCTAAAACGCTAAAGACCAAGATCAGTGTCATCAATGCTATTAAGAAAGCACCATTGTCCTATTCCTAAAGTAGGTATTGTAATAGAGACAAAATAGGCAGGTATTTTGTCCAAACTAGCTTAGGTGATCTTTGTCTTTTTCAATAATGGTTGTAAACGATTGTCTATAAATAGGATCATAAGTAGGAGTAGAAAGGTTGACAAGTTTGTGCACTTAATGAGTAGACATTTTAAACACCTTTCTCTCCTCCAAATACAACTAAGTCCTTGAGAATATCTTAGTTGGTTAGCATAGTTGTACTTAATCTTAGCTTAAGTTTAGGGAGGAGAATTATCATACTTGTCATTCAATCCTAAGTGTTGTTCCCCAAACACTTGGGTATAATTCTTTTTTAATTGCAAATAGAATTAAACGTTGAAAAGGTGTATCTTTTACTTTACGTTTATAATTTAACAAAGTATTTCTCATAACATTTCTATGTCATGGAGCTTGGATAGATTAACTTTGTAGTTAATTCTAACTAGGTTAATGGGAACAACAAGTGGTATCAGAGCCTCTGGTTTATAAAACATTTTAATTATAAAGTCTCATTTTTAAAAATCAAGATCCTACCATGGCTGATAGTGATGTACCCCAACTAGTCGAAAAAAAGGGAGGAAGTTATTCAGTTGTTGCTCCCCCACTGTAAGTTGAGAAATTCAATACGTGGAGAAAGTGCATGCTTTGATACTTAACCGGAATGGAATCATACTACATCAAGTGTATTAATGATGGTCCATTTTGTCCCTATGACTGTTGATGGTTTAACCAAGCCTGAAGCACAATAGAATCCCGATGAGAGAAGGGTGGTCAATCAGGACCAACGCCTCAAAAGCCTCGTTATATCTTGTCTCTCTGACGATATAATGGAATAAGTCATTAAGTGTAAAACAACCAAACAAACTTGGACTGACTTGGTTCATTAGTTTGATTGTCCCTCAGATACTAAGGAAAACGGGATAATGGTCCTGAAACTTGAGCATAACACTTTTAGAGCTAAATATTATGTAAGTCTCTCAAAGACCTATACCCTTTATAAGACGTTGCTCAATAAGTTGTCCAATGATGGTGTCAACCTGTCTAAGCATGAGATTAATGTTAGTTTTGTCAACAGTCTCCCTGGGAAGTGGTTAAGTTTCTTGCAAGGTCTTACAAATGCTAATCACATTCAAAATATTGAGCTCCCTGAAATCTATGAGAAGTTTTTCTATGAAGACAACTTAATCTCTAGGAGATACTATGATTAAAAGGCTTAGGAGACCAAAATGGCCTTGACCATTTCACCCATATCAACGTTTTCTAATGGTTTTGTGCAAGATTTTCAAGAAAACTCTGATGATGAGGCTGATGAAAGAACCAGTGAGGAATACCGAAATGATTTGCAAATTGAATTTCAAGAGATGGCACTCCTTGCAAACTCAAAACGTTGTATCAAAAGAAACAAGTCAAATTTTATGGTTCTAAAGCAAGTGGTAGCACTAAATGTTATAAATGTGGTAAAAGGCTCATTTTGCAAAAGACTATTTTCAAAACCACTTGAACCCTCATAGAAAGTTTCAGGAAACAGTTCTTCCTTAGGAACTAGCAAGTTTCAACCAAAATTGCTTCGGTCCTCTCAACATTTTCAACATAAAAATGATCAAAAGGATCAAAAAGATTTTGAAGCTAAGTATAGAAAAGCTAAAGCTAAACTTATACACCTTGAATCTACACCATCAACTCTTTAGGCTACACAGACCTCTAAACTTGCTCAAGCAAAGAACAAAGAGCTTGTAGCTGATACCTTTAATTGGGAGAAGAAGATGTCTCCTCTGATAATGAAGTAAGATTTAGTGCATCGATGGCACTTGTAGAGGTGAAAAGTCGATCGCTGAAAAAGTCATGCAAGTAATGGAGAATGGATCAACATCACCATGACAAAGGTAAATATCTTACTATCTATGGATGATGATTCGATTGGAAATCTTATTTAAGTTACATTAATGTGGATCTTAAGGTTGTTGAAGAGCAAAGATTAAGATCATTGTCAAAATACAATAAACTCACTTTTGAATTGACAAGTGTAGAGATGAACTTTTCTTTAAAACAAGCCAAACTTGAAGTCATCATACTTCAAATTCAAAACACTGAACTTTTGAAACAAAATCATGCTCTTCAAGAAGAACTTAAGAAAGAAAAACTCATTATTGAATGTTGGACAACTAAAAATCCTAGAGTTTATGAGTCTATCTTAAATCTTATTCATAGCACTAAAAAGAGAGTCATAGGAGAAGATCAACTTTATGAGTCCACAAGTAACAATCAAAGTGAAAAAAGCTTTCACTCCTGCTGGCATTTCCTTTGAACAAGAATTAAAACCAAAGTCCAAAGGATTGGATTGAGAGAGCCAACCCGACGATGAAGTTACCTAACTTTAACACGAAAATTCTTAGAACCCGAAAGTCAGGCTATCAAAGAAATGCATGGACTCACTGTTGAGCCTAGTCACACTGAGTCTAAAACATAAATCTACATACCTTTCCCTCCACTGAAAGTCCTTTAGGAAGCCTCACCTAGTTCAGACCTCACACCCTTGTTCTATTCCAACACTCTCTAAAAGGGAGATCAGGACTTAGAAGAACCATCCTAAAAAGACCTTTCACTAACCAAAATAAAGACTCCGTTCCTACTGAATCTTCCAAACCTTCGATCCCTACTGATAAAAGGACCAACGACAGTGATTCTGAAGTTGATCAGTTGGCTGAACTTGTTAGGAAGATGAGTGAGAAAATAGAATCCTTGGAAAAAGCTCCCCAATCTAAGATTAAGGAGTCCAAACCAGCTTACTCAAGCAATACCAAACCTAAAACAACGCCAAAACCCTCAATGAAATGTGAACTATGCAATTATAAAAATCAAACTACTGATGATTACTATAAGATTCTATTTTGCATGATTTTAAAAATAGAAAATCACAGAACCTCATATTACAAATCTCACATTGCATCCATAAGTGCACAAGAAAACTACAAGACTCAACCCTTTCAGTATGCTTTATCTTCCAAGCAAGCACTCAGAAAAAAGTCTTAGCCTTTTCCACCTTGCACACATTGTGAATTCAATGACCATCACACTAATGACTGTTTATTGTATCCTTTTTGTGATATTGGTGGTGACCCAACACATGACACCTCAGGACATGACATGATTATCCATGCTAGAAGAGGATCTGCCAATGAATCCTCTCAGTCAAATGAGTCTTCTAACACCAAATGCAAAGCATGTGGGAGCATTGTCCACTCAACCACTGACCATGAATCTGTTGAAATGTTTAAAAATACTTACAAGGCCAAACCCACTAGAAAGTGGGTTCACAAGATAAACTAACTCAGTTTGCTATTCGTGCAGAGACATGCCAAGGAGCCTGATTGGCATATAGATAGTGGATGCTCAAGGAGTATAGCTGGAGTGAAAGAGTATATGCACAAATATGTGGAAGAGCCAGGACCAAAGGTAGTATTTGTTGATAATTCATCATATACCACTAAAGGTTATGGCTCAGTAAACTGTAGTGGAATAGTTTTTACTAGAATTGCTTATGTAAATGTTCTCAAGTATAATCTGATAAGTGTCAGACAACTATATGATGCTAAGTACATAGCTCTCTTTCATGATAGGCAAGACACAATCTTCAATGCTAATAAAGACATTGTTCTTATAACCCCTAGAATAGAGGATGTTTATGTATTCTGTTGATCCCGGTAACACTAAGATATAATTCCTTAGCTTGTAAATAATTATTTATACTAGATAAATTTAATACAACTATTATAGAAACTATCTTAAATGTTATTAAAGATGTCGCCGAATTTAATCTTTAACCTTTAGAATTATTATCAATGAAACAATAACTCAGTGAATAAAAAATTTTCAACACACAGACGCAATATTATTAAGAATAATAATGCGATACTCTAACATTATTAGGGTTACAATAAACCTTGAAGCTATCAATCAAAACATACGTATTCTCTATTCTGTGTATTTAACCTAGTGCCCTACGACCTCCTTTTATAGACTAAGGAGTCCTAACCGGCTTACAATACGTATTCTCCAAGATAAAAATACTTTCCTAAGTAATACAAATCTTTACTATAAATATTACATGTATATCTAATAAGCAGTACTAACTAAACCGACTAGACAATACTAACTTATTAACCAGTAGTTGTATCTTCAACAACACTAAGTTGTATTAGCAGTAGTAATATTACATTGGACAGAGGTACCAACACTTAGCGTATTTTCCTTTGAGTCTTCAACACTAGCAATAGTAACTTGCACTAGCAATCTTAACTTCATACTGAGTAGTCTTAACAACTTAGCATATATTCCTATAATCCACTAGCAGTACTTATCTTCAAAGAGCAACAATATCATTACAAAGACTAGCAGTATCTTCAAGAAGCCTTTAAATCCCAACAATTCTCCCCTAAACTTGATATTTTCTCCTAAAATCATCAAGTTTCATTTAAAGCTTTAACCATCACCAGGAGGATGATTCCAAACACTTCTTTACCTTTCCTATTATATGATGAACCAGAGAAGATCAATACTCATTTTACTATCTTGTTCAATTTGAAGCTTTTCCTTCAACACAAAATGAATTGTAGACTGCCAAAGGCGATATTTCTTCTCTACCAACATGTATATAAGACCAGACTGCATCATTAAGGCATGAACTCCACAAGAATCATATAACTTCCAGATCAACAACTTATAGCACTTCTGTATCTTCCATATCTCATCTTCAACATGTAGTTCAAACATTGTCTTCAAATCTCCCCAAAGCACATGGTCACAATTTGAACAATGTTCCTTCAAAGGTGTGGAAAACTAGAATGGGGGTTGAATAGTTTTACCAGCTAAAACTTTGTTTTAAAATATTTAGATCGACTTATGTCAATCTATTTAGATGTGTATGTTGGATGTTGATAGATAGATATATAAATATCTAATGCAAAGGTAAAAAGTAAGAAACAAAAAACCACGACACGAGTGTTTATAGTGGTTCGGCTACAAGGACACCTTCCTTGCCCTACTCCACTCCCCGAGTCACCTACTCGAGAGTTCATTAGCACTACACGACACAACTCCTTATGGCGGAGAAGCCTTCACAACGTCGCCTACTCATTTTCCGGTACATGGCTAGACACCGGGTTCTTCCACAAGGTAGAACCACACCTATCACAACATCGCCTACATTTTATCCGGTACAAGGCTAGATACCGAGTTCCATTACAAAGGAGGAACTATCACCTAACACTACACAACACCTATCCCAAAAGAGACCCACTCCTTATTACAACAACATAAAGGATATCAATATCCTTGGATACAACCTATCTTTATTTGTACATCGATACACCATATCGATTGTACACCCTTGGCATCTTTCACTAATGCCTTTGACTTGACCTTTTGGCACCTTTCACTAATTCCTTCAAATTGACCCTTTTGGCATCCTTCACTAATGCCTTTGACACAGACGTTCAGCACCTTTCACTAATGCCTTCGTCTTGACCCTTTCTCCATCATTCACTAATGCCTTCAACACGGACGTTTGGCACCTTTCACTAATGCCTTCGTGTTGACCCTTTTGACATCCTTCACTAATGCCTTAGACACAACACTTCTAGAAAGGAAGAAAGAACTATCAACAAGAAAACCTCAGTAGTCTTGATGATGACGAAGCATGGCAACTCATGGACTTGAGCTTGCTTAACTTCAAGAGGTGGTGATCTCGCCTTTAAGAGGAACCTAGAGAATCACACAAAAACAAACACAAACTACATAGAGAGATCCTTTGGATCTAAGGTTAGGGAGTTTACAATACTAGGAGAAAGTATATGTAGGAGTGGAAACCTACAATGAAGAAATGACTCACTATTTATAGACAAAAACATGCTACTGTTCCACCGATCCCTTGTTGGAGGGATCCGTCTAGTGTATTCAGAGGGATCTGTGAGACACTCCTCTTTACCCATAGGTTTTGGGTCATGGGTCAAGGGTTATGGGTCCTAGACTTTGGACCATGGGTATCCAAGTAGATACAATGTATCTAGGAGATGCAATGCATCTAGTCCATGGGTTATGGGTTAGCTCCATGGGTCATTGATAATACCCATTATGACTTATGAATGATGTCATGCAATGGGTCATGGGTTATGGATTATGCTCCATGGGTATGGGTCATGGACTTTGGGTTTTACCTAACTACATTCAATGTATTTTGTCAATGGGTCAAATACTTAAACTTCTACCCATTTTATTACCCATTATAACACATACTAAGTATGTATATATCTACGTAATATGTAAGCACTAGTTGTTATATATATATGCATTACTATAACATGAAAAACACTATTACATGTTTAGTGATTCATATAAAAATGTAAGTGTGTTAGTAAACTATTGGCTCAAACTAATTACGTATTTTATTTGTTTCATTAAAATGATTTTACGTCTGTTATCAACAAAACATTAGAAGATAATAAAATATAAATAAACGTTTCTACGACTTATTTGTAAGAATAGTCTCCCCGTTTTTGTTGATGACAAAACATAAGATTATTTTAAGGAAAAACTAAAATTCGTAAAAGTTTGAATTAGAGTTTTTACTCTCTTCTCCCCCTTTTTGTCGAAACAAAGAGCATCGAAAAGAAACTAACACATTATTTTAGGAAAAACATGTAAAAAGAAAGAAGATATGAGAAAATAGAGAGTAAGTGACGGGAAGTGTTCTCGTCTTAGCTCCCCCTTGACGAGTCCATCCCTTTGTGAGGGCGTCAAGTAAGTAGAAATAGTAAACTAGTGCATTGCAATTATGTTTGCAAATGGTTTCATCTTTGTGATGAATATGCTCTCCCTTGATGATTGCAACTTTGCAAGGAGGACGTCATGTAATGTAATCCTATGTGAATGATATTGCAAATGATTTTGCAATGTATTGCTTTGACACGAAACTCCCCCTAGCTAAGGGTGTCAAAGTCTTCATGTGTATATTGAAAATCTACAAACCAAAGGTTAGAAAACAAGTATATAATGCATAATTTCCTGCAAATATGACTCAAGTTAGTAATAAACAAGTCTTCTGTTGCACGAATCCCACGGTTCCATCTTTCGAGGGATCCGTCTAAGCAAAACTAAGGGATCCATCTGTCTGTAAGCATAAGACAGTAATGGTGATGCAACAAGTAATGTTAACATCAAAATGAGATATGTATTAAGGCACCAAACATATTGTCAAGATAATATGGCATAAAACATGTAATTTCATTTAATAAATATACAAGAGATGATCTACATATCTCTAAAACTAAGAGAATGATTTAAAAATGTAGTACATTTTCTACCAATTCTAATAAGTAACGAAAACCTAAAAAGCATCAAAGTTCTTGAATATAAGGATGAGTAGACTTGTTGATTTGGTCCAATCGTTCAAGGAGATGATTAAACATGAAATGCAACCCATTTCGTACTTCTTGAACAAGTCCTTGGGTGATTTGAGATTTAGAGCAATTATTGTCAAGACTAGGAACCGAAGGAGGTTGGATGTTTTGAGGAGGCTCCACAAAGGATGGTGGAGGTGAGTTGAGCAATGTAGGATGTGGTTCCACAAAGAATGAAGGTGATGATGTATGAGTTGGTGGTGGTAATGGAAAGTCCTCTATATGGTTAGATCTTTGGTGATTCCTTGTCTCCAAAGGTGGACTATTTGGTGATGTAGGTGGTTCCTTATTTAACAAGAATGTTGTTGAGTGGGAAGTCCTTGGTGGTGAGTGCTCTAATGAGTAGAGATTTGGATGGGAAAGAGGTTCGGTAAAGGAATATAGTCTAGTTTCTAGAAATGAAGGCTTGGGTGTTTTACTAGAACTAGGTGCATTTGGTTTAGAGCTTGATGAAGCCTTTTCCAACTCGAAAGGTCTAATGCTAATTCTCGCGGTTCTTTTAGCTATTGTTGATTGAGATTGTTAAGGTAGGATTCTAGCATTTGGACTTCTTACGGGTGATGACTCGGTGGATGATATCTCATAAACCATATGAGTATTATTTTTGGATGAGCCTTTGGTTGAAGAGTTCTTGCTAGATGCTTTAGTCATAGTGAAGGAGAGGATGTAGTAGAGGTCTTTAACTACTGATTTTAGGATTGTGGTAAGAATGGCGACTTAAGCTCTTAAGAGTGTTTGGTTTATAAAGAATGAATTTGAGTTAATGAATTAAATTCATGACCACTAAGAAGATTTGGCATGCACCAAGGTCAACTATGGTGTTGTTCTACTCTAGGTAATCATTAAATGGTAAGCAAAAGGGTTTAGATTACCAAACAGGGTTTAAATTTGGATGAAAAGCTGATCACAAGCTTTCTGTAGACACGGATTCCACGGTTCCCTCTCACTAGGGATCCGTCTGGTTATAAACTAGGGATCCGTCTGTCAGACAGAAAAATAGTGAAGTGATTATGCTCTTTTAAGGCCTAGTACCTGTAAATCTTGAGGGTTTGACTTTCCTTAGATGTCTTAAGTGATAGGTGACTTAAATGTCCAACCATAAGGAGTGAGGATACTTAATGATGGTATTTGGTAGGAAAGTGGACTTTTTGAAAGTGCAACTAAGTGTTTAAGGATGATACTCATTGATTTGAGAATGAAAAATGATGGAAATTGATCCTAGAGATCAGATGGTGGCTTAAGAGAAATTTGAAAAATTCCTAAAACATAAAAAGAAATGAAAAACTAGTTTTAAGCCTATTTTAAGGTAAGGATGACTAAAATCAATTTACTAAAATTGAGAGAAATATCAAGCTAAGTGTTTTGAGATGTGAGGAACAATATGTGTGCATTGGAGCGGAAATATGGTGAGTTTAGGTGAATTGATAAATCAAAAGCACTTTGAATTTGATCATAAGTTAGCTATGGGTGAGTGTAAGACCTACTGAGCTTGAGGAAGAATTAAGTGGTCTTAAAGAATCGTGTTTAGCTAGTATGATGTGATCTAGGGGAATGGTTTGATGTGTAAAGGTCTGCAGCTACATGTCTGTTTGCCCGGATCCCACGGTTCCCTCATCTGAGGGATTCGGCTACTGCTGACCAGTAGCTTCTCAGCAAATGTGCAATTTTTGCACTCTTTAACAAATGCTCATCCTAATCATTTCTACATTCAGTAAACATATGTAAACAACAAATATAACGCATAGTAAGTAGGGATGACTAACATGTAAGCAAAAATGAGTGATATCGACTACTTGAATGAGATCAAGTTGTCGTAAAATTCTCATTTTCCTAGTTCCTAAGTTAGAGTGTCTTAGTCCTCATGCCAACTTCTACAAGCTGTATCCTAATCTACATAAATATTGTTCAGATTTTTAACAGACCATTGTTTCATAAATTATTCATAAATTAAGGTCTATGACCTTATCTTCCATCCACTCATCCTCCTAATTCAACTCCATCTTCATCTCCATCTCTATCCCCTTCACTCTTCACCCCTCCATCTCTACTTCTTCTTCTATCAAGAAGTTAGAAAACATTTAAATATGCCCCTAGTTTGTGCCCACTTATGTGAATGGCTTGGGACATCCAACAGTTGTTGATGTATGCTAAGGGGTCGAGATCACCGTTGTCAAGGGGGTTGCTGCTTCCTTCTCCTTTTCTTTGTCTTTCTCTTTCATCCGATGAGTCCGTTGGTGGGTGAGGTCTCTTGCCATCCACCATAATCCTTGTAGTCTTTCCATCAGATAGAGGTACCATGACCTTGTTGCAAAAACTATGGTCATAGGAATAAGGAGAAGGATCTAGAGCAAAGATGAAGGTTGCTAGATGAGTCAGGAGCATTGCATAAGGGAGTACCATCTTGTCCATGCTTTTCACACTTGCCATTATTTTTACCATGTAATAGGCGAGGTTGAAGTGAGTACCGATTACAAGGCAATAAATCATGAAGCTTAGGCAAGCATTGGGATGATCCTTGTTTCCTCCCAAGCAAAGTACATTTTCCCTTAGCACGAGTTCTCATTTCTTGTATAATGGGAACATTTCTGAAAGCTCCATTTGAAACGGATCCCTATAGATCACCTTGGAGTTTCTCGTGACTCTTGATGGAGATGCTCTTTCCATGAAGACGGTATCCCTTACCGTGGTTGCTTCTAGAATGAATGTGAAGTATACTTCATGATGATCCACCATGTCATGTAGCTCCGCCAACGACCATTCGTTAGAGTACATACACACTCCTTGACATGGGATACGGAGTATCCTTGCAAGCTCTACAAGAGTGAAGGTGAACTCATGCTCATTGATGATGAAGGCTATCAAAATGTTCCCATATTTATTCTGAATGATTCTCATTGTCTTGTAAAACTCAAGTACAAACACCAGAAAAATTTGCTCATTAATGTTCAAGAGACAATCGAAGTTGATCCCTCCAAAGACTTGGCGAATGTTGGTGTTGTTGAGGAATGATGGTTCAACCACTCGGCCTTCGTGGAAGAGTCTCTTTTCCAACATCTTGAAGGCTTTTCGATCGTCCAGGCTTAGGCCTTCCTTACGATGATACATGGGAATTTAGTGAGCGGTGTCATGGTAATCTTGTTGATGGTTGCTAGGCATGATTGGTCCTAAACATCAAAAACCACAATGTGGTGTTAATTGTGTGATTAGTAACCTAATGGAATTAGTCACAATTTTGCTCAGAACATCTTCATTGAATAAAAATGATTTTAATTTGTATTAAAAATAATGATTCTTTGATTTAGATTATCTTAGAAAACAATGTGGTAACAAATTGTGACAAACCCATTTGGGCTCAATTTCTAAAGATGAAAATTGTAATCGTAGGAATCAATGAATGGAAATAACAATGTAGTAAAGATTATACTTGCACAAGAGATTGTTTCCTTGGAGAAGATGATCAATTTGCTCTTGTGAACAGTAAATAGGTTTTATGTTCGTGAGTCTTGATAGAGAACAGTGATCATTTCTTTCTTATTCTGTCTTCTGTTGCACGGATCCCACGGATCCCTTGTATGAGGGATCCGGCTAGTTCAAGCACAGGGATCCGGCATATCAGCAATTTGACAGATTGATAATTTTGGTTTGGCTGTTCTAATTATTGCCTAGGGTTGATGTTTATGCTCTATATCTTATGGTTTGGGGTTTTGACGTGTTATTCTAGTCCTATTTTATGAGGTTCCCTTTTTATGATAAAATCATAATTCTTAGGGAAGTTTTCAACGATTATGATAAAATCCCATTTTATCAGAATATGAGAAATCTCACATGGATACTTATTGTCATAGATGAAATGTCAATAATCCTTATGTGAGGAGTGATGATCAAGGCTCTCGAATAGCCAAGATATCATTATCAATAGTTTGTAGTTTTGTCTATAGAGATCAATGAAGAATACCATTCTTGATGATGAGTTCAATATAGATAACTACTTTAGTGATTTTTAAGAGAGCGTAATGATACTACTTAAACTAAATCATGATTAAACACAAAAAAATGACATTACTGATTCATCTAGAAAATATAAAAAAGAGAAATAAAAATTTATTTGTAATTTATTAAAGATCATACCTTTGCTAAATATTCTTTTTAAGGATAGAAGTATTAGAGAAAAATTCTTCATGATCTTCTTAGGATGCCCAAATCGTTTGCTAAATATTCTGTTTCAGGAAATAAGTATTAAAGAAAAATTCTTCATGATCTTCTTAGGATGTCCAAATCCTAGTATGGAGAATTCTTAACAAAAAAATATTAGAAAGATCTATCATTATCCAACATTATAAAATATAATGATTTTAAAATGTGACCTTTTGTTTTTAAGGAATTTCCTTCCTTGTAGTTATCAATCATACATAGATCGTATCAAGTTTTAAAAGTACAATATACTCTTAAGAAACTTGGTAACGAAGCTCTGATGCAAATTGTGGAAAACTAGAGGGGGGGGGGTTGAATAGTTTTACCGATTAAAAATTTGTTTTAAAATATTTAGATCGGCTTATGTCAATCTATTTAGATGTGTATGTTGGATGTTGATGGATAGATCTGTAAATGTGTAATGAAAAGGTAAAGAGTAAGAAACACAAAACCACGACACGAGTGTTTATAGTGGTTCAGCTACAAGAACACCTTCCTTGCCCTACTCCACTCCCCGAGTCACCTACTCGAGAGTTCATTAGCACTACACGACACAACTCCTTATGGCGGAGAAGCCTTCACAACGTTACCTACTCTTTTTCCGGTACAAGGCTAGACACCGGGTTTTTCCACAATGTAGAACCACACCTATCACAACGTCACCTACACTTTATCCGGTACAAGGCTAGATACCGAGTTCCATTACAAAGGAGGAACTATCACCTAACCCTACACAACACCTATCCCAAAAGAAACCCACTCCTTATTACAACAACATCAAGGATAGAAATATCCTTGGATACAACTTATCTCTATTTGTACATCGATACATCATATCGATTGTACACCGTTGGCATCTTTCACTAATGCCGTCGACTTGACCTTTTGGCACCTTTCACTAATTCCTTCGACTTGACCCTTTTGGCATCCTTCACTAATGCCTTTGACACGGACCTTCAGCACCTTCATTAATGCATTCGTCTTGACCCTTTTGGCATCATTCAGTAATGCCTTTAACATGGACATTTGGCATCTTTCACTAATGCCTTCATCTTGACCCTTTTGACATCATTCACTAATGCCTTAGATACAACACTTCTAGAGAGGAAGAAAGAACTATCAACAAGAGAACCTCAGTAGTCTTGATGAAGACGAAGCATGACAACTCATGGACTTGAGCTTGCTTGACTTCAAGAGGTGGTGATCTCGCCTTTAAGAGGAACCTAGAGAATCACACAAAAACAAACACAAACTACATAGAGGATCCTTTGGATCTGAGGTGGGGGATTTTACAATACTAGGAAAAGTATGTGTAGGAGTGGAAACCTACAAGGAAGAAATGGCTCATTATTTATCGACAAAATTATGCTACTATTCAACGGATCCCTTGGTGGAGGGATCCGTCTAGTGTATTCAGAGGGATCTGTGAGACGCTCCTCTTTACCCATGGGTTTTGGGTCATGGGTCAAGGGTTATGGGTCATGGGTCCTAGACTTTTGACCATGGGTATCCAAGTAGATACAATGTATCTAAGAGATGCAATGCATCTAGTCCATGGGTTATGGGTTAGCTCCATGGGTCATGGATAATACCCATTATGACTTATGCATGATGTCATGAAATGGATCATGGGTTATGGATTATGCTCCATGGGTATGGGTCATGGACTTTCGATTTTACCCAACTACATTCAATGTTTTTAGTCAGTGGGTCAAATACTTAAACTTCTACCCATTCTATTACCCATTATAATACATACTAAGTATGTATATATCTACCCAATATATAAACACTAGTTGTTATACATATGCATTACTATAACATGAAAAACACTATTACTTGTTTAGTGATTTATATGAAAATGTAAGTGTGTTAGTAAACTATTGGCTCAAACTAATTACATATTTTATTTGTTTCATTAAAATGATTTTACGTTTGTTATCGAAAAAACATTAGAAGATCGCAAAATATAAATAAACATTTTTACGGCTTATTTGTATTAACAAAAGGCCTTGTGGACCCATATTTTGCTTTAACAAATTTTCAAAAAGTCTCCAAATCCTCTTTGTCAAAAATATTAAGCATTTGACCAAAGAAGTTAAATAACTAAGATTTACCATTAGCCCTGATGATCTCCTATGTTATTTTCTTTGTGCCTTCAGTATAGATCTTCCAACCAACAATTCTTGGAGGTTTAACAACCAAAGTTACACATCAATAGGTACTTCATCATTATCTTGAATCACTACCATTTATTATTTAAGTTCAGCTGTATCTTTATCTTCATCGACCTTCTGCTTCTTCTTAGTCTCTTGTTCAACTTCATCTTCAACTCTCTTAGAACTTTCCTCCACCTTTTCTTTCTCTATGTTTGCATTCATATCAATAAAATCATTCACCCTCTTCATTTCCCTTACAAACATCTCCTGGATGATCTCAAATGATTTGTTCTTCAACTTTTGTACCTCGAGTGTTCCATGTTGTGAAGATAGGTACAAACTATTTTCCTTTGTTGAGCTTTGGTAGGTGGTTTCTTCCTTTTTGCTTCTGCTCTCTTAACTAGCAAAGGACTTCTTTCTTTTATTCATTAATTCAACATACAACCTGGCTTTTTCTTCTATTGACAAATGTTGTTGCTCCTCAACCTGAAGTCTTTCAGTAAATCTTTATCTACTTTAATCTTTAATTGAATTTCATCCCATTCATTGATCAAAGCAATATTGGCTTCTTCTGCAAGTCTTGCTTGTTCAACTGCAACTCTTTTTCTTCATCAAACCTAGCTTGTTCATATGGATGAAGTTTTTCAGCCAGTTCAGCATCAAGGCATTCTTGCTCGTACTTCTTCATAGGCTTAGGGTTTTCTAATAAAATCCCTTTGCCCTTATCCGTTAAGCCTAGATGTTGTTGTGAATCTTGTGGTTTTGTTGTTGTTGTTGTTGTCATTGGCTCTGGCTCTCTAATAGTAACCCCTTTAGCCTTGGATTCTATATTCTTCAAATCTACCTTGGGTTTTGACTTCTTCAAATCTGTAAGATATGTAAGAGCTTCAACCAAATTAATTGTGTATTCATTAGCTGCAGTAACTGAAGCAGTAGTTGTAACATTTTCACTAGCAGCACTAACTGCCTCAACATTTGCACTAGCAGCAGAAACTAATACACTAGCACTTGTAACTTCTTCAATAGCTTTAACTACTTCAACTGGCTTCTCAAAAACAATTTCATGATTCCCATCATCAAAAACAAAAACCACATCATTCTCACCAACATCAACCATAAACTCTTCATAAATAACCTCTTCATCCACATTACTCCTCCCTGGTTTGGATGGATGTAGGTCCAAAGTTATGGATCTAAGTAGCCTTTATAAGACAATAATCAACTTGAATAAATCCAAATCAATTATATGAAGAACTCTTAACAATGAGCACTTAGTGTTAATGCGGAATCTTAACACAAGTAATAAGAAGAACACAATTGCTAATTTACTATTAAACTTTACCAAGTATCTATTATCAATCGTTCTAATAAACTTTTTACATAACATAGTGCCTTAAGGTATCTCTAACAAAACGTGTGAAAGGATACACATATCTTTTCCTAAGATATCTCTAACACATACATATCATTTCCTACTATATCTCTAACAAGAATATTTTGTTTTTCATAAACAGACTTAACTTTGATATACTAAACAGAAATAACTATGTTCTGCCAGACTTAACATTAGTACTGGCAGACTTAGCTAAGAGAAATAGTGTACCAGACTTAACTATTAATACTTAAGTCTATTAATGCATAATTCCCAACAATCCTCCCTTATTAGAATTAATGGGTCTTCTCATAGGTGAATGTGATTTAGCAAAATTTCTTCTATGATTGAATATATTCACCTGAGATGAGGTACTGGTAGATACTGGTTGCTTATGTCTAACAGAATTAACATTTGAACCACCAGTATTAACTTTAGGCCTACCAGAACTAATATTTTGCCTAACAGAATTAATGTTCATACCAGTACTCATTTTTGGTCTAACAAAATTAATGTTTGAATTACCAGTATTAATCAGAACTGGTCTAGGGACAAACTGATTTGCATGATTAACTCTATTTATATTATTCCATACTGGTCTAACTGTTCCATTACCACTATTAACAGCCTTTTGCTTCCTAAATTCTGCCTCTCTAGCCATTCTTTTCTCATGAAAATCACAGTCTTTAATTAAATGACTATTACTATTACAAACAAAGCATGTTTTCTTTGTGAAAGAGTAACCATCCCTAAGTTCTCTTTTCATCATCACATTCCAGTCCCTTCTATCTACTCTGGGTGTCACTGATTTAATTTGTTGCCTAGGATTTTTACGTGTGGGATACAACTAGGTTCAACATGTTTTGGTTTAGGTGCAAACAAAACAAGTTTACTAATTCTAATCGGGTTAGACTCCTTTGAAGGTTCTGATTTAAGGTCAACCGAATGCTCAGAGATATTTCCAATGGATCCTTCACTGTCATTGGATTGACCGGTAGGATATTCACTAGATTTGTCTTCTAAGACAATAGTTTCGAGGATATTGGGGTCCTTTTTTACCATAAACAAATAAAGATTCATCAATGTCCTGATCTGGTAGAGGGGTATAGTCTCCATTTAAGGGTGGTGGCACTCATTAATAGTTGTTAGTTTTTAAAATCTATCAAATATTGGTTTACCAACATAATCTTCATCTGACCTAACAAACACAATACATTTGATTTCTTCTTCATACCCTATGACCTCATTATTCTAACATGAGTCTATTTTGAGGTCATACCAAAATCAGCTAATCCCCAAAGTCCCTTAGCATTATTCTGCCATGAGTCTATTTTGATTTGCAACTGTTCTTTATCTTTTACAGCTTTCATCCCAATTCTCCTATACTTCCTAAGTTTTTCATCTTTTTCTTATATCTCATTAGCTTGACATGTAAGTTTTTCATTTAAAGTTGATTGCTGTTTTTGTAAAGTGACAATTTGAGCTTCTAATGTCTTAACAACATTACTATAGGTAAGTATTTTAGCTTCCTGATCACCTATCGACTCATTTGCTCAACATAAAGTGTTTTCAGTTTATTATATGAGTCAATGCATGTTTTAGAACACAAGGATACCTTAGTATTGGAGCTTATAGCCACGAGAGCATGATTTATCTATGTATCCTATTTAGTGTGCTCTCCCCAGTTGATCACACCATCATCCATAGTTAGCCACCTCGTTTGACTCTTTTCCTGCTTCTCCGCATCCTGTCCCGGATAGAAAGAATCCCTCTTCTTTCCATCAGTGGCCACCTTTGTTGTGCATTCCCTAGCAAAGTGACCAGTGTTGTGGCACCTAAAGCATTTAAGCTTCTTCTTGTCAAAGCCAACTGGTGCCTTCCCATCAAACCGGACTTTTCTTCTAGTATTCTGGTAGAACTTCTTCATTCTTAAAGCAATCATTGCACACTGCCAGTTTATGTCCATCTCCTTCATGTCTTCATCATCAATCTGATCTAGGTCCTCATTGAGAAGTCTTCAGATTGCTTTGCAAAGAGAGAATAGATAACTTCATCAGCAAAGCAAGCCGGTGCCTCTCTATCTTTCACACCAGATGAAGAAGTAGTGTAGCTACCAGAACTATAGCCACCAGATTTAACTTTGTTGGTGTTGCTCTTGCTTTGGGAGACAAAAGCAAAATTGTGGGCACTGGAGGATGTTTTTGAACTTCCTTTAATTTCCTGATCAAAAACCCTAAGGTTATTGTACAAGTCATCAATTGACAGAGTGTCAATATCTTCTTTGCTTCTCATAGTCATTGCTAGATGTGACCATCCAGAAGGCAAAGACTTGAGAAACTTTTTGCATCCTCAGTGGACACTTCAGCACTATGAGCTTCCAATGGTGACAAATAATGTTCCATCTCCATTGCCTAGATGTCATACTCCTCCAGACTTCATTGTAATTATACTCCAAATAATGTTCCATCTCCATTGCCTAGATGTCATACTCCTCCTTCTTCAGAAGTGGGAGTTTAATGTTGGAGATGGTGGTTGTAGTAGGAATGATTTGTTGTTGTTGTTTCTTAGATCTAGTTTCGGCACTTCATCATCAAGATTTGAGACTTCTTCATCACTGAGATATTGAGAGAAATTATCAGCAGGAACAAACATGTTTCATGATTTATGTTTAAATTGAGGTTTTAGGATTTTGTATTTCTTCAAATTCAGAGTCCCTCTATAGGCTCTGATACCACTTGTAGGTCAAAAGTTATGGATCTAAGTAGCCTTTATAAGACAATAATCAACTTGAATAAATCCAGTTAATTATATGAAGAACTCTTAACAATGAGCACTTAGTATTAATGCAGAATCTTAACACAAGTAATAAGAAGAACACAATTACTAGTTTACTATTAAACTTTACTAAGTTTCTATTATCAGTCATTCTAATAAACATTTTACATAACATAGTGGCTTAGGGTTCCTTTTATACACTAAGGAAACCCTAGCAATTCTACAAAACGTGTGAAAAGATATACATATCGTTTCCTAAGATATCTCTAACACATATATATGCTTTCCTACTATATCTCTAACAAAACTATTCTGTTTTTCATAAACAAACTTAACTATGATATACATAACAGAACTAACTATGTTCTGCCAGACTTAACATTAGTACTGGGAGACTTAACTAAGACAAATAGCCTACCAGACTTAACTATTAATACTAGTTGTATTAAGTCTGTTAATGCATAATTCCCAACAATGCATCCTCCAAACCAGGATCATCAATAGAGTAAATGACTCTAGACGATAAGCCAAATTTATACAATCTTCTCAACCCACTTGGTCTTGATTTCTTCTTCCCCTAAACATCTTGACCTTTTTCTTCAACTCTGTGATTTGACTTTGCTGAGAAGAAGTTATCTGCTTTAAGTCATTAACTTGTCATTGTAATTTGGTGCAAATTTTCACCAATTCTTTTAGTTCCATACTACTCTCATCAGTTCGAAGTGTGTTACCTCTTCTTAGCACTGAATCACTGATTATTTTAGACACAGTCTCATACCTAGTATGAGCAGTTGTATCTCCCATGGTTTCTGGGTACCTGGGACCATTACATGAATTAGCTCCACGGGAACTAGACTCATTAGATGTTTCCTTTGATTGGGTCTTATCTATGTTACTGTAACCACCGGTAAATTTCACATTGTATTAGATTAATATAATATTCTAATAAAAGAATATTTATCCGTTTTCTATGTCTAATTTTTTAAAACGTTATCAGTTTACCTGATCACAAGAACTAACTAATGTGACGTAACACAATAAACTTTCTCACACGCAGACCGACACCAACCTGCCTTATGTTTATTTCAAGTAAACATCCTTATATGTCAAGTATAAAACTTTTCAACTTTTATTTACCATTTTATGTTATTTTGTTAACGTACGATTATTTAGCGTCAAACAAAACGTTTGTCATTTATACGAGTTTTCACGAAACTTTTCAGATTATTAAATCAACTATTAACTTCTATTTATTATCACTATAAATTTTTTATTTTAAATGACATTTAAACACTTTGATAATCTACTACTCAGTTTTATAATTGAGTAAATTAATAATTTTTATTAACATTTTTATAAGCTTTATATTTTTATCTTACCCGATATTATGTTTCGCAAGTTAAGGACCTAACATTTGTAAACATCGGGATCAAACTATACCCGCTATATCTCAAGACTTTATCGTTAAGTAAACAAATATCTCTTTTTTTTTATTCTACACAAACCGCCTCATTTTATATATATTTTTTTCTATGAAACCGACTCCAACCAGATGTACATTATCTTTTTCCCTCTCATTTGATGAACACAGAGAAAAGAGGGGAGAGATAACTTCTCTCTTCTTTCCCTTGTATCACCAGCGATACTACAACTTCATCACCACCCCGAAACCACCACCACACCACCTCAGCCACGCAGCCACCTCCTTTACCATCTTGTTGAAGATACAAGGAAGATCCAAGGTTGTGAGTGTTTGGTTGTCTCGGGTTGATAAGAAACCACAAAGGGTTATATGGGTTATGATGATTGGGGTCACTTTTGGTTCGAGTTAACCATAGCACCACCATAGACGCACCAAGCGCCACCATCATCATCTCCATCGTCCCCCTCCTCTCTTGTCTTTGGGGTAAATCGACACACTCAATCTATCCTTGCTACTTCTTTTATTTTTAAAATGATTTATAATGTTTTCGTGGAATTAAAACAAGCTTAAAAACGTTTTTGTGAAGTTATTCGTGTGGAAGAATTTGGATTCAAAGGTTATTTGTTTAACTTGGTTATGAAACTGGTTTGGCGTGTAAACACGTAAGGGTTACGGGTCAAAACCCGACTAGTCATGGTTTGGATTGTTTACCTGTAATCATTTTGAAACTTATTGGATGTGTTTGTTCTCGGTCGGAGAGAAAAACCACTCAAAGTGGTGTTTGGTTTGTAAACGGTCCAAGAAGAAAACCCCATAGGGGCTGTTTTGTTTGTCTTACGGTTCAGCCCGATCACAGCCCACCCAAAAGGGTGTTGGTTTTTGCGCGTCACAGCCCGAGAGGGTGTTTGTTTGTTGCTCTCGGTTCAACACCAACCCAAGAGGGTGGTGTTTTTTGTTGTCATTTATGTTCAGGTCAACCACAAAAACCCATATAGGGTGAGTTTGTTGCTGTTGTCTGATCAACAAAACACCAAAGAGGTTTTAATATTAGTTTGTATCTGGTTCTCAAAAATAAGAGATAACCCGTTAGGGGCGGATTTGATTTTCTGCTTAATTATTAATAATTGTATAATATTTGTAAGGGAAAATGACGCAAATGCCCCCTGCGCCGTGAGGCCGGACCAGTTTTTTTATTTCAAAATGGACAGAGGGCAACCGCTGTCATTGGGAAACTCATCAACATTGAGACAAGTGTCCCGTATGTGTAAGGTATTGTTTTTTGGGCAACGAAAAATCGCTGGGAAACCGTATATTTTAAAAAGGGTTGTTTCGTCATTTTATGTTACATAGAAAGTACACATTTGAATAGTGAAAGTACAATACATTTCTATTCAAAATCCAATACCCACTCGTCTTCAGCAGTCGTCTTCTTCACTCTCTGTTCTTGCTTCTCGCACAAAACCATTCTTAGTTAATGTTTTCAAAAGTCAAACCGTCTTCTTCGACAACCCTCTCTTCCTTGTAACGTCAGTTATGTTCCCATCTACGTAGCTACACTGTTGATTGCAACAAAATTTTTCTGTTCACGACATTTTTAAAACAAGCAAACCGCCTTCGATTGCACAATTTTTTTCCAATAATGTGGGCAAATATGGTACGTAAATATTTTTATTGTTGTTTATTACATATTATTTATTTCCAATTGGTTCTATGTTATAATAAATCGTTGTTGTTATTCGATTATTGCCTATGTTAGATAGGTGTTAATTCCATTTTACAATCCATTGCTCTTTTTTATGTCTGTCTATTTCGTAATTATGTAGGGTATAATACCTTAGATGTCGTTAGTTAAGTATGTAACATTACTTGGTTCATTAAAAATTTTAGTGGCAGTTTGTAGACTAATAAGGAGTGGTTGAAATGGGTCCAGGTCCAGCCGTTGAATCTGGTATATTAGGGTAGCGGGTTTATATGCATCATCCGATATGACCATGCTATTGTTTACGACGTAGTTATAGATTCCGTCTATTGTCTGAATTAATTTTTGGTTTTTGTTGACCCTTTTTATGACTATGATGCTAAGTTAATTATTACGAGTAAACTGAACTACTTTTCGTTGATAAAGCAAAAGTTAGACGCAAAACGCCACATCATGTTTAGGAATACCTGCTTTGGAAGATGGATTGATCTCTTATTTTTTGAACAGGAAACACACATCATAGATTATATGCTAAGGAAACAGCATACAGTTGACGATGCGCATTATGATATGCCCTTCATTTTTTACATTGAAGGACATGCTTTACATTTTGGCCGTCGTGAGTTTTGTCTAATGACCGGGCTACGGTTTGGATCTGTAAGCTTTGGGTTGTATACATCTGGTTCTCTCAATTTTCGTAAGAGGTTATTTCCTGACAAGCAAGGGTATATTCTAACCAACTTAGACATTATTGGTGTTATCGAGGATGAAGAGCGGTTTTGACAGATATCTGATGAAGACGTTGTACGTCTTTGTATTTTGTTAGCCTTAGAGGTGATCTTTATGAGTCGTTTATTGACATGCATGGTAGATGATACACTGATGAGGTTAGTTGATAATCTAAATGATTGGAATGCTTTTCCATGGGGTGAGAATATTTGGACTCATTTATACGACCAACTTCATATTGTATTTGATAAGCAGACGGATGACCACCTTTTAAGATTAAAGAAAGATCCAAAGCATTGTCCGACATACACACTGTTTGGATTTGTGTTTGGTTTTCAGGTATCCATATTCCAACTTAACATTTTTACTTATTTCTATATTCATAAGTTTATGTTTCTTTATATATATATTTTTATTCGTATAGGTGTGGATCCTTGAGTCCTTTGAAAAATGTCATGTTTGGTGGATTAAACATCCAAACGTGATACCAAGAGCACTAGGCTGGTCTAGGAAGTCCATCTTTAAAAGAACTGATCGTTTGAACCTTTTTTCAAAGGTAAGCCTGTTAAACTTGTGGTTATTTATTACTTGTTTATAGGTAAAAAGTAAACATACACAGAAAAGTAGATGTTCCATTTCCACCTATCTAAGTTAAGGCATATGCATAAATACTAAAAAGATCTGCAATAATAGTCACAACAGATTTTAGGTGCACATATTATATATTAAACAGATAACAACCATTCAAGTTTTTTTAGTACATCAACAAACCACTAGATAAGGTAAACAGATAAACCTTAAGCCATTTTATTTTCCTTTGCCTTTGCCTTTGTCAGCCGCTCCTGCGACTGTCGAGGGTTTATTTATGCCAAATTTCTTCTCTTTAATATCAGTCCATGTTTTTTATTTGCAAGTCCTATTACCTGAATCCTTTTACCCGGGAGGTTCCGACTTTGGGCATCACAAACTGAAGGCGTTTTTTCCTCAAAACTCATAAACTTTGCCCTTTTCAATAGACTGTCACGGTAAGCTACTGATGAGTGTCTAAATACTCATCATTTTTGTACCATTTAAACTGCAAAAACATCTGAAAACACTCAGAAATACATCAAAATGATAAAAATATCACAAATAAGTGTTTTATGTGTTTTAAATGCAAAATATCAAAATCGGTGAAAACATATCAAGTTTGCATAATTGGCGCTTTAGTCCCTAAGTTTCAAAAGTTGTCAAAAGCAGGTCCACGGTAAAACAAAATAAAGAAAAATGTTATTCAAGGTCCCTGAAATATTCTAAGTTGTCAAAAATGGTCCTTGGATAAATCTTTTGTTAATTGGCAGAAAAGGTCCCTCAAGTTTTGAAATTGTCACAAATAGTCCTTGGAAAATTGAAAATGTCAAAATTGGTCCTTGTACTATTGAAGTTTGTCAGTTTTAGTCCTTATGTCAAGTTTGGAAAATTACAGGTTTGGTCCTTCAAAAATCAGATTTGCAATACAAGTCCTTGTTATTTACCTAATCTAAGCCTTGTCAAAACTAATTTTGACCCCTGCCATACACCCATTTGACTCCCTGTCTTTTTTCTCTTTTTGGACCCTCAAGTCAAACCAAGTCAAACCTCTTCCCCTTTCCCTCCACACCATCAGATATCCCTCCAAGTTGCCTGCAACAACACAGGCCCTCTCCCATCACCTTTTCTCCTTTCCCACCACCCCCCTCATCATCACAAGCCACCACATTAAATGCCACCCCCCCTAGTTGATAAAATACAGAACCCCAAGTCAAACTAGCTTTCCCGCCAAAATGATAAAAATGGCCAAAACACTCAAAACTCACCCATTGGCTCACAAAAGTGGTGGGATACTCTCAGAAGGACACGTGGAGCTTATTGGAGTATAAAAGAGAGGAAGAGAAGCAAAGAGAAAACAGTACTTAGTTTTTTTAAATTCTTGTATGTCGTTTTTCTTTAAATGTCTTAATTAGTTCACAAATCTGTAATATCAAGCTTTATTGTATTAAGACTAAACCATTTAGTCAATGTAACTCAGTTTCAAGTTTTAATTCAAAGTGTTATTGTGTTTTCAAATTTTACATTCACTGCTTACCATTTCAAGATAAGTGTGCTTAAAACCAAGCTTCAATAAGCTTATTTAATAGTCAAACCAACTTATTCAAGCTTATTATAGCTTTTGATAAGCTTGTTGTTCGCCAAGCATAATGGGTTGATGGTCAACAAAAGTCAACAGAGAAGAACATTTGGTTAGCGAGATTGAAATGGTTTATGGGTCAGTGCAGTGGATTTGGATTGGTTTTGGATTAGATTAGTGGTAATGGTTCGGTTTAAAATTGCACAAATAGCACGGACACTTGTGAGCTTGTTTTCTTATTTTCATTTTGTATGCGGTTTTCACATTGTGCTTATACTTGAAATTGTGATCATTAAACCTTTTAAACCTGTATACTTAGTTAAAATCAGGATAATAATAATCAGTAAAAGTGATAATATCTACTAGATCAGTGTTTAGCCAAGTTAAAAGTTCATATCAGTCAATATAGCTGTGTTTGGATTTGCTGTTTAAACTGCTTTAGAAGCATGTTTAGTGATTGAGTCTTGTTGTTTCAGTCTTGTTTACTTCATTTGAACTCATACCTGTCTTCATTTTGCAACTGCAAAGCTCTAAAGTCAAATCTCATGTAATCTGTCTTATTTAGCTTATCTGTTGGATTCTTATAAATCCAAAAACTTATTTTGTGTTCAAAAAACTTAGAAATAGCTTGTAGTGGTATTATTTCATATTATAACATAATATTCAGTTGGTAAATCAAGATTAAAGTTCACATAAGTCAACAAAACAAAACTGTTAAAAAAGTCAAAAGTTGAAAGTACTAGTTTTCACCCAAATGGGGTGATTTTTCTTGCACTCATTCTTGGCTCAAACTAAGTGAAACTTTGGGATTAAGAACTTCAACCGGTCAAGCTACTTATCATGATTTTGTTAAATTTTAGTAATTTTCTTAAGCTCCAAACAAGCTTGTGTAATGTGGCTTATTTGCCCTGCTCACAACTCGATCGAGCGAGTTTTCTCACTTATTGCGGGCTTGTCCCAAGCTCCTCGAGCTTTTCTTGGTCTGCTTTTTGGTTTGAAAGTAGTTAGCCCGGTCTAGTACAAGTTCCAATTGTTGGTTTTCATTTTCAACTTATCTTGAGTGCTTATTTTCATATCCAAAGAAGCACCCTCACACTGATTTTAGCACAAAACTCAAATCAGTCAAATCATGGCATTGTGTAATTCAGAGGTTTAGGTCAGTTGTAGCTATTTGATTTTTGGTAGTTATAGCTTATTAGAGGTTCTGTAACAGTTTGGTACCCATTTGGTACTCTTTGGCTTATTCAAGTGCTTATTTTTAAGCACTTACAACTGCAGTTTCATAATCTACCAAACAAGCCATTGTTTTTCTATTTTTCTTAGATTCAGTAGATTAAATTAGACTTTTCCTGAAATTTTCATAATTTTCCATAACAGTTTGCTATTTTTCTTAATTAAAAACAGTTTTTAAGCATTTTTCATTAGCTTTTAATACAATTAAATCAGAAAAAGTTCAAAAAAATAATTTTTCATTTTTCTTAGGTTAAGATAAATATAAAAAGTAAAAAAAGTAATTTTCCAGATTTTTCATAGTTTAATTTGTAATTTTTAGTAATTTAATTAGTTTTAAATAGTTTAAAATTCATAAAAATAGAAAATAATCGAAAAATACAAAAATAGTTTTGAAAATTCTCTTTTGATATTTTAGATTTTCTAAGTCATAATTTTATTTTTCTAGCTTTATTTCATATTTTCTTGTATTTTAGGATATTATTAAATAGTGAAAAATAGTTTTTAATTAATAATAATTAGATAAATAGTTCTAAAAATAATTTTCTTTTTCTTAAAATTTTCTTTTATCATTAGGTTTGTAAAAATATCATTTTCATATTTTTAGGATTAATATTGCTTCGTTTCACATTTTCTTGTGTACGTCACGTAGTTTTAAATTAAGTTTTATAAAAACAGGAAAACCAAAAACATCAGTTTAAAATTAGTGATAGCATTTATTTAAGATAGTTTATCTTTTTAATTTCCTTTAATTTTCATTTAAGCCCCTGTAATTTATAAAATAAACTCAAAATCCTTACTGATCACTATCCTTAGTGATTATTCGACATCTGATTGTGTTAAACACCAGTCATCCTCCGTGGGACTTAACGACCGGGAATCCACCGTATTCTCCGATCTAAATTGCATTTGGTGTTTGAGTGTTTTAAGTTCCTTACGGTTGGTCATTCACAAGTGGCTAGCTTGCGTGAGAAAACTTGACGGTTTTGCACCAATCAAATTTTGGCGCCATTGCGGGAGGTCAGAAGCGTGTTCTAAACATTTTCGAACCGTACTTGCACATATACCATCGTTTGTAAACAGTTGTTTTTGTAAAGTTATAACAAAATCAAAAGTTCATTAACACTTTTCCTAAAGTGTTAAAACACCAAACAAAATATAAAACAACAAAACAATCGTAACGTTTTCTAGCTTGTGTTTCTTTAAGGTGATTCTTAAAGAAATACGATTTGGTTAAACGAGACGATACCAAAATATTGTCCAAAAGTTTTTAACCCATCAAGACAAATCTATACCTCGTCTTTTCGGTGGTACTTAATATATACATAAAAATCAACCACCGCAAATCAAGGCAAGACACCTACTAACCGGGGTGTGACCATAATAAGTTCCCGAACATCGATTTAAAACTTGCCTTTGTGTCCTTGTGATTTGGTGTACCTTTTCAAAGAAGCCATTTCATTTGTGATTATTGGTTAAGTTCACTTGTCGCTTTGCCTCGCATTTGTTTTGAAAACGATTTTTATACTTAGTGCATGCGCACTGTTCTTCCAGCTCTACAAGTCCACTTTCGAACTTGGAAAGATTCCTCGAGACGTAGAGGATGTTCGCTCCTTCACCGTGATCGAGGAACGTTTACCACCACCACCACCGCCGTAATGGCGTAAGACAAGCCGATGAATGAGCTTCTCCAAGCACCCATCGAGGGTTACGGAGATGTTATTGTTGTCCCACCATCGTGGTGATACTTTTGAGCTCAAAACCGGGTTACTTAACTGTAACCCAAAGCCAATTCTATGGTTTTGAGCGGGATGATCCTCATGCACACATTCGATGGTTTAACAAGATTGCATCTACCATCAAATACAAGAATGTCCCACATGAAGCTATCAAGCTTCTTCTGCTCCCATTTTCTTTAGAGGACAAGCCCGAATTGGCTTGAGAAACAACCCCTCGCTCCATTGAGACATGGGAAGATCTAGTCACAAAGTTTGTTAACGAATTCTATCCTCCATCCCGAACTACAAGTCTTAAGAATGAGATAATGAAATTCTCTCAAAGATTTGATGAATCATTCGGGAGGCATGGGATCGTTATAAAGAATTGCTCCGTAAGTGTCCGCATCATGGTTTTACCGAGTTAATGCAAATGGATACTTTCTACAATGGTCGAACCGGACTAATCAAGACTCTTTGAATGCCTCCGCGGAGGTAATTTCTTGAGCAAGACCACAAAAGAAGCCTTGCAAATCATTGAAAACAAGTCCCGTGTCCGTCCTTTCCGCACAAAGACATATCGATCGAGTCTAATGTTGGACCTTCTATTTCATCTCCGTGAGTACATCTAGCACCGATGCTAAGATTGACAAACTCACGGATATTGTTCGAGCTTTGGTTCTTGCTAACTAAAGAAAGTCACTTTCACAAGCACCATCATATGGTGAAGTGAAGAAAGTTGAAGTTTGTGTTACTTGTGGTGGTCCTCATGCATACTACAATCAGATCGCCACCGATGGTAGTCCTTTTGAAGCCAATGCTATAGCCGGTACTTCAAATCAAGGAGGTAATCAATACCATCCTCATAATGAACCAAACTACCGTGCTAATACTTATCGTGCACCACCCGGTTTCAACCGTAATCCTAACCGAATCGAACCAACCAAGAATGAACCAAGGTTATCAAAACCAAGGTAATTTCTATTCCGACCCAATAAAGGTTTCCAACATCAAGGAAATCTTAATCAAAACACTTACAATCGAGGGAATCAATTTCGGGAATATGAATCCTAATCAAGGGAATTCGCTATAATCGTAACATACGGCCTCAAATTATCCCTCCACCTCCTCCTCTGTATCAACATCCGATGAGCTTCTAAAGCAATTCATGAAGACTCAAGAGGAGACAAACAGTTGTTGGTCACCGGATCGTTGAATTAAAGAAGTCTTTAAATGATCAACCCTCGGGCTCGGTACTTTACCTAGCAACACGATCGCTAATCCGAGGGGCGATGCAAAGGCGATCACAACCAAGTGGTACTTAATATGATGGACCCGCTATTCCTACTACCTCTTCTTCTTCTCTCCGAAGGTAGTGGAAAGTGAACCCGAGGCGACAAAGGACAAGGAACTTCCTACTAATAACGGAGTACCAAGAATGTCCATCCTCGGGTTGTCCCGAAACCCAAATCCAATCCAGAGTTGTTTTGAACCTCCTGTAGCTCCCATTGAAAATACCAAATCCAAATCTTCTATTCCTTACCCATCACGTTTGAATGAGCAAAGCTCCATGAAAAGCCGGTCATCAAATGCAAAATTCTTTCAAAATTTCCAAGAACTTCATTTTGACATAAGCTTCATGATGCTATCATGTTGATGCCCAAGTTTGCATCAACTCTCAAACACATGTTAAGCAACAAGGAAAAGTTTGTTTGAAATGGCTAAACTCCTCGAACGAGAACGCTCTGCGATTATCTTGAAGAAGCTTCCGAAAGCTTGGAGATCCCGGAAAGTTCCTCTTACCTTGTGTATTTCGTGAATGGTTGAATGCTTTGCCTTAGCCGATCTTGGTGCAAGCATAAACCCGATACCTCATTCAAGATGGAAGAAACTTTCTTCCTGACCTTACTCCTACATGCATGACTCTCGAGCTTGCGGATCGTACAATATCCCGTCCTCTTGGAATTGCCGAGGACGTGTTTGTGAAAGTAGGAAAGTTCCATTTTCCACCGACTTTGTAGTTGTTGATTTCGATGTCGATCCACGGGTTCCTCTCATTGTTGGAAGAGGATTCACGAGAACAGGCCGTGCTCTCATTGATGTATTTGAGCAAGAAATCACATTACGTGTTGGTAATGAAGTCACACCTTTAACCTTGATCAAACTTGAGGTACTCCGCAAACTATGATTCCGAGTCGGTTAACCGAATAGATATCATTGATGTTGCTTCAAGAGTACTCTCAAGAAGTTCTTGGTTATTCTCATAATTACGTGAGTGGGATCCCACCACATCTTCTCAACCTATCATAGCCAATTCTACTCCTCCTCTCACTCCGCTTGAGGAAGCGACTTCATCTTGGAAGAGATTGAAGCATACTTGGCTAGTGATTCGTCCCATGGGAAATTGATCACGCCCAATTGACATCGAGGGGACATACTTCTCATTGAGAAATTGCTTAAAGATGATCACTCATCAACCCCTCATACTAGTGATGCAATTCCGAAGAGATTAATCACCATGAGATTAATCCGGAGGAGATATTCTTATTCTTGAGAAGTTGTTAAATCGGGACACTTCTCCTCCACTCTCTCCCGTCAAGCTTCATAACAAGGAAGTCAAGTCGGTTGAGAAAATCAAGAATTTCTGAAGTTGAACTTAAGGACTTACCGCCTCATCTCGAGTATGCATTTCTTGAGGGTGATGATAAATTACCCGTCATTATTGCTCGAGATTTGAGTAAAGATGAAAAGATCGCTCTCATAAAGGTCTTGAAGTCACACAAGCAAGCAATTGCTTGGAAACTCTCCGACATTAAGGGTATCAACCCCGAGTTTTGTACTCACAAAATCTTAATGGAGGATGACTTCAAGCCAAGAGTTCAACATCGAGAAGGGTGAATCCAAAATCCATGATGTTATCAAACAGAGGTTATCAAACTTCTTGATGCGGATTGATTTACCCAATCTCGTATAGTCCTTGGGTTAGCCCAATTCATTGTGTTCCAAAAAGGGTGGCATAACTGTTGTCACGAATGAAGAAAACGAGTTAATTCCAACTCGGTTGGTTACGGATGGCGTGTGTGTATTGACTATCGCAAGTTGAATGACGCCACCCGTAAAGACCATTTTCCTCTACCCTTCATGGATCGGATGCTTGAGAGATTAGCGGGAATGAGTACTATTGTTTCCTTGATGGTTTCTCGGGTTACTTTCAGATTCCCATTGATCCACGGGATCAAGAGAAGACCACATTCACCGCCCATACGGAACTTTTGCCTACAAACGTATGCCTTTTGGCTTATGTAATGCTCCCGCACGCTCCAACGATGTATGATGGCCATATTCCACGACATGATCGGGAAACAATGGAGGTGTTTATGGATGACTTCTCGGTCATTGGGGACTCATTTCAGACATGTCTCTCCATTTAGACAAAATGCTAAAAGGTGTGAAGACACCAATCTCTGTCTAAATTGGGAGAAGAGCCACTTTATGGTCAAAGAAGGCATAGTCCTTGGCCATAAGATTTCCAAAAACGGGATTGAGGTCGATAGGGCAAAAGTTGATGTTATTGCTAAACCGCCTCATCCCACTACCGTCAAAGGTATTAGGAGTTTTCTTGGTCATGCCGGGTTTATCGTAGATTCATACAGATTTTTCTAAAATCGCTCGGCCTATGACCCATCTTCTTGAAAAGAAGCTCCTTTTATCTTCTCTCCGAGTGCGTCGAAGCTTTTGAAACACTAAAGAAAAAGCTACGGAAGCACCCATTCTAGTTGCCCCGATCGGATTTACCCTTTGAGCTCATGTGCGATGCAAGTGATTTTGCTATCGGTGCGGTCTTGGGGCAACGAAAAACCAAGCATTTTCACCTATACACTACGCAAGTAAGACTATGATCAAGCTCAAACCCATTACACCACTACGTAAAAAGAACTATTAGTCGTGGTGTATGCGTTTGAAAAGTTTCGCCATACCTCATCTTGACCAAATGCGTGGTGTATACGGATCACTCGGCTCTTAAATATCTCTTTGCAAAACAAGATGCAAAGCTAAGATTGCTCGTTGGGTTCTCCTCCTCAAGAATTTGATATCATTATACGTGATAAAAAGGAGCCGAGAACCTTGTGCGATCATCTTTCCGTTTAGAGAACCCTCACCAAGATGTTTTCGAGAAAAGGAAATAAATGAAACATTTCCTCTCGAGACACTCAATGCGGTTTCTTTTCGTGGAAACTCTTCTACCCCATGGTTTCTCGACTTTGCAAATTACCATGCGGGTAACTTCATAGTGAAAGGGATGTCGTCCCAACGAAAAACAAATTCTTTAAAGATGTAAAACATTACTTACGGATGACCCTACTTATTCAAAATTTGTGCGGATCAAGTCATCCGACGGTGTGTTTATGGACAAGAAGCTCTTGACATTCTCAAAGCTTGCCATCTTTGGACCCACGGGGCCATCATAGTCCAAACTACACCGCCAAAAGGTGTTTGATTCCGGTTTTATTGGCCCACTATCTATAAGGATGCCCACGAATTTGTCAAAGCTCGTGACGCTTGTCAACGCCACGGAATATCTCACAAAGAAATGAAATGCCGCAAAATGCCATTCAAGTTTGTGAGATTTTTGACATCCGGGGCATTGACTTTATGGGGCCATTTCCTTCTTCTCGGTAATAAATACATACTCGTGGCCGTTGACTACTTGTCAAAATGGGTTGAAGCTAAGGCTTTGCCTACCAACGATGCCCGAGTTGTTGTGAAATTCTTGAAATCTCTTTTGCTAGGTTTGGAACTCCACGAGCTATAATCGGTGATCGTGGTGCGCATTTCTGCAATGACCGGTTTGAAAGAGTCATGCGAAGTATGGTGTAACTCACCGTCTCTCTCGCGTACCACCCCAAACAAGTGGGCAAGTGGAAGTTTCCAACCGAGGATTAAAGAATTCGGAGAGGAAGGTTGGCGAAAACCGTGCCTCTTGGTCGGATAAGCTAGATGACGACTCTAGGCCTTCCGTGCGACTTATAAAACACCCATCGGTGTACTCCATACAAGCTTGTGTACGGAAGGCATGTCATCTGCCGATTGAGCTTGAGCACAAGGCATCTTGGGCCTTGAAGCATGCCAACTTCGATATTCAGACGGTGGTGATCACCGGAAAGTTCAAATGAATGAATTAAATGAACTCCGTGATCAAGCATACGAGAACTCTTTGATCTACAAAGAAAAGACAAAGAAGATTCATGACTCTAAAATCAAGAACCGCGTTTTCAACGTAGGTGATCGAGTCCTTCTTTTCAATTCAAGATTGAAGATTTTCTGAAAGCTTAAATCCGTTGGTCCGGTCCATTTACTATCACTAAGGTTTATCCTTATGGCACCATTGAGTTATCTCAACCCGATGGTCCAAACTTTAAAGTGAATGGTCATCGATTGAAGCATTACTTTGGAGAGGACATACCCCCTGTGGTTGTCCCAGATCTACAAACTTTCCCCATGAACCAATGAATGCGGGGATCGAGTCAAGCTAGAGACTCGGGAATCAAAAACAGTAGCATGCTACATGGGTTTTCACCCGTGTGTTCCACCCTAGTGTGGGAGAGTTGCCCCACATGTTGTGTATATATACGAGTTTCATCAAAAAAAAAAAAAAAAAAAAAAAAAAAATCCTTGCTAAATAATGGCCTTAGTATTTCCTTTACGTTCTATGTTTCGGCATAACAGTAGGTACTTTGAATATTGAGGCAATATTCATTTCTAAGTGTGGGGGAATTCTCACGAATTTTATCATGTAATTATACCGCCTAATTTCCCATTTTGGCCAAAATTTTTTTGGAGTAAGTGTTTTCACTTACTCATCTTATGGTGATTAGTCCGCCTTGTCTAAAAAACAAAAGGATTGGCTAATCCAGAGCAAACGGCTCTTGGTAAAGATATCTCAAATCCGTTGACGACTTGCAATTTGCCCAAAATTGTATGGTATTCACCACCATATCCTTAAAAGTGAAGAGTTGGCTAGCCCGCAAGTTTATGGCTTGTGGTAAAGGCGTTGGAAAACCATAATTGGTAATCACTCACCAAAGATATTTTATCTAAGAGTTGGCTAGTCCGTAAGCAAACGGCTTCGGTAAAGACAAATCAAATCCGTTGGAAGTCGGTGATTTGCTCAAAATCATTTGGTTATCGGTGTACCAAGGTTCTTACTTGAACTGAAACATTTGGCTACTCCGAGTAATGGCTTTTGGTAAAGAGATGAAATCCATTAATTTTTCTCAAAACATTGCTAGGGACTAGCAATATCTTAGTGTGGGGATTGATGAGTGTCTAAATACTCATCATTTTGTACCATTTAAACTGCAAAACATCCGAAAACACTCGAAATACATCAAAATGATAAAAATATCACAAATAAGTGTTTTAAGTGTTTTAAATGCAAAATATCAAAATCGGTGAAAAACATATCAAGTTTGCATAATTGGCGCTTTAGTTCCCCAAGTTTCAAAAGTTGTCAAAAAGCAGTCCTGGTAAAACAAAATAAAGAAAAATGTTATTCAAGGTCCACGAAATATTCTAAGTTGTCAAAATGGTCCTTGGATAAATCTTTTGTCAATTGGCAGAAAAGGTCCCTCAAGTTTTGAAATTGTCACAAATAGTCCTTGGAAAATTGAAAATGTCAAAATTGGTCCTTGTACTATTGAAGTTTGTCAGTTTTAGTCCTTGTGTCAAGTTTGGAAAATTACAGGTTTGGTCCTTCAAAAATCAGATTTGCAATACAAGTCCTTGTCATTTACCTAATCTAAGCCTTGTCAAAACTAATTTTGACCCCTGCCATACACCCATTTGACCCCCTGTCTTTTTTCTCTTTTTGGACCCCCAAGTCAAACCAAGTCAAACCTCTTCCCCTTTCCCTCCACCTGTACTGTATATCCCCTCCAAGTTGCCTGCAACAACACAGGCCCTCTCCCATCACCTTTTCTCCTTTCCCACCACCCCCTCATCATCACAAGCCACCACATTAAATGCCACCCCCCTAGTTGATAAAATACAGAACCCCAAGTCAAACTAGCTTTCCCGCCAAAATGATAAAAACGACCAAAACACTCAAAACTCACCCTTTGGCTCACAAAAGTGGTGGGATACTCTCAGAAGGACACGTGGAGCTTATTGGAGTATAAAAGAGAGGAAGAGAAGCAAAGAGAAAACAGTACTTAGTTTTTTTAAATTCTTGTATGTCATTTTTCTTTAAATGTCTTAATTAGTTCACAAATCTGTAATATCAAGCTTTATTGTATTAAGACTAAACCATTTAGTCAATGTAACTCAGTTTCAAGTTTTAATTCAAAGTGTTATTGTGTTTTCAAATTTTACATTCACTTTGCTTTACCATTTCGGTATAAGTGTGCTTAAAACCAAGCTTCAATAAGCTTATTTAATAGTCAAACCAACTTATTCAAGCTTATTATAGCTTTTGATAAGCTTGTTGTTCGATTTCAAGCATAATGGGTTGATGGTCAACAAAAGTCAACAAAGAAGAACATTTGGTTAGCGAGATTGGAAATGGTTTATGGGTTGGTGCAGAGTGGATTTGGATTGGTTTTGGATTAGATTAGTGGTAATGGTTACGGTTTAAAATTGCACAAATAGCACGGACACTTGTGAGCTTGTTTTCTTATTTTCATTTTGTATGCGCTTTCACATTGTGCTTATACTTGAAATTGTGATCATTAAACCTTTTAAACCGTCTACTTAGTTAAAATCGGGATAATAATAATCGATAAAGTGATAATATCTACTAGATCGGTGTTTAGCCAAGTTAAAAGTTCATATCGACCAATATAGCGTGTTTGGATTTGTTGTTTAAACGCTTTAGAAGCATGTTCGATGGTTGAGTCTTGTTGTTTCATCTTGTTTACTTCATTTGAACTCATACATCTTCATTTTGCAACCGCAAAGCTCTAAAGTCAAATCTCATGTAACTGCCTTATTTAGCTTATCTGTTGGATTCTTATAAATCCAAAAACTTATTTTGTGTTCAAAAACTTAGAAATAGCTTGTAGTGGTATTATTTCATATTATAACATAATATTCAGTTGGTAAATCAAGATTAAAGTTCACATAAGTCAACAAAACAAAGCTGTTAAAAAGTCAAAAGTTGAAAGTACTAGTTTTCACCCAAATGGGGTGATTTTTCTTGCACTCATTCTTGGCTCAAACTATGTGAAACTTTGGGATTAAGAACTTCAACTGGTCAAGCTACTTATCATGATTTTTGTTAAATTTTAGTAATTTTTCTTAAGCTCCAAACAAGCTTGTGTAACAGGGCTTATTTGCCCTATTCATGACTCGATCGAGTGAGTTTTTCTCGACTTATTGCAGGGCTTGTCCCAAGCTCCTCAGAGCTTTTCTTGGTCTGCTTTTTGGTTTGAAAGTAGTTAGCCCGGTCTAGTACAAGTTCCAATTGTTGGTTTTCATTTTCAACTTATCTTGAGTGCTTATTTTCATATCCAAAGAAGCACCTCACACCGATTTTAGCACAAAACTCAAATCAGTCAAATCATGGCATTGTGTAATTCAGAGGTTTAGGTCAGTTGTAGCTATTTGATTTTTGGTAGTTATAGCTTATTAGAGGTTCTGTAACAGTTTGGTACCCATTTGGTACTCTTTGGCTTATTCAAGTGCTTATTTTTAAGCACTTACAACTGCAGTTTCATGATCTACTAAACAAGCCATTGTTTTTCAATTTTTCTTAGATTTAGTAGATTAAATTAGACTTTTCCTGAAATTTTCATAATTTTCCATAACAGTTTGCTATTTTTCTTAATTAAAAGCAGTTTTAAGCATTTTTCATTAGCTTTTAATACAATTAAATCGAAAAAGTTCAAAAAATAATTTTCATTTTCTTAGGTTAAGATAAATATAAAAAGTAAAAAAGTAATTTTCCAGATTTTTCATAGTTTAATTTGTAATTTTTAGTAATTTAATTAGTTTTAAATAGTTTAAAATTCATAAAAAATAGAAAAATAATCAGAAAAATACAAAAATAGTTTTGAAAATTCTCTTTTGATATTTTAGATTTTTCTAAGTCATAATTTTATTTTTCTAGCTTTATTTCATATTTTCTTGTATTTTAGGATATTATTAAATAGTGAAAAATAGTTTTTAATTAATAATAATTAGATAAATAGTTCTAAAAATAATTTTCTTTTTCTTAAAATTTTCTTTTATCATTAGGTTTGTAAAAATATCATTTTCATATTTTAGAATTAATATTGCTTCGGTTTCACATTTTTTTGTACGTCGTCGTAGTTTTAAATTAAGTTTTATAAAAGCAGAAAACCAAAACATCGCTTTAAAATTAGTGATAGCATTTATTTAAGATAGTTTATCTTTTAATTTCCTTTAATTTGCATTTAAGCCCCTGTAATTTATAAAATAAACTCAAAATCCTTACCGATCACTATCCTTAGTGATTATTCGACATCCGATTGAGTTAAACACCGGTCATCCTCCGTGGGACTTAACAACCCGGAATCCATTGTATTCTCGATCTAAATTGCATTTGGTGTTTGAGTTGTTTTAAGTTCCTTACGGTTGGTCATTCACAAGTGGCTAGCTTGTGTGAGAAAACTTGACGGTTTTGCACCAATCAGCTACCACATCGGGTCTGTCAGAATAGTCACTTGAGCTGTAGCTAGACAAATAGCTGGACATAGAGCCTAAATCACTTTCAGAGCTTTCAACGTTTGGGAAGTATGAATCCCATGGATTAATTGGCTGCATTGTATCTGAAGTGCTTGAGGACATTTTTATGCTTAAATCAGAAGAGATTGTTATGATATCTGCAAAATAAACAAACACTTTAAAGATGCTTGAAAACAAGCCTAGCATTAGCAAAATAATATTTACAGAAACAAAAACCCACCAGCTTTTTTTGTAGTCATTTTTATTAGGGTTTTGCTGATATGTGTGTGTAAAACCAGTGTCAACGTGTGTCTATTTATGACTGTGTCTATGACTCTAAATCTCACTATAAAAGAAAGCCTCTACCTAATCTCATTTAAAAGCATTAACATCCTAATAAATGCTGGTTGTTGACCCTATCGCTTAAATTAGAAATTATAACTAAAGGTTATGCACCAACATAGTTGTGCACCATCCTATACATCCTAACACAATTACAATAAAACTTTTGTGGCCATCGTACATGCATTTGTAACCCTGATCAGCACTGTTTACTTAAAATCAGCAGTAACTAGACACTACCTGTAGTACATGGATTTGTAACCCTTTATTACTTGGTCTTCATCACTGGCAGTATTAAGTTCCACTTGGAGTTTATGACTTTAATTATAGATCCGTTATAAAATGGTGTCTTACCTCAATATTTATTGTTTTTTAATGATAAGCAGTATCTTAAATTTTGCACAAGATCGTATGCAAACTGTAGTTTTTCAACACATTATCAGCCAACGTTGCATCCTTATCTGTTTCTGGTTGTTTTTTATTCTTTTGTCAATACAATTTACTAAAAAATAAGCATCAGTTATAAATAACTCTAGTATTTGTCAAACTCCAGCAGTAGTTGTATGGCAAAAGCAGTTGTAAGTCATATACTAGCAGCAGTTTACCACGTATGTTGATGATCCTAACAATAACTGGCAGTAATTCGAATACTTTAGCAGTAGTTCAGAGTCTACTAGCTGTAGGTGAGACTGGTAGACCATTTCCTTAGCAGCCCAAACTCACGAGGCAACATTGGTACTGTATGAGTTGAAAGCCTTTATATTACTTAATTTCAGTAACTAAACAATATATTTTTTTTGGTACCATTACTGAACTTTAGGAGTCAACTACAATTACTCATCAAGTTTCCTCTTAAAGCACCTACCAACTTACTTGGAGGATGCTTCCAAACACTTACCAGGGTTAAGTATCTTTTCGTATTTCCTTAGTAACCTGCAAGCTTGATCGTCAAGGAATTTTTGTAGTTTTAAGTTACCAGGCTGTAACATCTGAGTAATAACCTCTGAATGAGCATTCAGTTTAGGATAATCATTTTCTACCAACATATGAACAACCATTGTTGGAATGGTTAACACATGAACTCCACAAGACTGATATAGAAACCATCTTATAACCTTGACATTGTTGAGTACTTTCCATTCTGGTTCACCATGAGTTGGTTCAAACAAGATCTTCAAATTATAATGCATCACCTCTCATGATAATCATCTAGACACACATCAACAAATTTGTCTTTGTACAACTTCTATATGGTCACCAAATCATCTCTATTTATGGAATGAAGCATTTGTGAAAATTTACTAAAACCATAAATCTCACCATTGGTTATCTTAAACTTCCAACATCCTTCACTTCCATCTATGATTTCAAATGTGTACGAGACAATTGGATGTTGAACTGCAAGAGGAACTGCATCTGACTCCATCTCTGTAGATAGCTGTGTAAGAAGCATTAGTTTTTTCTTGTTTGCTTCCATGTCCTCTTCAGTCTTTGTATGCTCTGTCTCAGACACAGAATCTTTATCTACAGCTTTTGATTTATCAGCCATCCTCTTCTTTCTTCCATGAATCCTATCCTTGATTGCTAGTGGAGTTTCATAGTTAGCAATCTCTTCAATAGCCTTAAGAGAAGCTTTTTCATGTTCTGCAGCCTTCTTTTCTTGAGCAACAACATCAGCATTCAATTCCTCATCTGAGACTTTTTAGCTTCCTCTTCATCATAGGCTTCTTGCTCTTCTCTACTCCTAAACTTTAAAGGTGGATCTTCTTCAATAACAACAGCTTTACCCTTTCCAAGTTCCTTAGGTGCAGTAAATATTGGCTTGTTTACTGGCTCACCAATTCTAATACTTTTAGCAGTTACTTTGTTTGAAGTTTTAGGTGCAGGTTTTGATGGTACTTCAATTGTCATGGGTTGAGATTTCATTAAGTTAATCAGTTGTATAGCAATCTCATTTTCAGTTTCCTTTGATTTTGTAGTGGTTGTTATTGTGGTGGTTGTTATTGTAGCAGTTGTTAGGGCAGCAAATGACACTTTTGAACTAGCAGTGATTTGAGTGACACTAACAGTGGTTGCAGCTTCAGCAGTGGTTACATCCTTAGTTACTTGCTCCACTTCTTTTACATTCTCCACAACTACAGTCTTTGTTGGATTATCTAACACTGCTTCATTCCCATCCTTATCAGCCACCAAGTAATCATTATCATTGTCACCACTATCAATCTTCATATCAACTAAAGCCTCCCCTGAATTCATGCTATCATTCCTCACCTGTTTGGATGCATCCTCTAAACCTTGACCTTCAGAGGAGCTCACCCTTTGTGTAGTGGCCACCTTCATCAATCTTTTGAACTTTTGAGCTTTGGCCTTCTTTGGTTTCCCAAAAATCTAACTCTGTGTTGCAACCTCCTGATAGTGGCAGATTGAGAAGTTGTCATCTATAGTAAGCCATTGATATGAGACTCAATGGTGGTACACATGTCCATCAATTCCTTTATAATTTTCTTGCTATCCTCTTAACTTTGAACTGTATTACCTGGTCCCAGAGGTTGGTCATTGGACTTGTCAGTTTGTACAATAATGTGATCCATCAATTCCTGTTGGTTTTCCATTCTACCCTCATCATTAGGAGTTGGCATTGGTTGGGTCTTATTGATGTTACCACTGTCCTGCTCATCTACTAAGCTTGAGTCAGTAATGATAGCCCTTCTAATCATGTCACCTTCATCACCTGTGACAGGGTCATGAACTACACCACTAGCACCATCCTTTGGAAGCCTAGTGCCCTTCTTCTTCCTACGTGTGACTAAAATGATTTAGGGTTGGGAAGTTGAAGGTGAAAGCTTAGTAGTTGTTGTAGGTGGTGGTGTGGTTGGGGTAGCAGTGGAAACCTTATGCTCTGCAGTGGTTGGGGTAGGTTGTGGTTCATCCTCCTCTTCATTCTCTGAATCATGTGGCAAATCAAGCATATGAGGAAAAAGAGGAGTTACAATACTTGTAAAACGTATACTAGTTCTCTTCATGTTGGCAAAGACTTTTGTAGTAATGAAAAATAGATCAAACTTCCCCTGATGTGGTTTTGGGTCCACAATCTGACTATAAATGATCATCTGGATGAACCTAGGATATAGAAAATACTTGCCATTATCCTTAATATTCTTTTGTAAAGCCTCAAAGACCATTCTTGACCAATTATAGACTTTTTGTTGAGTAAGGCATATGAGAGCAGTAGTAATCTTGGATGGAAATTCATCAAAGCCAGTGGTTTTGCTACTAAGACACATAAGACAGATATGTATCAAGAACTTCCATTGGGTGGAACACATACTTTTTGAAATTATAAACTTGTACCCCTTCTCTCAAAACCCATTCTTTCCAAACCAGTAAAGATCTCTGAATCTGCCATAGTTACTTCACCATCAGCATCTTGAAACTATATCACAGTCCTAATAACCTCCTCATTTACCAAAATTTCCTTCTCATCAATCAGTGCCCTAATTGTGTCTACACCATCCCTCGTCACAATCTCAGCCGTGCTCCAAAATTGACGGGTGTAAGCCTTAAGAACAAAAGGTGTAGCAGTCAAAGCGTAAGAGATACAGGTTTGTTTGACGAAATCAATCATGTCATGAAACCCTTTTGAAGCTTCATTCTTTTGTAAGTATGCAACCAAGTTGTGAGAAGATGAAAGTTGACTCGCATTGTAAAAATTAGGGTTCGTGGGAGTTGCGATAAGTACAATTGAGTGATTTGTGCGATTAGGGTTTGTGTTAAGAGCAAGGTAAATGTGTTTGTGACACCAATTGAATTACTGGTCGTGATTTGGGAGTAAATACGTTATGATAAAAAGTTCAAAACAGTCCCTCTAGTTTCACACTTCAGCATAAACGAGCTAGCAGTTCTTTTCTCAATACTAGCAGTGATTCCATTATAGCTTGCAGTGGAAACATATTTTCCCTCCGATCTTTCAACCAAGTCCTTCTTTACAAATGATTTGGCTATTTAGTATATCATGCATATTTTTCAAGAAGAATACAACAAAATTTACATTTTTTTTCATAACACTAAATGCTCCAGCAGCAAACTCCAAAAATACTAGTGCTCATAAACAATCCAAAAAACTATGTACAAATCTTCTTCAAAAACCCGCATGAGACAAACACAACCCAAAACTACACAAACTTTGTTAGGGTTAGACACTTAGCAGTTTTAAGTGTAACACAAGAACTAAAACATTATACGTACTACCAGGACTTTACAAAAAGAACAAACAGTGGAATGATATATACTAGCAGTACTAAGATTATCAATAGCAGTACTACCTTTTACTTTTGCAAAAACATTTTGAGAATTAGAGATTGATCATACCTACACTAATTACTAAGTACCTAGACCTCCCCACATCAAAAACTTTAGTGAGTAGGTCTGCTACATTGTAATCAGTATGTTATTCCTGCAAATTGTCAATCCAAGACCACATTGGATTAGCAACACTTTTATCAATCTGATGTGCTACGTGTGTACAAGTTTTAAATTTATAAAAGACGATTTACCAATTTTACCAATAACACATACGAGCAAGTGCACTCGTCCGTTATAGCAAGATTTTGAAGGTAAGTCGGGATCGTTCGCAGGGATTTGTGAGTGAATCTGATTAACAAGTCTAAATCAACTAAGGCAATCCAAAAGCAAATAACAACGAGAATAGATATAATGAAATCCAGATGATTAAAAATTACACTTGCTTAAACTAGTTTCTTATCCTTGATTAGTATGATTGTGTTAACTACTTCTTAACATGTTGGTTATGATAATTAGTTGGTGTACTAATCTATTGTTCTTACAAGTTAAACCTTTGTCAAGATTTTAGCTCATGAAACAAGAATTAAGTTTAACCAATCAATTCAAGATCAATTCAAGTTTCATAAGTTTACTTTCACAAACTTAAACACAAAAACATCCATTTGTCTTATCAAAGTTGCTTAAAAAATGGTCAATACAAAAGGTAACCGATTATAGACAAAAGGTTACATATGATTGTAAACAACTAATATTACGACCTTTTAGATGTTTCCAATCAATCCAACTTGATAATAAAAAAGCGTTCTTATTACAACCACACTTTAGTTTCTTAGTTTAACCAAGCATAATGGGTAAAAACAATCATCCATAGACAAAATGATTATAAATAGTTGAATAACAATAAGTTTTTTCGACCTCTACGATTACTATCAACTAGTCAAACTTGATTAACAAATACCACTATGAAACTTAAGCACAATTGGATCTTTGAATCAACTTGAAATCGAATTAAAACATGTTAACACAATCATAAACTAATCACATGATAATCAACATCATTTAAGCAAGTGTATAAGGAAACTAGCTACTCATTGCAAACTTAAACATAAAATCAGAACTTTGAACATTAGAAAACATGATTAAGAGTCTTACAATGCTTGGAATAAGATTACAAATGGTGAAGTAATGATTCCCAAAGTATTGGGGTTGACTTCTTAGGGGTTTGACCTCCAAATGTTGACTTCTTGGACCTCTAAACTTTCCTGGACTTCGAAGGACGAATTTGAGAGCTAAGAGCTTTGTGTTTGATGAGTAGAGAGTTGTATTGAAGTGTGTGTCTTAAATGCTCACAAGAGGTCTCTATTTATACTAGTTCAAAGGCCTAGGGTATTAAATGTTAAACTTGGCCTCCAAGGAGTTAGGAAGGGACTAGAATACACCAAGGGAAGGACCTAGAATCATTTGGATGCAATGAGGAATCTTATTGATGAAGAAATAGCAGAAACAGGCCTTCCAGCTGGATCGGTTGCTTGTCCAGCCGGTCGGCTGGTCTTCTTGCACTAACCCAGCCGAATCGGTTGTGGGCGGTGATCGATCGGCTGGTCTGTCTTCAGGGTATAACTTTTGACCACTTTCCAGCTGATTCGGTTGCGGGTTGCGACCAATCGGCTGGTCTTCCTGAATGATGGAAAATTGACCTTTTGCTTGATTCTGACTTGTAGAGATTGGTTCTTCAATCATCTTGATCTTCTACGATACTTGAAATGCTGACTTGTGCTTGACATGCTTAACTGAAACGGAAATCTTCTTTTATTGAACATTCTTTAACTTTTCCTTCAGTTTCCCTACACTTGGTTATAAATACTAGACAAACATCTTTTGATGCAATTAAGCACTAAAGTCATATGAATATAACCAAATAACATACACAAAAGCACAAATAACGCTACTGAAAACATGTACAATCTGAGCGTTATCAAATTTCCCCATACTTAAACTTTGCTTGCCCTTAAGCAAATCTAGAAAATAAAATATCCACTGGTACAAAATTATTATTATGAAAAATATGATGCAAATCCACCAAGTACAAGTACGAGAGAAGATTCATCAATTTAGCTTTTAAGGGTGAAAATTCTAGATGTTTGAAAATATCCGATGATTTTCTTGCATGATTAACATTTCAAAACACCTCACGAAAAAGGAACAAAATACAATTCACTTAATCACTCAATTTTTAGTGGAGTAACAAGATAAATCACACTCATTGCTCAGTCATGATTAGATTATTACCATAGGCTTGTACAAGAAACAAAACTCCACCGACGTGGCGTGAGCACCAAGCAAAAACATTTAAAGAAGTCTTTTATTTGGGTTGAAATTTTAGGCTTAGGGTCAAGGGTATGAGAATGTTAATGAAATTGGTTTTAAAAGAAAAATAGAATCAAGTCTAATGCCCATGTTGCTAGCTACCAAACAATCCGCAAACCAATAAATGATAATAGTTTCATTTTCTTTTTCTTCGGATTTTCACAACTCTTCACTTTGATTTGCCATAACAACTTTTCTTCGAGCATAACACATTGGCTAATACATTTTTTTTCCTTTTTTTTACATCTTTCTTTGAAATGGCTCATACAACTGACAAGGTGCGGTCACTAATAATCATCTAGACAATCTTCTCATACCAGGTGACTAGCAACCAACCGTTTAGACATTGAAAAGGGTTAGGCTAAGGCTTAAAGTGTAAAATATTTTTGTATTTTCTGGATTTATCAAAAATGAAAAAGGTTGGCTCAGAGGGTGTACCAGGGGTATCTAACGCTAAAGATGGGCGCTACAAATGGGTCCATGTGGGTGGTTAACTAACCGATGTGGCTAGTTAATATATCATAATACGAAAATTGGAAGGCCATTTGGGTTAAAATCCTAAGGTGCCTCTTTATCACACGAATTCACTTGTATCGCACGAATGCAATCTCACTGCGATGCGGTAATGATTTACAAGTACAAGTTCTATAATAAATAAAATCACCGGCACACTCATAGCAAAAGATTCAAGCATAAAAGATGTATGCTTTATATAGAACACGTGCTCAAATCCTCACAATTTTAGTGGAAAGGGCTATAATATGTGCTAGCAAATGTTATCGATCCCAGAATGGATTGCAATATTAATCGGAACACATCTCAAATTTTCAAATATTACCAGTTTTACCAGTGGATTGATCCAGTTATTCTAATATATTATCCTAAAAGCGTGAAAAGAACTAGATCACAAGGGCAAACAAAAATTTAATTTAAGCTTAAAAACTCTAATTTTCCTATTCACCCCCCACACTTAAGTTAAACATTGTCCTCAATGTGAAAAACGAACTTCAAAGTATAGGAATAGGGAAATAGAGATAAAACCAGATATTCAAATGAGTTTGTCGGCTTAATTTCCTTTGATCCAAGCGTCCACTAGAGTAATCATTACCTGCACAAAATCTTATATACAAACAAAAAGAGTTTTATTAAGAGGTGGCACCCTCCCACACTTAAGTTCAACCTAAGGTTTAAAATTTAGGGCGAGACCACATAAAATCAAATCTAAAACACACAGGTTGCCTCCCGAGAAGCGCTTGTTTTATTAATGAGTCATAAGCCTGACTCAAATCTTCCCGAATTCACGTAGCTGCAGTTGCAGCTTTGAACATCTTGAAAAGTTCAGGGAAATACATGAATTCTTCACCAGTTGCATCAATATCTCTCCAGATGAATTTAGCAGATGGTTTCCAAGGAACAGTTTGTGTGATTCTTCCAGAAAAAGGCGCTACAAAGGTGATGGTTTCAAATTCATTTTCAGGCGAAACTATCCCAACTGAAATTTCATTCATTTTCTCCTTGTCATATTATAATTTTATTCGGTGCCCATTAACAATAAAACTTCCACCCGGTTGCAACTTAGGAGCTTTGAATTTAAATTTCATGTTGAAAAGCAGAACTTTATCTCCGGCTTTGAATTCTTTTCGAATTCACAGCTTTTTGTCGTGATAAGCTTTGGTTCTGGCTTTGTACAGTTTGGAATTTTCATAAGCTTGGAGTCTCAATTCGTCGAGTTCATGCAGTTGCAAAAATCTCTTTTCTCCAGCTATTTTGAGATCGGTGTTGCATCTTCTAAGAGCCCAGTAAGCACGATGTTCAACTTCGAACGACAAATGACAAGTTTTCCCATACATGAGTCTGTAAGGAGTTGTGCCAATAGGAGTTTTGTAAGCCGTACGAAATGCCCACAGAGCATCGTCAAGTTTCTTCGACCACACTGAAGGATGGTCCTTCACTGTTTTTTCGAGTATTCTTTTGAGAGCTCTGTTGGTGTTTTCAACTTGGCCACTAGTTTGTGGGTGATAAGCTGTCGCAAAATGATGATGGACTCCATATCTTTTCATGGTTTTCTCCATTTTTCTATTACAGAAATGGGTTCCTCGATCGCTTATCAATGCTTTGGGAATTCCATAACGAGCCAAAAGCTTTTTGAGAAAATTAATGACAACACTAGCATCGTTTATTGGTAAAGCTTTGGCTTCTGCCCATTTGGACACATAATCTATAGCAACGAGAATGTATTTGTATTCGTGGGATTTAGGAAATGGTCTTATAAAATCAATTCCCAATATCGAATATTTCACACACTTGAATGCTTGTTAATGGCATTTCGTCTCTACGTGAAAGGTTAGTGGATCCTTGGCAAGCATCACAGTTTTGGACAAGTGTATGTACCTCTTTGAATATTGTTGGCCAATAGAATCCAGCATCAAAAACTTTTTTAGCTATGGTGGAAGGACCATAATGTCCCCCAGTAGGGCCATGATGACATTCATCAAGAATGTTTCGGGTTTCGAAACCAGAAACACATCTTCAGATCATTCCATCAGGGCACATTTTGAAAAGATAAGGTTCTTCCCAAAAGTAGTGTTTAAGTTCCGACAAGAATTTGCTCTGTTGAGCGTAAGTTAATCCTTTTCTAAGAAATCCTCCAACGAGATAGTTTGCAAAGTCAGCAAACCAAGGATTTTCGTTTTCATCAACCGTCATGAGGGTTTCATCAGGGAAGTAATCATCGATTTCTTCTTCCTTCAACTCCTCTAAATCGGGATTTTCAAGACGTGACAAATGATCAACGGCAAGATTCTTTGTCCCTTTTTTATCTTTGATTTCGATGTCAAATTATTGGAGTAGCGGAATCCATCGGATGAGACACGGTTTAGCATCTTTCTTGGTGAATAGATATTTGAGTACCGAATGGTCGGTGAACACGACTGTTTTTGAAAGCACGAGGTAAGATCAGAATTTGTCAAACGCGAAAACTATGGCCAGTAATTCTTTTTCTATGACTGTATAATTTTGCTGAGCACCATTCAGTGTCTTGCTAGCAAAATATATGGGCCGAAAGTGTTTTCCTTCTCGTTGGCCTAAGACGGCTCTAACAACAAAATTGCTTGCATCGCACATAAGCTCGAAGGGTAGTGACCAATCAGGTGGAACCATGATCGGAGCACTGGTCAATTGAGATTTTAACATTTTGAATGCCTTTATGCAATCAGCATTAAAGTCGAAGACATAATCCTTCTCAAGAAGTTTTGTCATCGGACGAGATATTTTTGAAAAATCTTTGATAAATCGGTGGTAGAAACCGGCATGTCCTAAAAACTTCTAACGGCTTTAACGTTAGTTGGGGTGGAAGTTTCGTGATAACGCCAATTTTGCTTTATCTACTTCCATCCCTTGACCGAGATTTTGTGTCCAAGAACAATTCCTTCACCACCATAAAGTGACATTTTTCCCATAAGGACAAGATGTGCGACTTCGCATCTTTCGAGCATTTTATCAAGATTGGAAAGACAAGCTTTGAATGAGTTTCTGAAAACTGAAAAGTCATCCATGAAAACTTCCATGGAGGTTTCAAGCATGTCTTGGAATATGGCTATCATACACCTTTGAAAAGTTGCAGGTGCATTACAAAGACAAAAAGGCATACGCCGATATGCGTAGGTTCCAAAAGGGTAAGTGAAGGTGGTCTTTTCTTGATCATTTAGATCGATTGGAATTTGAAAGTATCCTGAAAATCCATCGAGGAAACAAAAGAATTTATTCCCTGCTAGTATTTCAAGAATTTGATCCATGAACGGGAGGGGAAAATGATCTTTTCTGGTGGCTTTGTTTAATTTACGATAGTCAATACATACGCTCCAACCAGTGACAGTTCTAGTGGGAACTAGTTCATTCCGTTCGTTAGGCACAATTGTCATTCCCCTTTCTTGGGGACACAGTGAACTGGACTTACCCAAGGACTGTCCTCGATTGAGTAAATGATACCAGCATCGAAAAGTTTGATGATTTCCTTTTTGACAACTTCTTTCATGTTGGGATTGAGTCGATGTTTACGTTCCACAACAGGTTTAATATCATCTTCAAAATTGATTTTTTGTTTGTGAAAATTGGGACTAATTTCTGGGATATCAGATGTTTTCCAAGCGAAAGCTCGTTTATGATTTTTGAGGACAGAAACTAAACTTTCTTTCTCCTTGTCCTCGAGTAATGAAGATATGACTACCAGAAGAAGTGAGTTTTCCTCTAGGTAAGCATATTCAAGATGATCAGGGAGAGGTTTGAGGACGAGATTTGTTGGGGGTTCTTTAAGAGAAGATTTTATTCTCATCTCGTCATCGAAAGGTATTTCCTCAAAATTATCCTCCTCGGTGTTATCTCCTTCGAACTCTACCTTCATAAAATCAGCAAACTCTTTGTCAAGGTCTGTTTCATTGATTTTTTCGGAAGTAGTCATGAATGGATCAGATTCATTAAGTAATGCATCCAATTCTTCATTAGTGACCTCATCGATAACATCGATGTTGAAACAAGTGTCATCACTGGAACGTGGATAGCGTATTGCTTTATCGATTAGAAAGGTGATTCGATCTTCTCCAACTCCAAGGTTGAGTTCTTTACCCTTTAATTTGATGATCACATTAGTGGTATTTAGGAAAGGTCTTACTAAGATGAGTGGGACTTTACTATCTTCTTCCATTTCCAGGATTACAAAGCCTATGGGAAAAATGAATTTACCAACTTGAACGAGCATATTCTCGGCAATTCTAACAGGATATTGATAAGAATGATTTACTAATCGAATGCGCATCTTTGTCGGTTTAAGGCTGCTGATGGATAATTTGGAATACAGCGAATAAGGCATCAAATTGATACTTGCGCCTAGGTTGGCTAAAGCATCGCATTGAATATTATTCTAGAAAGTGCATGGAATACGAAAGCTCCCAGGATCTCCGAGCTTTGGCAGAATTTTGTTTTGAACTATGGCTGAGCAATCTTCGTTAAGGAAGGTAGCTGATATTTGTTCTAACTTGCTTTTGTTGTTAAGAAGTTCTTTCAAAAATTTCCCGTAATTGGTTATTCCGGCTAAGACATCAACGAGGGGAACATTGAGTCTAACCTCTTTGATTATTTCAATGAACTTCTTAAGGCGTTGAGGATATGAAATTTTTGGTGTGTATGCCTTGATAGGTGGAATGGTTTTCTTTTTTGTGGTTTGTGTTGGGTTGGTTTCCTCAGCTTCATCCTCACTATCTTGGGTGATAGGAGCATTTTCATTAGGATTTGGGGGTGGATCGTACGAGAGACCACTTCTTGTGAATACAACATTGATATGCTCATTTCTTGTTTGTGGTGGACGGTACGTTTTATCGTTTGATGGTTTTGGGTTGGATTGGGTGTTACTTGGTAACGAACGAGATGGTTGTGAGGAATGTTGGTCAGAAAATCTACCAAATTTGTTTTCGAGGTCTTGGATAGATGCTTGATGATTTTTCTGTCCCTGCTCAACTTTGGCTTTGAGATTGAAGAACTGATTTTTGATGAAATCATTCTTTGATTTTTGATCAGTCACGAATTCTCTCATGGTTTTCTTGAATTCGGATTCTTCCATCTTTATGTCAGAATTTTGTGGGGGCGGATTGTTGGTTCGAGGTTGAGAATCACGATTGTTATCCCTTGGTTGGCGGTCTTGCCAATTTCGAATTTCTATCGTAGTAACTACCACGATATCCTCCTCCACCGTATCCTCCTTGGACATAATTTGTTTCGCCGTTAGGTCCACCCATGGGTTTATCGTCGCACTTTCGACGATAGGTGATTTCTCCACAATTGTTGCATCCATCTCAAATTTTCTTCATTTCTCCTTTGATATCTTTGTATTCTATACGATCAAAATAGTCAAATCCAAGAAAGACGCATGATACTTATTTGTCAATTTTGAAGGTAAGGCTTCCCGCAATAAGGGTACACGGAGACGTAAACATTTAGAGAAAACATAGCAATCCATAGTTCACACAAATCATAACAATTCGGATTCCAAGCGCATAAAACTTATACGTAATATATATCGATTTAAAATCTCACCAGTATGTACAATTCCAATCAAACATGAGGAGTGACAACAATGCATATAGTGTCAAAGTCCAATCATGTATCAACCACGTGAATTTCTGCACGTCATATGATTTCAATAAGTTCAAATTATATGATCTCAGATTATCACGCTGATCAGGCCATAATACTTGCATCACATAACAAGTTCTTATTGTCAATAATATTCGCCCCCGGTCATGGCAAACCACATAACCCGATCACAACAAAACATATCACATACAGATAACATAATGGATAGCAATTAACATACTATAATGCACTGACTCACATAAAAGCAACATATAATGCATCAAATCAACTTACCATTCCATAATGGAAGGAGGCCACCAACCAAAGATAAACCGCTCAACTTTGGCTTTGAGATTGAAGAACCGATTTTGATGAAATCATTCTTTGATTTTTGATCACCACGAAATTCGATTTTGATGAAATCATTCTTTGATTTTTGATCACTCACGAATTCTCTCATGGTTTTCTTGAATTCGGATTCTTCCATCTTTATGTCAGAATTTTGTGGGGGCGGATTGTTGGTTCGAGGTTGAGAATCACGATTGTTATCCCTTGGTTGGCGGTCTTGCCAATTTCCAGAATTTCTATCGTAGTAACTACCACGATATCCTCCTCCACTGTATCCTCCTTGGACATAATTTGTTTCGCCTTCGTTAGGTCCACCCATGGGTTTATCGTCGCACTCAGACGATAGGTGATTTCCTCCACAATTGTTGCATCCATCTCAAATTTTCTTCATTTCTCCTTTGATATCTTTGTATTGCGAGTCAATTTTTGAAGGTAAGGCTTCCATTTTCTCCATGAGTTTCGAGGTATCGGAATTTTCGACAAAAGCAACGGTTTTTTGAAGGGGCTTGGTTTTTGAATCTTTAGACCAATCAAGTTTGAGAAGTACTCGATCTTTGAGTAATTGATGTGCATCGTTAGGAGTCTTATAGAGAAAAATTCCTCCGGCATCAAGGATACCTTGAGAGATTTCGTCTAGTCCATGGTAAAAGATTTGGATAATGGTTCCTTTGGATAGTCCATGTCCATGACAACTACAAAGAAAATATTTCATCCGAAGCCAAGCTTCGACAAGTGATTCGTTGGAGTTTTGTGTGAAAGCATGAATTTCTCCCATTAATCGATCAAACATGACAGGTCGAAAGAATCGGCTTACAAAGGCTTGCCTCATCTTCTCCCAAGTATTGATAATTCCTGGGGTTAATTCATTGTACCATACTTTTGCATCTCCGGCGAGTGATGATGGAAAAAGTTTAAGTTTGATGGCATTGACATCGGTGTCGCCATACCAGAACATACCGCAAATTTTGATGAATTCGGCAATGTCCTTATGTGGACCGGCCCGATCACGGCCATCGAATTGGCGGTCTTTGATCATGGAAAGATGATGACCCTTCACGGTGAAGTTGTCACCAAGGTTGCTAGCCAAAATAGCACTCCCAGGAGTTGGTGCTACGGCTCGGTTGGTTCTCCACATGGGTTGATCGTCCGCCATGGAAAAAGGTAAATTGGTGAAAGGGTTGTAAACGACTTTGGCTTCTACAAGGTTATCAAATGGTGGGTTTGGTACTCTAGGTACACGGTTTTATAATGGTATAAAAGGTGTTCTTCTTCTTCTTTGAATCAAACATTTGGGGTTGTTAAGAGGTGAGATTGGTTCTATTCCAGTTGCACGAGTGTTCATACAATGACCCAGAGAATCCAAGAAATATCTAAACACACGGACAAACAAAGAAAACAAATTTTCGTACAGAAGAGAGTAACCGGATTGGTTGCGAGGGGCGACCGATCGGTTAGATCAACTGGGTTATGGGTTTTGGCACAACCGGATTGGTTGGAGCTCTTTGAACTTTTTTTTTTTTAGAACTGGATCGACTGATGTGGATTTAAAACTTGCTGAAACACAATCAAATCTTGATGTGCTACGTGTGTACAAGTGTTAAATTTATAAAAGACGATTTACCAATAACACATACGAGCAAGTGCACTCATCCGTTATAGCAAGATTTTGAAGGTAAGTCGGGATCGTTCGCAGGGATTTTTTAGTGAATCTGATTAACAAGTCTAAATCAACTAAGGCAATCCAAAAGCAAATAACAATGGGAATAGATATAATGAAATTCAGATGATTAAAAACTACACTTACTTAAACTAGTTTCTTATCCTTGATTAGTATGATTGTGTTAACTACTTCTTAACATGTTGGTTATGATAATTAGTTGGTGTACTAATCTATTGTTCTTAAAAGTTAAACCTTCGTCAAGATTTTAGTTCATAAAAACAAGCATTAAGTTTAACCAATCAATTCAAGATCAATTCAAGTTTCATAAGTTTACTTTTAGAAACTTAAACACAAAAAAATCCATTTGCCTTATAAAATTTGCTTAAGAAATGGTCAATACAAAAGGTAACTGATTATAGACAAAAGGTTACAATTGATTGTAAACAACTAATCTTACGACCTTTTAGATGTTTCCAATCAATCCAACTTGATAATAAAAAAGTGTTTTTATTACAACCACACTTTAGTTTCTTTGTTTAACCAAGAATAATGGGTAAAAACAATCATCCACAGACAAAATGATTATAATTAGTTGAATAACAATAAGTTCTTTCGACCTCTACGATTACTATCAACTAATCAAACTTGATTAACAAATGCCACTATGAAACTTAAGCACAATTGGATCTTAGAATCAACTTGAAATTGAATTAAAACATGTTACAACAATCATAAACTAATCACATGATAATCAACATCATTTAAGAAAGTGTATAAAGATACTAGCCACTTATAGCAAACATAAACATAAACTCAGAACTTTGAACATTAGAAAACATGATTAAGAGTCTTAAAATGCTTGGAATAAGATTACAAATGGTGAAGTAATGATTCCCAAAGTATTGGGGTTGACTTCTTAAGGGTTTGACCTCCAAATGTTGACTTCTTGGACCTCCAAACTTTCCTGGACTTCTAAGGACGAATTTGAGAGCTAAAAGCTTTGTGTTTGATGAGTAGAGAGTTGTATTGAAGTGTGTGTCTCAAATGCTCACAAGAGGTCTCTATTTATACTAGTTTCAAGGCCTAGGGTATTAAATGTTGAACTTGGCCTCCAAGGAGTTAGGAAGGGACTAGAATACACCAAGGAAAGGACCTAGAATCATTTGGATGCAATGGGGAATCTTAATGATGAAGAAATAGCGTATGTGCCTTCCACCGGATCAATTGCTTGTCCAAACCGATCGGTCGGTCTTCTCAGACTAACCCACCGAATCGGTTGGCAAATGATGACCGATTGGCTGGTCTATCTTCAGGGTATAACTTTTGACCACTTTCCAGCCGATTTGGTTGCGGGTTGCGACCGATCGGCTGGTCTTCCTGAATGATGGAAAATCGACCTTTTGCTTGATTCTGACTTGTTGAGCTTGGTTCTTCAATCATCTTGATCTTCTACGATAATTTAAATGCTGACTTATGCTTGACATGCTTCACTGAAACGAAAATCTTCTTTTATTGAACATTCTTTAACTTTTCCTTCTGTTGCCCTACACTTGGTTATAAATACTAGACAAACATCTTTTGATGCGATTTTGCACTAAAATCATATGAATATAACCAAATAACATACACAAAAACACAAATAAAGCTACTGAAAACATGTACAATCTGAGCGTTATCACAATCTCTGTTACCTCATGTTAATCCCAGTCTACCTTATGAATATAGATCTTAAATAAGTCTGTATAACAAAATGTTTGAAACTATAAGTATTACGCGGAATTTTATATGCAAAGCAGTCTTACTAGGTTACAATCATTTCCTAAACAATCTTATCTTGTCTATACTTATCTAGTACTACATTATAGGAACACGTAATTCCATAAATACAGATCAGACTAACACAACAGCAGTATATAAACTAACCCAGCATTAGTTTTGCAAACCCAACAGCAGCTACTACTTGGTGTATTTTCATGATTCTCTATGGCACCACCGGGCAGTATATTTAATACACTAGCAACATTTTTTGCTAACACAAGCAGTTGTTATAAAATGGAGATAACATGCTTAGCAGCAGTAAGTTATGTCAAATGCACAAATATTTTGGTAAACTTTACAAGACCATGTTAACTAAAACAACACTTAAAGTAAGTTTACTGTGGAGATGACCAATTTGTCTTGCAATTGGTCAACTCCACTCCACCTTTGAACAATGTTCACCACATTAGCTGACTTTTTAATAGACAAACACGACAAATTGTATCCTTGTATATACCTTGACTACATTAATAAAACGTCAAGTTTATTAATTTTATACGTTGACTAACTATATCCTAATACACCACCAATTTTCATCTAGGTTTTAATTCCCGTCAACGAGACTGTTAAACACTGGTGTCTTGGCCAATTTAACATACCAGCAGGAGTGGTAACATTCTATGATAGCGGCGATACGTGTGACTACGAGTCACGTGCATGGTATGTCCGTGTTAGGGAGTGCTTACAGGTATCTTGTTATTATAACACAGTCATATTGTTATGTGTTTTTTTGGGTTGAATTTGCATTATTATAACCAACAAATATAATACAGTTATGGACAACATTAACAAGTTTACTATCATATGTAGAAATCGATCTAACATTTTCCCGCTTCCTATCCAATATATATAATTACAATTATGGACAACACATACATAAATAAACTTATAATTTCTTATACTTTGTGACCATACACCATGCTTGTGACTAGTTGCCCATTATTTGTGTCTACTTGCCTCATAACAAATTTATTGGTGGCCAAAGTTTCTTGGGTGTTGTGTTGTAGCAGTTTGATTTTGAGTTTTGTGGACACTAGTTCCCTTCAAGTACATGCTACTATTTACCACCATCATTTCCTTACATGTATTCACCATTAATAAACTGTCATAGTTTTTTTAAACCCTATTTTTTGTTTACCACAACCAACAATAGAGCATCTCAAAAACGTTTGTTCTACTTACATGTCTATATCACTAACATAAAGGAGTACCTAGCGTACATCTAAGAATAAACTATGTTGGTTAACTAGAAGAACCCCAAATAAACAACATAAATCTACTTGCTTCCCTATTTAAACAATTTTTTTCCTGATTTTAATTTACATTGTGTCTCGCCCAGTTGCCCAACGTATCTATGTGGTTGCCCAAAAAATATTACTTGTACTATTAACCTGTTAGACACATGTTTCATTGTACCTTTTTTTTGCAATACTTAAACTTTAAAATTAATGGAAATAAAGAGTTCAAGTACATGCCACTAGGAAGCACCATCATTTCAGTACGTCCTTTCCTCATTAATAAAGTTTGTCCTACTTTTGTGCATCCTCGATTTGGGTTTTTTCAAAATATCCATGCAATAATGAAGAAATCACAGGCAAGTGCAAACTTACTCAGAGTTTATGACATAAAATGTTTGTTCTATTATGGTAGTATATTGTTACAGAAAATATAAAGTAAAGGTACACCTAATTATACCATATGTATGTTACTTGATGTAACTAAAACTAATCAACATAAACCTGTTTAATGGCTTGTATGTAAACAACAAACTTAAATATTAATTTTCCTAAGCCATACATAGCATAAAGTTATGGACCACGTGGCATACCTGACTAAAACATTTGTTTGAATTGCAACTAAACAACAGGCTAACTGGTTTAGTTGCCCCCAAATTGTAACTAGTTGCCCAAAATGGTTATCTTGTGGCCAGGAATCGTTTGAGTACTAGAGAAGCTTCATTAATTCCATTGGGGCTAATGTGCATTTTAATTACTTGACAAGACGCAACTATTCACCACTTAACCATCCACATTTAGTCATCTTGACTTAAATTCAAAATAAATTCCATGTTACCCCCACCCCATTTTGGTTATATAAACGGACCCCATATATTCCATATTCATACAACTTTTGTCAAGGGACACACACTACCTACAACAACGCATTTACTACAACATAAATGGATAACGTTCTTTACGACATGGTTAACACTTTGTTTGTGCGTGACAATGGACGTGACTTCAAGTTCATAAGAGACATGCTTGCAAAGGTGATGGAGCTTACTCGTCGTTGCAGTGTGAGGGGTGAGCAAATCAAGCAGTTAGAGTGCGTGGTTGGGTCTAGTCTTGCCAGTGCTTGTTTGGAAATCCTGCGTGAAATTCAGGATGAGGAGCTTGAGAAAAACAGGACGCTGATGAGGCTCATCAGTGAGACGCAACTCCAAGTTCTCAATAAAACCTCCTTTTGGCGAAGATGCGCAAAAAATACTAAACCTCTACTCCTAGCTTGTTAGGTGCTCTCTCTCAAGTTCTGTCATTGTCATCTTTTTTTGTTTTGGTATCTTCATCAATGTTGTTGCTTCGTCGCTCTATTTTGTTATCTCTCAATGTAATGAAATGAAATCTATTATAAATAAAAATATATCAAGCACTTGGCAAATGGTCGAACTTTGTATACGAATCACGAATAAGAAACATATAATACTTTTGAACACATCTTGAATTAACAACAGTATACTACAACAAGATCATCCCTTTATTTTATGAATAATTTGGTGACAAACATGGGTATTTTGATTATAGAATAGTAACATTTTTGACAAACCTCCAACAAGATCACCCCTGTACGTATTTTAACAATTTCTGTTATTCTACAGGCCAAACTACCAGTTGTTCTAGTGCAAGCAAACGTTTTCGATAAGATTGGAATACATCCGAACGAATATAAGATTACATTTAGGCTAGACGAAAACATTCCTAAGCAAGGGGATTTTTGGTGATTGTGGTGTGTGGTTTTGTATATTTTCATATCGATTGGCACATGTCTAACGTTGCAAGTTGATGATCCTGCTAACGCCGCGCTAGCATATCGCGAGAAGATGATTTAGTTCTTTTATAGACATAGATTTTATCCTTTGTACTAACAGTTTTTAACTTATGTCCAACGACACTTTCATTGTTTTATCATGCACTATCGGATTTCAATATACGATATTGTATCAAATAAATTTTACAATCAAACATATAACATGCCTCATCCATTAATATACTCATTCACATATAAAACATTCATGACTAGATAATGGATTCATAACAAGTATTTACTACATTAAAGACGCTTGTAACATTCATACATAAACCAACAATCATACCATGCCTTGCATTCATCAACCTTGGCTACGTGCAACATTCATTCAAAAAAACAACAATGGGAGACACGACGTGAAAGTATCTACACATGTTACATCTAAATTTGTTCAAGATCTAAAGATCTTCTTTCTTTTTTGGAGCCCACAACTCTATTTCATTTATTCTTCATTTGGACGTCCATTTTATAAAAATAGATATTTGGACGTCCATTCCTGAAAAATAAAACAGGCCACGACTGGTTTGTCAACTCATTAACTCTCATATTATTACACAAACACACTACACATAAAAATGTTAAACAAATAAAGTAACATTTATCCCTATTACTATTTCCATATAAAAATAAATGGATCATAAGTTTCATATAATATATAAGTACATTGTTAATAGTAAAATAATACTACCTTTGTTAATATATAGCAAATCTTCATCAAGATCACATTTGTACACAAGTCATGATTCCTATCTCCAAACCATCTCTTTCATAAAAAATGTCTGTAAGCCTTCAGTTGCCTTATTTGATTTAAAACTAAGTTATGCATGCCATTACCTTTCCAAAAATGTTGATATGTTACTGCGTGGTTCTCACTTGCCTTGACTAGATTTTTTTTCCATACTTGCTATTCTTATTTGTATACATTTATATACCTTTATTACAGGACGCCACGCTCTGTAGCTACCTATCCTGTATTTGAGATTCACTACGATGGTGAGTTCATTCGGTTGCCCAACTTAAGTTATGAGTATGGGCGAACCCTTGTTCTAAGGTTTAGTAACTCCACAAGGATGAACTTTAATTTAAATGCTTGACTTGTTGGCCTACAAGCTGGAGTGTGAGATACGGGCTTTGTATTTTTATAAGACAAGATTTAGTCTTTCAAGTGGTTTGACAATTGTTGAATGTGATAATGATATTTAAAGGATGTATGAACTTGCTGAGGAATATGGGTTAATCGGCTTGTACATTGCACATAAACGTGATAACTTATCATGTTTCTATTATCGTAACCTAACTTTTAATCTTCTTGATGAGGAAACGCATGCAAAGCTTGAAATACATGATAAACTTGTGGAAATTGCTACTTCTAAATCTTACTCTGATATTGTTGCATGGGAGGAGGAAGAAGGGCGTTCACCTCCCCTAAGAACCCCTCCTTTCCAACCTAGAAGTAAAGGAATTGAATTCCATAGAAAGAATCTTTTCTTGGAATTTTTGCATAGCGAAAGTGTTCATGATGCCATTGAGTTCAGCGATGATGAATGGTTCTATGAGGGATTTTATGGGTTTGTATCAATGGATGTTGGGTGGTCTACTTCCCCACCTTATAACTGGGTACAACGGGTTGTCGAATACGATGGTGCCACTTTAACGAATGCACCGACACCTTCTCTTACAAATCAGGTTTTGTTGGATGCAAGATCTTCTTCTGTTCCACAAGAAGTAGGGACTAGTATCAAGGCCAGGTCTGGGATAAGGTTTCGAGAAAACCGTATGCAAGGAGGCTCTGCTTTCAAACACCAAGACCGGGTTTACGGAAGTTCAAGATGTCGAGGTATTTCATGGCTCTAACAAGAGACCGGCGTCGAGGAGGTGCGGGATTAAAACCAACTTGGTTTTTAAAGAACGGAAGGTTATAGTGTAGGTATTGTTATGCAACATGCTCATGCTATTGTTAACGTTTAGAAACTATTGTGTTAACATAACTTTAAAGTAAAAAAAGATTGTCTAGTCTAGCCTTTTTTTGTAAGGCAACATTATGTAATTGTTAAACATTTTTTTGTTGGTACTTCTTATGATTACCAAGTAAAATGTTCAACAAATACATAATATTGAGATGCGATGTATTTGTGTAACCATCTTGTTTGGGGTAATCGTAGTATGCACGTGTTTTTTGATGTACGTTTGATGTGCTTTTAAGTAATATTGTGTATGAAGGCTTTATATAATGTATATCTCTGCAACAAAAAAAAATGGCAACCTTGATGGGGCATCTTTATTTTTTGCTTGCACCCCTATAGGGCAACTTATTTTTGTGGGTCTGTAGATATAGTTTTTTTTTCCTTTTAATAGTCAACATTTTTTGGTGGGAGTATACGTGCTCAACTATGCATTGGCCACATGCATGTTAACTATCTCTTCCTGGGTATAGTGGTCTATCCACACTTGTTTGTATTTACCCACTTTGACTTTCTAAAAAGGCACCCAAAAAATGTATTTGACAGTTTTACAGCTTCATTATACATTTTTGCATCTTGTTTATCAAGTGTTTGCATTTATGTTACATATTGGATTTCACAAACACATCAAACCATAATCAAAAGAGGCGTATATGATAAGGTTTTAGAGAGAGAAAGAGTTAGAGGTTTGGAAACTTAGTGAGAGAAAGTAAAAGTATTATTATGAGCTCCAACTCTCTACCTTGGGAGGTAGATAGTATTTATAGTCATTACACAAATCGCCACCTACGGGCAGTGGATCAGGAATACAGTGGGTAAAGACCCGTCCGTCCTCCACGGTGATACAAAACTAAATACTACTTAACTTAAAATAACTACGACTACGAGCTTTCTAACGATTACATATAATTGAGGTAACCGACACTTTAATTATTGGATTTACTAAATCCTAACAATCTCCCCATAAGGGAGGTCCCCTCAAATTACAACGAATACAAACAGATATTACATTAGATTGTCCTTGGATTCTTGATTAAATTCTTTGCTCAGTAGCTCGTAGTCTTTGATTCTTCATGTTCAGCATGTTTGGATAAATCTTGTGGAGGTCTTTTACTGATCCATGTGATAATGAGTTTTGAGCCAACTTTGAGATCATCAGCTATCATAAATCTCTGAATCATCCATTGTGGTGTTGGTATTATGTGATGTTGTGACATTTGGACATACATGCTCACATTCTGGATCATGATTTATTCTCATCAGAGTAGCGGAAGCTTTCGTTGATTCATGATATTGGCAGCAGCGTAGCAGAAGCATGGAGTGAGAATATCGAGTCATTGATGCACTAATCATGATTTCTTTTGAAATGAATGTGATGTGTGAGCATGCGGCTATGGATTGACCGCTTCATTCGATCACCAGAACGCCGAGCGTACCGCATACAACAATTAGCAATAAAGCGCATTTAAGGTGTCTTTGATCACTTCGTTGAATTGAGGTACATGCCCCACGGTTCCCGCTGATCGATTACAAGTCTTGCTGTGATTAGGTATAATTCAAGAGTTTCCTTGACGGGGTTTCGCAATGTTCTAGTTTGTTCTCAAACCGAACGCCTCAAAGAAGACAACACGGAGTGAGTGAACCAATAATTGAGATTCACTGATTGATGAAAAGAGATTTGAAAAACAATCGTGTATCGCTCAATAGAAATTGTTTTTGCAATACAACAAAGGTTTTAATGAAAATAAATTTATCAATCATAAACACCTTTTATTTTGAAATATGAGTACACAGTCGATGTGCTAAAGAAAAGAGTTTTAATGCACAACGACCGGTTTTTCAAAGGTATCCGTCAATCCATAACCTGAACTAGGATTGAATAATAATTATGACTCACCCCATTGTTGCTATTCAGTTGTCACATAGTTGATCTATTGGATAGATCTCACATGCCACCCACCAGGAGCTTGTTTGATGTTGGCTCCAGAAGGATTTCCATCTTCATTGTGAATATGTTTGCATATCACTCGGATGTTCCGCAATACCACAAGGATAATGTGGGACTCATAAGATATAATTTCTCTTCCACATTGTGTGAAACAGAGTCTTCAATGATAGTGTCCTAAAGAGATTTATTTGATGATCTCGTGGCTCTAGACTCAATTGTGCATATTTGGTTCCTATGTCGGGAGACTAGGGAGGGTCTCCTTCTTCAATATCAACAAACTCTAAGAGAAAGTTGATAGATTATGTAGGTTCCCGTGAGAATGAAACAAGCCCTTTAAGAGGAACTTGAGTAGCTTGGAAAGTTGTAGTGCAATCGCCACCGGGTCCATGACGTCTTGTTTTCAATACCGATGTTACCTTGGTAACCACCAAGAGTATATGAATTGAACCCGGTTTACGCCTCTAAGGTTGAATGAATGGAGGGCTATTTCTTTTCACCCTTTTCACATTCAATTCTTTTTCATTCTTTAACCCCTTTAGTGCTTATCGAGACTTCATAACTAGAACCTTTTGGGTTTATTCCAAGACTAGCTCGGCCTCATCCGCACTCTTCCCATATCTCACTTTTCTCCTTTTTCATCAAACCTAAGGACTTCTACACTATCTAGTGGATTGTCCCTGGGTAGATCGCTCCAGTTCTGGCGGATCATGGGAACAAATACCTAACCTTATCATCCTTATATCACCATACCTAAAGTAAATTTGGTCGGTCTATTTGGTATTGTTCATCTGCCATTGGAACCACTTGAAAACCATTTGAAAATCAATTCAGATACTTGTGATATATTATCAAAGCATTTTGTACCTGAACTGTTTTTGATATTTTTAGAAACAGAGCTCCCCCTCAACATGTGCTTCATGTCTTTGAAATCATTTTGGCACACGGAGGCAAGAGGAAGAATTAACTTCTTTGATTACCATTTTCTAAAAGATATCAACATCACTTCCCTGATCAAATCAAGTAGATAAAGCATATTGGGGAAGGATGAGGTTTTCATAAATTTGCTCCCCCTCAATATGTGCCTCGAGGTTTGAAAGAGTTTTGCACATATTAGAAGGAACATGCACTTTGATACAAATCAATCACGTTTCCATTCTTTGTGGTTTAAAAAAGATGCTCCCCCTCAACATGTGCATGGAAAATTTGAAATCGTTTGGCACATGCGGGGAGGAAAGCTTGCTAAATACTTGTGAAACCATTTATCGAATCATCAGTTTAAATCCAATTTAAATCACAAATTCTCCCCCGATCAAAATTTTCAAATATTTGAGATTTGCGATCTCTATAGATTTAAATTGTTTTTGAGAGCTTTTAAGGAGAATTATGACTTGCTTATGAAAATATTTAACTGATAAGGATCACTTATGAGACTTTAAACTCCAATAACATGCATGAATATCTTTTGAAAACATGACAAATAACCTTTTAATTGAAATCATTCTCCCCCTCCATCAATGACATAAGTTGTTGATTGAGAGATCGAGATTTTGACCGTTGTCAAGTCCAAGTGAATTTCAAAAATTTAGCCAGAGTTATTTTGTTTAACATTGTTTTCATTAGATAGCAAATATTTTTCAGAAGAATTTATAGAAGGAAAAATATTTGTTGTTGGAAAATTTAGTGCACTTGTGGGATTAGTTCACACCTTGCAATGGGTTAGGAGGTACGGAGTGTACACCCATAAGGTCCATGAACTCCCGACTCTTATAGTGGTTTGTATTGGTAGTTCCTTGGTGAAAGTACCGCTTGTGGAAAGTACCGCTTGGGTTTCCATCGATAGCGATGTTTCCACCGATAGCGATGTTTCCACCGATGGTGTATCCACCGATAGTGCTATGAAATCGATAAGCGGTGTTTCCACTAATAGGTTGTACTTCCACCGCAAGTGAAAGTACCGCTAGTGGAAAGTATCGCTTATGGAAAGTATCGCTAAATGGCGCTACAACTTCTTTATGACCACATTTAATTGGTCATGTAACCACTAACGGCTATAATGGGGATAATTATGAGGCTATTAATGGGCCGATTAATACTCATAATTCCATGGAATAGCTCAAGAGTAACCTCCTATATATAGGAGATCCGAACATGCATGAGATACACGTAAAACGTAAACACTTATTAGCGAAAGGGTTATAGAATTGTGCCTAATTCTCTAACGCATTTGGTCTTATCCCAAGTAGATATTCGTGATACCCGTGCATTAGGGTCGAATAGTTTACTTTGGAAAGTGATCACACGATTCCAAGTGATATCCGGTAACCACCAAGTGGTATCTGTTACTACTAACAGCTTTGTTTGTTTCGCTAAAGAGTTGCACGTTTCACCGAATTGATTATCTTCACCGCTTTGGGACGAATAACCACCAACAATCAAAGTAAACTATCTTGTGATAATCAATGGCAATCACGCAATGAACACATGGCTTCAAACTTTGCTAAGTCGGACAAGTTTGAAGGGTGGACTTTAGGAGGTGGCGAAGAAGATGCACTTCTTGTCATCAAGCATGAGTGTGGTGTATGTGCTACTACACCTATTCTTGATGATGGGAATGATGCTACCGTGGAGCGGATCGAAGGAGGAGCAAATGGAGAATGATGACTACATATGCAGAGGTCTTATTCTCAATGGTATGTCGATTCTCTGCTTGATATTTATCGAACTTTGAATCTTCCAAAGAACTATGGGATTCCTTGGATGCTAAATATATGGTCGAGGATGCATCAAGTAAGAAGTTCCTTGTTAGTAATTTCAAAATTACAAAATGACCGATTCAAGACCGGTCATGGAACAATACAATGAACTTCTTGGAATACTTGGAAGGTTTATACAACACCAAATGAACATGGATGAGGCTATCAAAGTCTCTTGTGTCATTGACAAGCTCCTCCTTCATGGAAAGATTTCAAGCATACCTTGAAACATATGAAGGAGGAGTTAACTCTTGTTGAGTTAGGCGATCATCCGCACATTGAGGAATCTCTCAAGGTGCGTGATAATGACAAGCCAAAGAGTAGCAATGCTATCGACCATCTGTTTTCAATATGGTGGAGCATAACAACTCCACCACGTACAATGATAACAAAGGCAAACGCAAATATCATGACAACACAAGGCGATCCTAACAAGAAGGCAACACCTACTTGTTGGAAATGTGGCAAGACCGGTCACATTAAAAGGGACCGCAAAGGTGTTAAAATTGGTGGTAAAGCCAATGGATCGTGCACTAATGGTTCGTGGAGTGGTGGTTCACCAACTCACCGAAAGGTCGAATATGTTTAATAAGTCTCTTCGATTTATTATGTTACATATGTATCTCGAATCTTTTATGTGCGTGATGATGATGTTGCGTGGTGGGTTGACTCGTGCAACAGCTCATGTGTGTAAAGATAGAAGCGGTTCAAGACTTATGAGTCATCGAATGATGGTTCTATTCTTCACATGGGAAATGAGTCAACACCTTGGTGCATGGTCGTGGTTGTGTAGATCTTAGGTTTAGTTCGAAAGATTGTAACTTTGTTTAATGTTATTCATGTTCCCGATATAAGGAAAAACTTGGTTTCAAGTAGTGTTTTGAATAATCATGGATATAAACAAGTTATTGAGTCTCGATAAATTTGTGCTTTCTAAGCATGGTGTTTTTATTGGTTTTGGTTATTTATGTAATCAAATGTTCAGCTTAATGTTACCAACGACAAGATTATTTCAACTTTTGTGACCTCATATGACCATACCGACTCTACCCTTTGGCATGCTAGACTTGGTCATGTACATTATAAGAGAATGCAAGATATGTCTAGGGATGGTTTAATCCTCGCTTTTGACATGGACACCGAAAAGTGTAAAACTTGCATGTTGACCAAGATAACCAAGAAACCCTTTCGTGGTGTTAGTCGTGAGACTAAGATCTTGAGCTTATTCACAATGACTGTGTGATTTGCATGCCACTCCTTCTTTGGGGAATAAGAAGTACTTTGTGACATTTATTGATGATGCTTCTAGATTTTGTTATGTCTATCTCTTACATACCAAGGATGAAGCATTAGATAAATTCAAAGTGTTTAAAACCAAGTTGAATTACAACTGGGTCTTTAATCAAAAGATTAAGGATCGATAGGGAGGTGAGTACATGGATACTCGGATTTTCATCTGTTGGAATAATCCATGAAACAATCGCTTTTATACTCCTCAAAGAAATGGTATTTCGAAAGGAAAACAGGTGTCAAGGAGATGGTTAATTCCATGTTGTCCTATTCAGATCGAGTCAAGGGTTCGGGGTGAAGCTATGTTAACACTTGCTATTTATTAAATAGGGTTCCAAACAAAAGGAACAAGGTTACCCTTATGAACTCGGACTAAAAGGAAACCCAACCTGAACTATCTCAAGGTTTGGGGTTGTAGGGTCATTGTAAGACTCCGATCCAAAGTAAAAGACTTTGGGTGAAAGAGGCATTGATCGCATCTTTGTTGGATATGCCGAGCATTCCAAGGCTTTTAGGTTCTATGTTATTGAACCTAATGAACATGTTTCGCTTAACTCAATAATTGAATCAAGGGATGCGACTTTGATGAGAATAGATTCTCATCGGTCCCTAGACCAAAGCGAGGATTCCTAATGGAACTCATGACATCGGTGTATCGAGGTCCTCGATGATGAACCATCGGTGGTCCTCGATGAGGTTGTGGTTCAAGAACTCGAACCCGTGCTCGAAGAGCAAAAGGGTCGACTCCAAAGTCATTTGGACCCGAGTTTCAACTATACTTAGTTGAAGGTACTAGGATGAGGTCTTAGACCAATACTCCTATTGCTTCATTGTTGAGGATGACCCCAAAACATTTGAAGAAGCAATGAAGTCCCGTGACATTGCTTTCGGAAAGAAGCAATCAATGATGAGATGGATTCCATCATGGGCAACAACACTTGGTGTTGGTTGATCTACCTCCGTTGCAAACCTCGGGTTACAAATGGATTTTCAAAAGAAAATGAAGGTAGATGGAACTATTGAAAAGTTCAAGGCTAGACTAGTCATTCGTGGCTTTAAACAAAAGTCGAATAGACTATTTTGATACTTATGCCCCGTGGCTCGTATCGCACCATAAGATCGCCGATTGCTATGGCATCTATTCACAACTGTTATTCATCGATGGATGTGAAAACAATTTTCTTGAATGGTGAATTGGAAGAGGAGGTTTATATGAACCAACCTCGTGGCTTCATCATGCCAGCAATGAAAACAAGGTGTAAACCGATTAAGTCTCTTTATGGACTTAAACAGCACCTAAGCAATGGCATCAAAAGTTTGATGAAGTGGTTTTGTCTAGTGGTTATGTTCTTAACCAAGTCGACAAATGCGTATATAGCAAATTTGATGAATCGTAAAGGAGTCATCATTTGTCTATATGTTGATGACATGTTGATCTTTGGCACCGACCAAAATCAGTTGACATGACAAAGGAATTTTGTCATCAAGGTTCTCCATGAAAGACATGGGGAGGCCGATGTTATCCTTGGTATAAAGATTAAACATGAAAGTAATAGAATTTCTATCTCTCGCCTCATTATATTGAGAAGGTATTGAGGAAATTCAATTACTTTGATTGTACTCCGTGAGTACACCTATGGATACTTGTGAGAAGTCGATGCCTAATCATGGCAAGGTCAGATCTCAACTTGAGTATTCTAGGTAATTGGCTACCGATGTATGCCATGACTTGTACAAGACCGATATTGGTTTTGCGGTGGGATAATTGAGCGGTATACTAGTAACCCTAGTGCTCATCATCGCAAGCGCTCAAAGGGTATCAAGTATTTGAAGAGAACTATGGATTATAGTCTCTCATATATCGTTACCCATCGTTGTTGGAAGGTTACACCGATGCAAGTTGGATCAAGAACATCAAGACAATTCGCCTACCAAAGGGTCGGGTATTCCTACTTGGTGGAGGTGCAATTTCTTGGGCATCCAAGAAGCAAACTTGCATCACCGCTCAACAATGGAATCAATTTGTGGCTCTAGCAATTTTGGTAAAGAAGTCGAATGGTTGAAAAACTTGCTTCTTGAGATTCCATTGTGGCTAAACCTATAGCACCTATTTCTATCCAAAGGTGATAGTGCAACTACATTGGCTAAGGCTTATAGCCGATGTACAATGGTAAGTCTAGACACTTAGGTGTCGTGCATAGCATGATTCGTGAGCTTATCATGAATGGGGTGGTATCTATAGAGTTTGTGAGATCTCAATGTAACTTAGCCGATCACTTGACGAAGGCTCGCTAGAGACTTGGTTATAAAGTCTGCTAAAGGGATAGGTTTAAGTCCAACTTAGTCATCGAATGCTAGGACACCCAACTCCTCCCGAGGAAACTTAGGAGCCGAGTTCAATGTGGAAAGTCGAACATTCAGTGGATGGAGCACATGTTTTATTTACATCCCAAGGTTGTGCTCGTAACTCGCCGAAAGGAGGATGAAGTCTTTACTTAATTGTTAATTTTCTTTGAAAAAGTGCTTGGCAGAGCATGACTAAAGAGGAACCACCTATGTAAATGTTGAAGTTTTGCCGCTCAGAAGCTTTGGACTTTTAGCTTTTACAAACATTTATGAATTTAGATATGGACACATGGCTTGTATAGTGTCGAGTCATTAAGTGTTTGAAAACTTGTGTGTATTTTATCTTCGTGTATTCAAATGGGTTGAAGGGTTCAATTCTTAGAAACCCCGATTCTCGAATATTTGAACGTGTAATTTACTAAGATGGAAATTCAATCCTCCGGACATTTTCGCTTATGCACATGTTTTGATTGATGTTTATTTTTCATGCAAAGGAAGTGAACTAAATTTGGGAGGATTGTTGGAAAATTTAGTGCACTTGTGGGATTAGTTCACACCTTGCAATGGGTTAGAGGTACGGAGTGTACACCCATAAAGTCCATGAACTCCTAACTCTTATAGTGGTTTGTATTGGTAGTATTGGTGAAAGTACCGCTTGGTGAAAGTACCGCTGGAAAGTACCGCTTGTGGTTTCCATCGATAAGCGTGTTTCCACCGATAGGCGTGTTTCCACCGGTGGTGTATCCACCGATAGTGCTATGAAAGCATCGATAAGCGTTGTTTCCATCGATAGGTTGTACTTCCACCGCAAGTGAAAGTACCGCTAGTGGAAAGTATCGCTTATGGAAAGTACTACTAAATGGCAGTTACAACTTCTTTATGACCACATTTAATTGGTCATGTAACCACTAACGGCTATAATGGGGATAATTATGAGGCTATTAATGGGCCGATTAATACTCATAATTCCATGGGAATAGCTCAAGAGTAACCTCCTTTATATAGGAGATCTGAACATGCATGAGACACACACAGAAAACGTAAACACTTATTAGCGAAAGGGTTATAGAATTGTGCCTAATTCTCTAACTGTATTTGGTCTTATCCCAAGTAGATATTCATGATACCCAGGCATTAGGGTCGAATAGTTTACTTTGGAAAGTGATCACACGATTCCAAGTGATATCCGTAACCACCAAGTGGTATCTGTTACATTACTAACAGTTTGTTTGTTTCTTCTGAAAAGTTGCACATTTCTGCTGAATGGATTATCTTCACCCTGCTTTGGGACGAATAACCACCAACATTTGTGAAAGAATTTGTAGAATCAGAGCATGAGATTTGAAACATACGTTAAAGCATGGCTCTGTTCTTTCTTTAAAAAGTGGGTTACTGCCTGAAATGACAATAAACCATGGTTTCACTTTCTCCCACAATTTTTTTTGATTTATTTGATTTTTTGATTTATTTATTTATTTATTTTTTTTATTTTTTTTAAGAACACTCGAACAATATCATAAGTCCCGTGTCATTCTTTGAATGACATCACAAAAACCGTAGATATTTTCGAATCGAGAAAAACATGACAAAATGCCAATATTTTTTGAAATTTTTCAAGATTTTTCAAATTTTTTATGAATTTTTTTTTTGAAAGTTTTATATTTTTCTATTTTCTTTTTGAAGGTTTTGTAATTTTGTATTTTGCTTTTCGAATAAATATTTACAAGTGATAGATGAAGAAAGACCTTTACTCCTCGTCTTCCTTTTGAAGACGTTTGAGTGTTTCCGGTTGTAGACTCTTTAGACCAAGTCGTGGAAGGATAAACTCAAAACGTTCTCTAGGAAGAGCTTTGGTGAAGATGCCTGCTAATTGGTATTCTGTCCTCACAAAATAGAGTTCCACCACACCGTTTTCTACTTGCTCCCTGATGAAATGATGTCGAATGTCGATGTGCTTTGCTCTTGAGTGTTGAACGTTGTTGCATGAGAGAGCAATAACACTTTTATTATCACAGTACAGAGGGATTTTGTTGAATACAAAGCCATAATCATATAATCGGGATCTCATCCATAGGATTTGAGCAAAATGTAATGACATGGCTATGTATTCACCTCAGAGAGAAATAGAAGTACTCATTTGTTTCTTTGAAGACCACTCACAAGCTTATCACCCAAAACCGAGCACCTCCGCACGTATTTTGACGTGTATCTTGACACCGCATGATCAAGATCTCGCATAGGTCGTTAGTGACATACCGTTGTCCTTCTGATACCAAAGACCCATGTTAATGGTTCCTTGAGATACCGAAGACCCTTTTAACCGCTTCAAGGTGCTTTTTAGTAGGCTTGGCCGATATCTAGCACACATGTATACAACGAATAAAATATCTGGTCTACTGGCTGTGAGATACATCAGGGATCCGATCATACTACGATATTTCGTTTGGTCTACCATGATCCCTGAGTGGTCCTCATCCAGTTTAGTACGCTCAATCATGGGAGTGTCAATAGGGTCACAAGAATCAAATCCAAATTTCTTTAAAATCGCATTTTCATATTTAGATTGATTTATAAAAATGCCTCTGGGACTTTGTGAAATTTGTAATCCCAAGAAAAATGACATTTGTTCCATCATTGACATTTGAAATTTGGAACCCATTTCCTTTGAAAAATGGTCACATTCATTGGTGTCAATCGAGGCAAAAATAATATCATCAACATATATTTGAACGTGAATTAAATGTTTGCTCGACTTTCGGTGAACAATGTTGGATCAATCGCTCCTTTGTCAATCCAAGAGATATAAGAAACTTTGATAGCATATCATACCATGCCCTGGAGCTTGCTTCAAACTGTAAAGAGCTTTCTTCAAACGATAGACGTGAGTAAGATGCTCTGGATTCACAAAGCCTTCAGGTTGGCTGACGTATACGACTTCTTTCAGATCTCCATTAAGAAAAGCCGTCTTTACATCCATCTAATTTACTACCATGTTTTTACTTGCAGCATTAACCAAAAAGATTCTGATTGCCTCAATACGAGCAACTGGATCAAATGATTCTTCAAAGTCAATACCCTCCTCTTGACGGTATCCTTTTGCAACCAATCGAGCCTTGTTCTTTAAAACATCCCCATGTTCATCAAGTTTTACTTTGAAGATCCACTTTAAGGCAATGATCATAGCACAATCAGGAGCAGGTACTAATTCCCATACATCTAGTCGATCAAACTCATGAATTTCTTCTTGCATGGCACTGAACTAGCTTTCTTCATTCATAGTAGTTTTAACATCTTTTGGTTCGATCTTAGAGAGCACAGAGTTGAAAAAGCACCACAAAGCATCGGTTGCAAGTTGTTTTCGTGTGGATACTGGACGAGAAGGGTTTCTAATGATGTTGTCCAATGGATGATCATGTGTCCATTTTCTAAAGTGTTCATGTGGTGATTGTTGAGGAACAGAAGTAGCAGAGTTGATTTCTCCTGATGAAGATGGTTCTGACGATGTGTCAGGAGCAAATATATTTTCAAAGGGTTCATCTTCTGGAGGAGCAAAAGGATTTTCATCATCAGTAACTGCAACAACATTTCCATTGTGTACACTTGATGATTGAGGTATTGATGATGAGACCGAGTGATCAGCAGAAGGCGCTTCTTGACTTACTGACATGGAAAATGAAGGGTTAACTTCATTGATAGAGATAGGAGCAGCCTCTGTTGATGGAATTGACAGATCATTAGCTCTTGGCTCATAGTGTTCATCAAACATAGGATCAAATAATTTCTTCAAATCATCTTCTGAAGGAGGTACATAAGGAGTTGTTGGTGAGGGATTTGAAACAAGAGTGGAAACGATAGAACTACTTGATGAAGGTTGAGATGTGGGTCAAGAACTGGATTGTCCTGGAGCCATTTGCCCAGATAGCTCATTGAACGTGACATGAGTAGTTTCCATGATATCTCGAGTTCTTTTGTTGTAGATTCGGTAACCCTTCTTGTTAGATGCATAACCTACAAAAACTCCAATGTCCGCCTTAGCTCTTAATTTACCTAAATCTTGACCGTCATTCGTTGGGTAGCACAAAGCACCAAACACACGAAGGTAAGAGATCAAGGTTTCGCTTATGGACAAGTTCATATGGAGTTTTCCATTAGAGGAATGTATAAGGGACGATTTTGGGTGTAGCAAGCGGTGGCAATGGCTTCACCCATAGAAACATTGGAACCTTTGAATAAATTAGCATTGTTCTTGTGGCTTCCACAAGAGTTCGATTCGTCTTTCAACTACACCGCTCGTTGAGGAGTTCGTGGAACACTTCTTTGATGACCGATCCCAACACTTTCATAAAATCGAATTAAGTCTTTGTTAACAAACTCGTGCCATTGTTTGTTCGAACAATTCTAAAAGTATTGTTGAGTCGAACCTCAAGTCGTTTGATAAGTTTGATGATGCCATCCGAGTTTCATCCTTTGTCCTCAAAACTTTACCAAGTAAATCGAGAGTAGTCATCAACAATGACTAGAATGTATTTCTTCCCATTTATCGTTTGCACTCTCATTGGTCCGCATGATCCATATGAAGGGTATGAAGAACTTCCATTCTCGAGTTTGTGGGTTTTGGTTTGTGGGCATATTTCGTGCTTTTTCCCAATTGGAAAGCCGAGCAAAGATGATCTTTTCATATTTTAACTGGGTAAGCCTCGACAAGGTCCTTTCGGAAAGGTTATTAATGGTGCCAAGTTCAAGTGATTGAGACGAGGATGCCATAACAATGACTTTGTTTTCGAAGCCTTTGACAACAAGCAGATTGGAGAGGACTTCATCATGTCTTCGATAGAGATGGTGTATAGATTTGAACCACGAGTTCCTCTTAATAGTTCCACACCATCGAGTTCTCTAATGAAACAAGTATGTTTTCTAAATGCCACTTCTAGATCAGAATCACAGAATTGACCAACAGAAAACAAGTTATGACCAATACCTCCAACATAATATACCCTGGAGATTACACTTTTGCCAACTACATAGTCACCATAACCCCTAATTGCTCTAAAATGGTCATTCCCGAATCTAACAGTCCCAATGAATTTACTCACGAAGTTCATGAGCATGAGCGATCACCAATCATATGCTTGGAACAACTGAGTCCGTGTACCACGTAATCGATTTGAATGATCCGCAGCTGAACACATACAAGAATGGATAACTGGATAATTGGGATCCCCATGCAAGAATGGGTTCCACTTGGTTAGTAACAGTGATTGGAACACCCACATCAGAAGTAGAAACAATGGAATCATTAGAAATAGATTTAGTGTCCATATTTGTCATATTCAAAGTATGTTCACTTCTTAAGGGAATAGTTCTACCAGTAGGCATCCATTTTCTAGTAGGCATTGACTTAACAAATTTAGGGCAAAACTCATTAACCTTATGCCCAGTAGGTATCCATTGATAACCTATATTACTAAATTTCCTTCCTGTGGGTTTCCACTATTTTCTAACTTTCTTTCGCCTTTGCCTTTTAGCATTCTTAGCTTGATTTTTAGCATTAACAGTTTTAACAGGGCATTTGACAAAGATTATACAAAACATTCACACCACATTCATGATTAGTAATGTAAATCAAGCGATCATCATTACATGGTTTGCGAATAGTAGCGAAATTTGAATTAATTACAAGACGCTTATAGCTAATACTAGAATCAACACGATTCGCTTTATTCAACTCAAACTTAATATTCCTAGGGTGATCTTCTACTCTCTTCCAATGCACATTCTTAGCTTGAGGTCCTATCTTGCTTGGTATTGCCTCGGAGGCTTTGACCCGCTAGCTTTAATGTCACCGATTACTCTGTAGAGGAATTATGGGAACATTAGTTGGTTGATCTACTTTTGCATTCCCGAACTAGACGTGCGTGGATCCGAACTACTTGAAGGCACATTAGTGTTCACTTTCTTAAAACTGGGCATAAAATGGTTTGTATGCTTGGCACTAGGCATAGAACAAGGCATCACAGCTTTACCTTTCGCACGTAAGGATTTAGGACATGTTGTAATTAAACATTCTAGCAGCTCCTGAGATCGTTTGGCCTGAATGCAAGCAAACCTAATTTCTCTATCAAGAGGTTTATTAATGAAATCCTCTTCCACAATCTTACGAAGACATTCTAGACTATCCTTAAGGTGAGCGAAGTAGTTACGAAACACAAGTTCATTATTCCTAAGATGAGGATGAATGTATTTAACAGTCACAGTATATTTGCAGTCTGAGGATGACTTTGATGCAACATTCTCATTAAAACAAGTGGTAGTTTCCTTTTCCGACTCTCGATTCTCAATTTCTTTTTGTAAAGACGTTATTTTTTCGTTGTTTTCGCCACGAGTGACTTTCATTGAATCATATAACTCTTTAAAGTGTCATTTAACCTTTCATTTTCTTCTAGAAAACTCTCGTTTTCTTTTGTAAAGCATTAACTAAGTTTTGAAGATGAAAAGTTTGAGAATCTTGAGAATCTAAAGGAGGAGGCATTTGGGAGCCAACACATTGTTCTTTTCACCCTTTAGTTGAGATATTTGGGCTTTCAACTTTACGATCGTGTTACAATGAGCTTGAATCATTCGTCACGCTTTGTTTATCCGAAAAAGCGCATCAAACTCGGAACATCCGAGGATGTCTTGATATTTGAGGTTTTGACATTTTCTTTAAAATGTTGATATTTTAGTTGCAAATCAAAATGTTCAACTTCTAGTTTAGAAAGATGTTTTACTAAATTATCGTGATCATCCCGATCAATTTTCTCATTTAGTTATGAGTTTTGTTTTCAAGCTCAATGACACGATCATAGGAAACTTTCAATGCAATAGATAATTCATGAAATCGAGAAGCGATAATAGAGTGCTTAGTAACGAAGATAAAACACATCTTGAGCAACACAACTCGAAATCAAATTCTCATTTAAGATGTGCAAGTTCTTCCTTTCAAATTCATTATATTTGAGTTCTGCTCATAATCATTGACCTCAACTATCATTGCATCAAATTCCTTTTCCATTTCTTTAATATCCGAATTTATCCCTTTTGAAGACTCTCAAATTGACCTTTTAATTGTTTAAAGAAAGGCACGACCTCGCTTAAATAACATTCTTTAGTTTGCTTAAAACCCTTTCCCCTCGCTATCCCAATAGGTTTGATTCTCTTCACACGCTTTCTCAAAATCAACAAACAGTTGATAAACAACATATAGGTGATTAAGGTCTTGCTATTAGTGGCAATAGATCTAGGAACTAAATGCATTGGTGTATTAGGAGGATACACAGCTTGTTTTAGGAATTTCCTACAAGGGGGATTCTTTTCAACAAGATTTTCGACTTTTGCATATCCATATCCTTTTCCGAACACTTGTTTAGGGGTTAATAGAGTCCGAGGCTTAAACTTGTTTAAGGATATCCAATTTTCCTTAGTGTAATCATGGGGTTTGATCGTTATATTATTCATTTTACACTCAAGATCTTCTAGCTTCTTATTCATTTTCTCCTAGTGACTTCATCCGATTTCTTATCTTCCTCAAGACACTCAACAAGAACTAGGTTTACGCCTAGGCTTAAGGATTTCATTACCATCATAAAGTACCATATTAGCGACTCTAGCCTTTTTAATGACCTCTGGATTTGGTTCCTCAACAATGGGAACGCTATGCTTATCTCTTAAGACTCTATGCTTAGTGATCAAGTGAGCAGTCTGAATGGTATTCCCTTGTACGTACAGCTTATTTTCAAAGTTTTTAGATTAGAAAAATCATTCAAAAGTTTTGATTCCTTAGCATTGAATTCTTGCTTAAGAATTTTAACATTTTCTTGAAGTTCTTGTTTTTGCTTAGCAGTTTTAGAAAGCTTTTCTTGTAAGGAGTTTAACTCTTGTTTTAATACTTCTTCTCTAAAATTGCTTTTTCTAATAATTGTACACATTTGGTCATCCATTTCCTGCTCACGGGTGGTTAACTCAAACTTAGCACGTTGTTCATAAATGGCAACTTGTTCTTTATAGGCATTCAGTTCAGAGGTAATAGTATCATCAGGGGCGCATGCAGTATATACATCAAATACATAATCATCATTGACTGCAGAAGATGCATTACTTGGTATAATCTCACTTTCACTTTGCTTCACATATTGATCATATGGGACAATATTACTATTACCCTCATCAATATCTGATTCAAAAGTTTCAAGAGACTGTACCTTATTATGCATCTTTTGCTCATCAACATCATCATATAGTTTTAATACCTCTGAAATGATTGAATCTTTGGATGGACCAGCTTGCTGTGGTGAGGGGACCTTTGGAGAGACCATTGGAGAAATGCTAGCCATGAAAATTGTGTGTGCAGTAGGTTCATCATCGACGTCAGAGTAGTATGCATCACGATCGGCGACTTGAAAGGCATTATGATGATTATGACCTATCTCCCGAATTGGTCGCTCATCAACATCAAGATCATAGGTTCGGGCATTTCTCTCAAGAAGAAACAACAACTCCTCTTCATCCAAAGTCGCTCCATTATCCCGAGCTTGCACAAGCAAGATTTTGTCTCAAGTATTACGCATTCGTGGACGTTTAGAGATGTGCGCCTTGCAATATGTCCCTCACCACCACGCTTGTAGCACTTAATAGGCTTTGCTTGACCTTGATTTCCATTCCTTCCCCTATTCTGATTTACCACATATCCTCTACCAGCTCCTCCTCTTCCCTGTTCATACTGCCTTTCTTGAACTGGTTGCACCATAACCTTCCCATCTCTGATAGTTGCTTGATTGTATGGATTGGATGCTGTTATGAGGTTATTGTTGGTGTGTGGAAGAGAGTTCATGTTTTGACTGACCATGAGAGACGGTTGATTAATGAAGTTTTCCATGAATGTGTTTGGGTCTGGAGGTTTATATGCTGGATCAGGGATGAGTTTGTAATTACCATTACCCATGGGTATGACTTGAGAAGCTTTGGTAGTAATACCAACATTTGTGTAAAAGGCTGTTGAGTCATTTGAGGAACTTGTTTCTCCCTGGTTGGTTTTGAACTGTTCTAGAATCCTTTTCTCAAACATAGCATGTCTCTCATTCTGGAGAAGGAAGGCATACAGTTTCTCATAGTTGGTGTTCTTCAATCCTTTGGTTAACTTCACAGAGGTGACAAACTTGTGCCATTTGGGATTCATGTTATTCACAAACTTTGAATTCAGCTGAATGTTTGGCATGGTCATTTTGATATTTCTCATATCATTTACAAGCTTGTGGAATCTCACGTAGTATTCATAGATACTCTCTTCTGGTTTCATCTCAAAGTGCTCAAATTCATCATACAGCTGTGAATCTCTGTCTTCCTTGGTTAATTCAGAACCTGAGAGAAGCATCTTGACATTATCCCATACAGCCTTGGCTTCAGTGTTGTGATTAATAAGCTTGTAGATGTCTTTTGGAAGACCACAAGTATAATGTTTGAAGCCACGATATCGACATCGAATCTCTTTTCTCCTTATCATCGAGCTCATCATACATCTTTGGTCCGTCCATTCCAAAGATCATTGTTCCATCTGCCGCAGCTTCAATTATGTCTCTTGTAGTCTCAATCTGATACGGTTCTTCATCAATAGATTTGAGAATGTTGACCCCATTTTCCTTTCCAAGATAGTACAATCGATTCGTTGAGCCCAAGAGTCGTAGTCGATTACATCAAGGATGGGTGGACAAGTATCTCAACCACCGCTTGAACATCCTCGAAGAATGGAAATGATTGTTGGTACGTTGGTAGACATGTTAGCAAATTACACGGGATTTTATAACTCTATGATTAAACCGGGAAATAGATTCTTTCACGGGATTTTACTAGATCAAGAGAAAACGGTATTACAAAAAAAAGTCAACCAAGTCGCTAAGAATTCTTGAAACAAGTCGCTAAGCCCAAGTCGCTAAGACCCAAGTCGCTGGACACAAGTCGCTAAAGCACAAAGTCGCTACACAGTCAAGTCGCTAAAGAGAAACTCGCTACGATCCAAGTCGCTAGTATCAAGTCGCTAACAATTTACACAACAACTCGCTAACAATTTTTCAAGCAAGTCGCTAACCTCACCAAGTCGCTAGCCGTAGTGGAGAATCCACTAACTTGTACTGTTTTTCAGCTTGTCTCAATAGACAAGTCGCTAACAACTAACATTGTAACTCGCTAACTTTTGCTGAAGCAAGTCGCTAAGATGAAAAACACAACTAGAGCCAAGTCGCTAGCAAGAAAAACTTCAAAAACACACTTTTCAATCCAAAACAAGCTCAACCACAGTGATTCAAGCTTTCCAAATCAAAACCCAAGCACTTACAATGATTCTAAACACAAAAGTGCACCCAAAATTCAAACTTTAACACTAGAAATGATCCAAATGATTCAAAAACCACTAAACTTTTACAAACTAAAAAAACCATCTAAAACCACTAGAAATCCAAGGATATGTAAGAGAGATGATCAAACCTTGGCTCTTGATACCAATTGTTACATATTGGATTTCACAAACACATCAAACCATAATCAAAAGAGGCGTATAAGATAAGGTTTTAGAGAGAGAAAGAGTTAGAGGTTTGGGATCTTAGTGAGAGAAAGTAAAAGTATTATTATGAGCTCCAACTCTCTACCTTGGGAGGTAGAGAGTATTTATAGTCATTACACAAATCGCCACATACAGGCTGTGGATCCGGCATACAGTGGGTAAAGACCCGTCTGTCCTCCACGGTGATACAAAACTAAATACTACTTAACTTAAAATAACTACGACTACGAGCTTTCTAACGATTACATATACTTGAGGTGACCGACACTTTAATTGCTGTATTTACTAAATCCTAATAATTTACCCATTATTTGGTAACTAAATAGGTTCTTGCATTGTTATAACATAACAAATACATTAACTTACATATATTATCAAATACAACATAACGAGAATAGGTCGTAGCTCACTTGTTCAATGACTTGCTTGTGATTCGCTAGCTGTATCAACTACATCTTGTTCAATTGGTCGTTCACTATTAGGTGGTTCACTTGTTATTTGACTTGCAAGTGGTTAGGTTTCTTCATCAATAATGTCACTGGGTTGGGTACACATAGAGTCAAGAATTTCATCAGGGGTTGTTGTAGTCCCAGTTCCTCCTCTAATACTCACTGAACCACCACCTCCAGTAGATGCTACAACATGTAGCCCCATCACACCATCACCTCTACCACCTATAGTTGTGTTTTCTCTATTCGGTGGACGCCTAGCATCAAAGGTCAAACCAACCATTTCACAACCGGTTTCCTCTGCCATGGTGAAACTTGTTTGATGTTATAAATAAAAGAATAGCATTGACGTATTATATAAGAATGTCTAATAGCATAACCATCTGTATTTTTTATCTTCATTTATTATACTTGAATGGTGTGCCATACTAGTTGGTAGGAAAATTTAATTGAAGTGTAACAGACACTCTTTGTACACTATTAAATTAACTTGTGAGTATTCAAATATAAGTTCAGCCTACATTAAAATATACCAGTTTGGCTTTCTTACTATGAAAGCTAGGGGCATTAACTACCCACATTAACACACACACCTACCCAATTAATCAGCTTCGTTCACTGCTGCCAGTATAACATGCTTATACTGTACACAGATAGTTGTAACGTTAAGCATGCCTATATTTGTGATAGCAGCAGTAACCTTAGACAACTTGTAGTAACAACATGATTACATTAGTTGGTATTTAGAACTAGCAGTACTAACGTGAACTAGTAGTTTTAAGTATTTATTCTGACGGTTGTGATATACTTGTCATATGTTTTGCATTAAATTTCATCACCATGACTACCTTTACAAACAGCAGCAGCCACCAACGAGCGCAAAGAAGCATAACATTATCATGAATTTTCCGATTCACAACAATCGTTATCATATCCAATGAAACCCTTTGTATACTTACATAAAAACTATAATACATCACAAACTTGGAAACGAGTTTCGATTGTTGGTACTTTTTGAACATCAGATAATGTTGAATATGTACTCAATGATCTAAGCCTGAATCTGTAACTCCAGGGTATCCAGTTTATGTGATCTATGTTGTTACTTACATTATGAAAAGGTAATTTGTGCCGTATATATTTTGTTGTTCCGCTGTGCTTTACAATTTAACACTGAAAATAAAAACTTGCAACTTCTCCAAAAGTAAATTCCATATAATTAACCATATGTAACTATTCCATTACATTACTTGGCTATTAACATACCAATTCTAACACAAATAACTGACAAAGATCCTAACATAATAAAAAACAACCAATCATACAGCTTCAACTTTGACTTTGCATCAGTCAACTCTTTGTCCAAGATTGACTTGTCCAAAGCAAGAGTATCAACCAAGTGTTCAATATCCACTGACTTCTTTGATCTTTTCTCCTTTTCAAAGAACCCATACACCAGATCTTTATAGTATTCACTTGGTAGATCATCATCCAAAAATTGATATACATCACAAATAGAGCATTTTACGAATCGCTTCCCAGGGTTTGCCCTTGTTGTTGACGTCTTGACTGGTTGAAGAGACTGCATTTGCAAAAGTATTCAACTTTGCCACCAATTAGTCGGGTAGTAGCTGAAGTTCTAGAAGTCATAATAAACAGGTTTTTAATTTACAGGGTTGTGAAAAGTTGGGAAATTTTGACGGACAAATGGGGGTGGGGGTGGGGAGTTTATAAAAGTTGCAAAAAGGTACCTTTTATAACTTTATCATTTTTGGCCCAACAAAACTTTATAGCCACATACATACAGCATTTTTAGTTGTAAAAAGTAGAGGGACCTAGCTGAGAAACACTTAAAGCTTTTTACCCCACACATCACTTATCCTTATGGTCCTGGCAATCAACATCCCCACAGCAGTTTATGTTTTATAGGACATGGCTAAAACCAAAGAAGTCATATTAAAAGATCACCACAACGGGAAATTTGAATTCCAGCCACTCCGCTATGAGGCGAGCGCCTTGCTGATGTCTGGTGTTTTAGCTCCACCAGGGTTGCATTTACTAGGGTGCTTGATCATGTTTTCAATGATATTGGAGGGTAAAAATGGGCTTTATTTTATGGTGCACCAAACAAGGCACTCAAAGATGGTTTAACTTTGTTGCACACAGACAATGATGTTCGTCAGATGTATGACATTGGGGATGAGAATGGGTCCATGGAAGTCTACATTGTGCACGAGCAACAGGCTTTGTCACAATTTTATTTCAAAAACATGGTATGGCAGGAAGAGGATGATGGCATGCGTTGCGGTAGTGCAACACCTTTCAAAAGAAGGAAGCTAATAAAGCGTGTGTCTATCATAAAAACTGAAAGAGGGTTCGAGATCAAAGAAAAAGGGGGTAGTGCACAACGAAACAAAAAACTGTTGCAACAGGAGGGTGTGGAACTCCAAACTAGAAATGCTGCTGAGAAACTCTTTTATGAGGATGTTCATGAAAGCAAGCCTGGTCATGGGACTGCCAAAAGAAAAGAACCAGTTGTTGAGCAAGAGGGTATGTCAAGAAGTGGAAAAAGGGTTTCTATAACCACTTACAGGAGGGCCATACAGAACGGGAAAGCGATTATGATGGAAGTCATGGATGCCTAAACGATGGTTTGGTACGTTTATTGACTACGTTTTTATATTCAAATAGTTTAAGATCCATCGCTATTACAAAGCCAAATACACACAAACGTTATGCTTCACAAAACACACTATAGTAGGACTTAGGAAGTGAATGTATTAATAAAACCATGTTCTCGCTTACTTTAAAAATTTTGGAGTAGGGAAATTGATAGAAGATTGATGTGTGGAGCGGACGAGCTTGGTTGTTCGATGGTTTGACTTGAGTTGGGGTGATCCGCCGCATTAATCACCCCATATTTAGAGTCTCTGTTTGGCTCCCTTTGGCTGATGCTAGTTAACTTATATGATTCCCCCATCATACGAGCCTTTTTTTTTGCACCTGATGTACCTGGCGTAGCCTTTCATTTGTAACCAACCATTCTATGTACATATGTGCCAATACAGGTTAGTTGCCAATTAACAAAAAAGCCTTAAAGTTTTTTTAAAGTTGAACAAATACTTACTTTTCTTTTCACTAAAGGTACTCTACATGTTAGCTGGTTGTGGCCTTTTGTGCCACACCTTCCACAATAGTTGCTCTTAGGCGCCTCACCTTGAGATGGTATTCAATCTTTATTTTTAGGCCTGCCTGAATTACGCTTACCGATAACAGGGGGCAACACAACTTCTAAGTTCACTTCAGTGTCCCACATCGTCATATCTTTTAATGGATAAATGATGTCTTGGTACGCCGCTTTAATAGTTGTATTATAAAACCAAGCTTTTGCCAATTTCTTAACACTTGTCAGGCCTGCAAATCTACCTACAGCACAAACATGTCCGCAAGGCAAGCCTAAAAGCTACCATTTGCGACAACTGCATTCACCGTTTACCAAATCAACAACATGATGTTTTTTTGTGTCGTGTACTTCATACACTTTGTCCTTAAGTATCCCCAAAACCTTCCAGTTTGCACTTTTTTCCATTCTGTCTTTCACTTTGGCGGTCGCCCAGTCTATAAGTTCGTCATCCGGTGCATCTAACATTTACACATATTGACACATTTGTGAATACGACTACTTAATTATTGCTCATTAAACTATCCAGTAATAACAGTATATGCTCTACCTGCATGTTTTGCTCGCCGCTCGTAATACCATCTTTGAAAAAGACCTCTAAACCATTCCATCAACATCTTTATTGGGATCTTGCGGACATACTTTGTTAAAGCATTGATCGATTTCACATGATTGAGGTCAGGTAGTTGTACCTGTTTGTAGGGCAATGTGCCCTCGACCATTTTTCATTACCTGCTGCAACTAGTTTTCGGTGAGATATAGGTCGTGCTGCACGAATCTCAGACATTAGCTTTACAAATTCGTCCCTTGTGTAAGCTTTGCACGTCTTCCAGTATAAACACTTTAGGCTATCGCTTTGCATACGTGTATTCAACATCAGATGGCAACAACAATACCTGTGAAAGGCATTTGGAAAAACATTTTTACATGCAAGGGCTATTGCATGATGTTTGTCAGATATAATTGCCAAATTAGCAACTTCCCCTATGGATTTTTTCAGGTTTGTCAAAAACCATGTCCACGATTCACCACTTTCACCTTGCGAAACTCCGGTGGCAATCGGTATAATTTGATTGTTTCCGTCCATTCCCACGGCTACCAGGTTAGTCCCTACGTAGGGCCCTTTGAGATGTGTCGCTTCGATTATGATTAGGGGCCGCATATAGCATAGGAAATTCTTAATCTGTAATTTATAAATAGGATTAGATACTGGATAACAACACATTATATATCAAGGTAAAATCATCATAAACCATGTACTTAAGTGAACCTTGTATACTATTCTAATGCATGGCTAAGTAAATTAATAACAAATAATTTGTTTTATGTTTGTTCTGACAGGTGCGCTGTGAAAGAAATGATAGTATAACCATGCGTAGATCCTATTCAAGATGTTTTTGTATTTATCTGACATAAATCGTTAGATAGTTTGCTAGCATGCTCAACTTTTATAAGACAAGTAAAAAACTAGTTTTATGTAACTATTTTATGGTTTTATGTATGTATAGATTTTTATATTCCATCTTGTGTTGTATATAAGTATATTAATCTATAGCCACATGCTAAACTAAAACCACAACAATTATTTAAAAACATTCAAGGAAATTAGCTTACAAAGAACACCGAAACATATAAAAGGTTCTTAAAATGTCTTTGATCGTCTGTCTCAATGTATGTATGACCCCTCATTTGCGAGCTTTAAGTTATGATAGTAGTAGGGTAATTGCGCAAACGATGCCTTTGGAAAACCCTGGGTTGATTCCATTGCTAATTGTTTCCCCCTCCAAGACTTTTCTCTATGAAACATCTATATTCAACTCCATATTTAAATCATGGATAATGTCCCTTGGCTTTTAAACGCGTGTAACACCTGTGATTTTGGGAAGTAGTAATTTAGACAGGGTTTTTGCTGTAGCATTTCGATGATTTGGATTGAACTAGATTTTGGAACATGTATGATAGTCATTAATTGCAGTGATTCTAAACTGGGTACAATTTGGAATCCTACGACAGTTTATGTGCCAATAACATTTTGGTTGCACGCATTTTACAGCGTACCTAATCGTACATGATTTATGAACATAAAATTCATACCCTTCTTTTAAGCATTTCAAAGATACCTCATATATGTAGTCTGCCTTATCATCAAATCTATCATTCACTTTCATAACACCTCTATCTTTACTTTCAAGTCTGTTATAAAAAGGTGGTGGTTGGGGTGTGGGCGGTATATGCGTAAAGTTGTTTTGTTGCCATATATTCTCATCTTGGTCAGGTAACAACGGATCATTAAGATCTACATGTAAATGTTGCGTACAAGAAGACTGGATCACCACAACAGGTTCTTTAACTTGGGTGATGCATATGGTTTGAACATATGACTGCGACCCATCAACTATACTTTTGAAAAACTCCAAGTCATCGTCGTCAAGTATGTTCGTTGTGGTTGAGGCCATGTTGTAGGTTAAAATTATTCCGTTTACATCGTTAACTTTGAACTTTTTCCTGATGTACCGCACAAGACTCAAAAAATTAATGTCACCGGGTAAAACACCACACACAAGATCTTCATACCGCATAAAGACCTTGCATTTCGCAATGAGTTCATTTCTTATTTTCTTGATGTTATTTTTTTTGATTCGTTTTACGCTATTATTTGTTGAGTGAAGTAACACACCACATGGAACCTAGTGTGTTGTTATATTTGGTGAAAAGTTATAAACCTTAATAGTGTGTGGCAAAGTACCTATATGATGATATGCATATGAATTAAGGTTGCCTAACGTACACGACATATTGACCAAGTATGTCCTTAAGTTTCCCAGATTGCATCTAGGAGGTTGGCCTGCAATACAAATTAAGTTGCCACTTGACAATAAAAGTTGTTGCCTAGAGTACATCTAAAAGTGTGGGCCACATTACTAATAAATGCTAAAGACCCATTGTACAATTTATTTTTTAAATATGTAAAGGTTGCCTAAAGTACTAACTTGGTAGCCCAAATAACAAAATTAGTTGCCCAGATTACATCTAAAAGTGTGGACTGACGATAAACCAAAATCGCAACCAAAACGAATTATCGGTGCCATGTGTCGAATAGTCCAATAGGCCTCGTTTGTTCCTTTTTTTATCCAAAAAATGTGTCACGAACACTTATAAATTACTCATTTCGTTATTAACAAAATCTAATAACAATTGTCTTTACAAGTAGTAATTTAACAATTGTTTTAATTCTTTTATCTTTTAGTTGCTCCAGTTCGAGTGAATATCTAGTCGCAACAAAGAGGTACTATTTATTTTCGAGTAACGGTCAAACAATTAATCCATCGACTCAATAATAATGAACCCGATTGTTTACTCTCGTGTTCGCTTTATTATCAATTCAAACCATAATCAACAATCCAATAATAATTTTATTTTGGAAGTTTATTTTCCATAAAGCATGCGATACAACTAGTTATTGCATCAAGTATTGGCGCCTTTGGTCCCTTTTCCCGCCCAATGTCTTGGAAACCGTCCATTTACCTCCACAACCTCTTTATAGCTATCGATTGTTTACCAAAAAACAAGACACACAGAACACATATTCCCTTCAAAAAGTTACCATAACAATGGCTGCAAATGCTTACTTTCAAAATGATGCAGAAGAGTACGCGTTTGTGTTAAACAACTATTTGTTGTTTCACGAGGTGGTTGATGCTTTCGGGGAGGAACCCATTTCAGAATTTGGGTCCTATAGGGAGGTAGATACGAGGACGAGAAAAATTATTTTGAACTGGCTCCATACAAACGACTTTTACTGGGATGAGGTTTATGGAATGAATGAGCTGGAAGAGGACGAAGAAGATGAAGATGATGAGGAGGATGGAGATGATGAGGATGATCAACAAGATGCGAGGTGGCTCAAAGTGGGATGGTGGATCGTGACCAAATGTGGTAGTCTTGACAAAACCGGGGAGCAAAACATGGGTTTGAAGACCCTTATGATCTGAAAACTAGATTAGCCGGCTTGAAATTTTGTTTCAACGACTCAAAGCAAGGAAAGAAATGATGGAAAGACAATTATGGTTCTAAAGAGAGCTATGGTTCTAACAACTTGGTTTGAAATGGGGTATATATATATATATATATATTATATGATGATATATATTTATATTTTATATTTTTTTTTATTTTTAGTTTTGTTTTAGGCGGATAATTAGATGTATGGTTGCACCTGTTATGAATGTTTGTTTCCTTTAAAAAAATATGAATGAAGAACTAGCAGTGGGAATTGAGTTTCTGGTGCCAACCATGAGATAGTGCTTCTTAGCCTAACTTAGTGTTGTTAGGTTTATGCTGTTAAGTCTATCATTTATGATGATATGGTTAAAAATTATAGTTTCCCGATAGTACAAGACGTATTGCACAATTATGGCATTTAGTTCCCCAGATTGCAAATTAGAGGGTGGCCTTGGGTACAAAAGAAATTGCCCAATTACATAAACTAGTTGCCCAGATTACATGCAAAAATTCGCCTACAGTGCTAAGCAACTCGAATGGTCCGACTATATTATTACAACATAAAAAGGTTGCCTGCGGTACAAAGCAGTATCGCATATTAACTAAACTATTTGCCCACAAATACAAGTTAGAAGGGGTTGCCTGAAGTACAAAAGGAATTGCCCAAATAAGTAAAACAGTTGCCCAGTTTACATTTAAAACTGTTGTATATAAAGCACTACTGTAAGAAATAATAATTCATCCCACTGCAAAATTTAATATTAAAACAGTATAAAAGGTGGAGTAAAGTACAACACAATAAGACTGACCCTTTTGTATAATATATTATCTAAAAACAACGTTATTTGGCCATATTCCAAAAACCAAGTTTGGTTATGCTCATAATTGGATCCTAGTTCAAACAAGATATATGAGTCCAGTTCAATACAGTAGACCAAACATCTAAACCACATTAATCCAGTGTCGTTGATAAGGTTACAATCATCTTCACAACTCAATTCAGTTACATATAATTGCTGAAAATACTTATACAATTCTTAGGACAATTACATAAAACTATACAAACAATTCCATAATAGATTATACTTCCATTAATTACATTAAGAAAAAAACATCAATTTATGACCAGATACGACGTCCATTGACCCAAAATACAAAGTTGCAACACCGAGAAAAGCGAAAAATAACAACAACATTTAAGAAACTAAATCATACTTCCTAAGGTCGTTCATTTTAACCATATAAAACATAATGCCTAAGCTCGTTCATGATAGCTGACTTTTCAGCGGCACATCGCGAACTTACACGGCGCCTTTTAATAAGCAAGGAAAGATCCTCCATGTCCTCCTTTTGCGCTAATACAAGTTGCGCCAAAGGTGCCGCCAGAACAGCATGGAAGCCATATTGTTCAAACTCATTTATGATTGCATGTCTTTGCTCAACGCGATACTCAATTTGCTCAATCAACTTCTCGAAACCTTTCTCGTCGTCTTGGTTACCATCTCTCTCTCGGCGAAAGACGGTGTGGATCATGTCCTTCAAACTGTTTGAACCATTTTCTGCACATATTTGGTCTAAAATTGGTAACCCAATCGGCATGGTTATATGAACTAGAGATTATTGTAGAACAGTTGTGGTTTTACAAAGTGACCTTTGGTAATGAAGAAGGCTATTTAGGGAGAGTAGCTACTAATATACTAGTAATAAATAAATAAAAAAAAAACCACTATAGTAAAGTACAAAAACAAGCTGCCCAACTATTGTAACAGATTTGCCCAACTGCTCCAACTAGATGCAACAAATAAATAGTACATCCTTCCCCAACTTATTGTCATCATACCCTTTATAAATTAAATATGAAGAAATGTGTTATCTGCTTTTGTAAACTTCGCTTTTATTGGGGCCATTATACTAAAGTTAACCAAATGTACATACCATTACCAGCTGGTGAAGGATGCCAAGTTTTTTTCTAAAACTGGTTGTCAAAAGGAACGTGTAACAAAACAATGAATACAAAATCCAAGAGTACACAAACATTAATGTAATTTTAACTATCCATTTTCAGTGTTTTTTTACAAAGAACAACAGTTGTAACTTGTTGGTCATGCCACGAATATTAACCAAGGTAGCAGTTAGTTTGAATAGCAACACTAATATTATGCGTAGCAGCAAATGTCTCATGAACCCAACCAACCATTAAAGTAATGTTACATTTGTGTTTCAGAAATTTACGTGGTTAAAATAAATATAATAAAGAGTTACATATGCACAAGGTACAGACATTAAGTGAACTACACTATTAGAGTTGGCCAATGTACAAAGAATTGTACATGTCGAATGTAAAATATTAGTTTGCCTGTGTGCCACAACAAGTTGCCAAATGCACTAAAATATTTGGCCAAGGTTTGTAGCTAGTTGCCCAAAAAAATACTGTAGCTTTGTGCACAAGAATTGTTTGAGTATAAGACAAGCTTCATTAACTCAATAAGTAATAAATTCAAGTACTGACCACTTGGCCAAATTAAATCCATTCAACCCCCACCCCTTTTTGCATACATCACCACTTGACTAAAAGTACTATAGTAGTTGCCATGAGTACACTATTTAGTTTCCCAAAGTACCATTTGCTAGCTATGAGCTAGGTAACTCGACATAAAAATAGTTAAAAAAAAGGAAGATACTATACAAAACAGATTGTGGGTGGGTACTTATTTGGGGTTGTGATCCACTTGTCCATGGGAAAAAGACAATTGGCATAACTTGTTTGTCAGAATTTTTGTGTCTCGATAATAGATGACGATAACGGTTGCGTTTGTTGATTATATATGTAACTAAAAGACTTTTTGTTATCTCTATTAGTGAGAGTCTTAGAAAAACAAACATAACAAGTATCCTAAATTTCTTTATTCTATCAATGTCTACTGGCATGGTTTTATGTGATGAATTACCAATGGTTGGTGGTTCAAAGTTGTTAAAAGATATTACGATCGCGTACTATAGGGGTGAATTAGATGTTGCTTTACTTGATGAAGCAAATCATAGGAGGAAAGCTGTAGAAATTAGGGCCCGTGTGAACCGTAGACAGCTAATGATAGCGGAAGTGGAGCTTTTATGTGGGTTGGATTGTTCGTTGCCAACTATTAATCACCTCCTAAGGATGCAAAATGAGGATCTGGCTGAGAGTTCCAAACTACTTCTTTCTTTGTTTAAAAAACATGACCGTGTTAAAGAGCTGAATGGTTTCATTGAAAAGTTGGAGTCAATGGAGATTTGATGTGCTATGTATTGCTTAGATTGGAGCTGGTGCCTTTTGTTTATTAGGGGATCATTGTTATATTTTGGAGTCACTTATCTCATCTTGTATACTCTGTGTATGTCATGTTAACCTATGGATGTGATCCCTATTATGTTACTAGTATATATTTGTGGAATGTTACTAGTATATATTATTTTATGTAGTTATTCAATTGTGTGCGACATAGTAAGTTACGTTACAAAATAAAAACTTACTACTAAAGTATTAATATGGCCTCTTGACATGTACCCAAAAATATTTATTTAGTTAAAAAGTCATAATGTGGGTGTGTACTTGTTTGGGATTCTGAAGAACTTGTCCATGAATGAAAAAGAGACAATTCAATAATGTGTTAGTCAGAATTTTTGGCCCTTGATAATAGAAGATGATGACGTGTTGAGTTGCATGTTATTTTTGTATTAAAATAATAATCCTTATTATATCATTAAAAAAAAGAGATAATTAGAACATCACAAATGGGGATAAATACGCCCACAAATAGTTACAACTGCTACAAGTGTTAAAATTGTTACTTTGTAGTACATATTAATTTTGATTCAATTGCGGATAAAAACTCAATTAAGCATTACAACTGCTAGCCGAAAACATAGTTTAGACCCACAAACAACATAATTCGGGACCCCAACAATCGCCATAATCAATTTGAAATAAACAACAATGGCGCCCAAGTGTTTTCTTTGCAACTCACAACATGGTTGCATTTTGGAAAAACCAAAGGAGGCTACAAAGCTTGAACAAATTATTGATTTCTGAATGCACACCCACTTAGGTATGCACTCACCGTGAAACCCATTATATCGTTTCTCGTATCAAGCGGTTTGGTCTACTACAAAGACTAAAAATATTGGTGAGGAAGTACAAATCCATGCTAAGGTAGATGACATGCATATAATTATTACTGAGGCATCAATTTGGAGAGATCTTCTCCAAGATGATGCTGACGGTATTGTGTGTTTGGATAATGATACCATTTTTGAAACACTACCACTTTTGGGGTATGGAGATGAATTAGGAACAAAATTAACATTTTATAAACCACTCTTCTCCCCACAATGTAAATTCTTGATCCATACCATATTGCAGTGTCTAAGTCCAAAGACAACTTCCTGGAATGAGTTTAGTACAAACATAGCATCTTTTGTGATTTGTGTAGCTCTCAATGAGAAATTCAATTTTTCCAAAATGATATTTGATGGTTTAGTAAAGAACTTGTTGGATAAGCATGAAAAATATTATATGTATCCAAGGTTTTACAAGCGCTATTGGACAACTGTTTTGAGACACCACCCAAACATTCAAAAACTTGGCATGTCCATAGTCACACTAAAAACTTTTGACTCACATGAGAAGACAGGGCAATAAGTTTGATGGGACAAGAACACCATTGTTCCCACACATGGTGCTGCTGCCTAAGAATTTGGGTGAAGGATCAGGAAGTCCTTTTGAATCCCAACACACATCCAGACGTTTGGCTTCAACATCCCAAACCAAGGGAACTTCAGATGAATCAATTTTCAATGGAACAAGTTCTGATGATGGACCCAGCCAAGTAGAAAATTTGGGGGATCTTTCTTGTCATGGTAGGCATGCGATGAGGTCTACACACCTCAGTGATTCACCTCAGTCAAGAGTTAACACACGTGGAAGTCAGGAGAGCAGTCTGAAAGTAAATCAATTGGTGGAAAAGTGTGATCACCTATGTAAATATGTATGTGAGTTAACAAAGAAAACTTCAGCATAAGATGCAGATATAAAATATTTGAAGAGGAAGGTTAAGAGGCTGGAGAAGAAAAAGGCAGTTACCGCAAAGCTAAATGTTTGGTGAAGGTTCGAAAACATCGGTAGTTGAGTCATCTTGAAAGATGCAAGTGGTGATCATGCGAAGGATGCTTCCAAGCGGGGAGGCGTAACGAAAAGAATGCGAAATTTCGGTTCATATGGATGTCGATGGTTCGGGGAGGTCGCTATTGCAGTGGAGAAGATAGTTAAAAGTAATAAAACAGTCGACAATGTTAGTGCCTCATTTGAATATGAACAAAGGTATGCGTGTCATTACAGGTATTAAGTATGTTCATATGTAAATGCATTGTTGTCTCGGCTTGACTAGCCCGTAATTGTACAGAACGACCGTGATGGATGTCGATGGTTCAGGGGAGGCTGCTATTGCAGTGGAGAAGACAGTCGAAAGTAATAAAACTTTTGACGATGTTAGTGTCTCATTTGAATATGAACAAAGGTATGCGTGTGATTACAGTTATTAAGTATGTTCATATGTAAATGCATTGTTGTCGCTTGCCTTGACTAGCCCGTAATTGTACAGAATGACCATGATGGATGAGGATGGTTCAGGGGAGGCTGCTATTGCAGTGGAGAAGACAGTTGAAAGTAATAAAACTGTTGATGATGTTAGTGCCTCATTTGAATATGAAAAAAGGTATGCGTGTCATTACAGTTATTAAGTATGTTCATATGTAAATGCATTGTTGTCGCTTGCCTTGACTAGCCCATAATTGTACAGAACGACCATGATGGATGAGGATGGTTCAGAGGAGGCTGCTATTGCAGTGGAGAAGACAGTTGAAAGTAATAAAACTGTTGACAATGTTAGTGCCTCATTTGAATATGAACAAAGGTATGCGTGTCATTCGTTATTAAGTATGTTCATATGTAAATGCATTGTTGTCGCTTGCCTTGACTAGCCCGTAATTGTACATAAGGACCGTGATGGATGTCGATGGTTCGGGGAGGTCGCTATTGCGATGGAGAAGACAGTTGAAACTAATAAAACTGTTGACGATGTTAGTGGCTCATTTGAATATGAACAAAGGTATGCGTGTCATTACGCTTATTAAGTATGTTCATATGTAAATGCATTGTTGTCGCTTGCCTTGACTAGCCTCGTAATTGTACGAATGACCATGATGGATGAGGATGGTTCATTAGTTGAAAGTAATAAAGCGAATTTGAATATGAACAAAGGTATGCGTGTCATTCTGATTATTAAGTATGTTCATATGTAAATGCATTGTTGTCGCCATCGTGACTAGTCTAGAATTATCGTGATGGATGTGGATGGTTCGGGGAGGCTCCAAATGGAGTGGAAGAAACTAATAAACTAAGATTTTAGCGGCTTTCCATGAAGTTACGTTTCCTTATTAAGTTTGTTCATATTTAAATGCGTGGTTGTCACTTGCCTTGACTAGTCCATAATTAAACCCTTGCCTTGATAGCGGTGAAATTATGTTATTGTGCGCATGCATGGTTGTCTGCTTGTTCTAAACATTCTAGTGGCGGTACAAATGTGGAACCTCAATCTGCCCAATACATATAATTATGATGCTAGTACAACAGTACCAAAGATTATGTTCGAAGTAAGAGATGCTTGTAGATCTCTTTTGGATGTGGAAACAAGAATACCAAAAGCGAGAGAGATTGGTGATGAAAGTGAAAAGGATATGAATGAACTGGGTACCACAGTTGAACATGACAATATTGGTGCAGTTGTTAGTGTTGTAATTCATAAATATTTTACTGCAAGTGGAAATGAGGAGTCTCCTCATGGTGAAACAAGTCAACCGCAAGCTGTTACTAATCGTTGTCAAGTGACTAGAAGCGTTGAATTGCCATTCAATGATGATGCTGCCAAAGATCTTCTTTGGCCTATTACTCATGATGTGACAACAAAAAACACAACGGATGAAGGTGGAAATGCTCAAGCTAAAACCACTACTAGTGTCGCTGCAACGAGTGCTGCAACCACCGCTGCAACAAATGCTGAAACCACTGTCACTAAACATGTGGAGCATGTTCTTAGTGCTGTCAATGAACGAGTTCATGCTGCACCCACAACAATTTTGAAAGAAGGTACTACTGCTTGTACATCTGTTTGTACTGGTGCTCAGTTCCAACTGAATTTGTTAATGTAGAAACAATTCAACCTGAAGATGTTACTAATGCTAGTGATGTGCATACAAGTGTTGAAGTACCAGTAATGAAAGACACAGGTGATGAAAGCGCAAAGCTTGTGACCACAGCACTTGGCCTAGCATGTTTAAAGAGCGCAAGGCCAAATGAGAGAGGAGCTACAATCATAGGATCAAGTGCTATGCAAGCTATTATTTCTACTGATTCAAATGTCAGTGCTTCTGTTATAGGAAAACGTGCGTTGGTTTAATAACCCTACGAAAATGCTTTATCTAAAGAAGAACAAACGAAGTCTGATCACGAAGTAGCTACTAAGATGCAAGATGACATTTTAACCAAAAAAAATAAAGATGACAAAGTCTTTCAATCGGATGCAAAATTAGCTGCTAAGATAGCTGCTGAAAATGTAACTGAAAAAGCAACAGCTGAAAAGACCCTCGAGGTGCTCCCAATGCAAAAGACAGAGCAAGGGTTCAAAGGAAAAGAAAGGCGGATGTTGTAGCTAGACATCAAGCTTCGTGGGAACATTGGCATTACATTATGTCAACAGCTGAAGCTGATGAGATACTGGCATATAGGTTGCAGAACAAAGAAATTGAAAGCCTAACATGTGAACAGGCAAAAGAAGCTCTTGAGCAGATAGTTGAAGAAAGGCAAAGATTCTTCAGGAAAAAAAGCGAGAAGAAAGTATGTTGAAACCACCCACGAAGAAAGAACAAAAAGCTTCATGTGTCACTACTTGAAGAACATGGGACCGTATAAACTAGATGCCTTGAAGAGGCTATCTTATGATAGAGTGAAAGAAAAGTTTGACATGTGGAGAATGAGGACTAATAAGTTCACTCCTATGAACAAAGATACATGTCGAAAGAGATGAAGGAAGTTCCAAAAGATGTTGATGATTCGAGCGGGATCGACCAAAGAGGCGAGGATTGATCGAAACCAAAGGACCGAAAGGTTAAACAGTTTGATGGTGCTTGATATGATGGGACAAAGGCTTGGTGTAATTCATCCGACAACAACATATCCTGCAGATTAAAGTTAATTTCACATCTGCCGCACTATAATTAGCATCACGGTGTCGACGGGTTGAAAGTAAATTTAACAACTTGGGTCGATTGGTACATTTTATGACAAACAAGATTTGGAAAATGTTTGGGGATGTGTTAAAGTTGGCTTTGAGACAAGGCGACCACAGGTGACCTAGGATTTGCTTTGTGGTATGGGATGAAGTGCATGTTTGAGCCCGATAGAGAAGATTTTCATTGTAATGAAACACTGGTCACGAGTTGGAGATTGTACGAAAACTGTAGAGTTAATGTGGTTACTACGCCGACAAGTTATTTGTACATGCTGGATGATGCAAATTACCCTTTAACACCAACTGTAGCTTCTAACATGTTGTTTCAGAAGCTGACTACAAATAAAATAAGTGAAATGGCATATGGGCTTCTTGAAAAGATTGAAGGAATAGCGCGTATGTAAACTTGAATAATGTATGCCGTTTTTAAATGGAAACTTGCATATTTTGGACGCAAATATCAACTTTGTGTGTGTTGTTCAAATAATTTATACTCAAAAGTCCCTAAAGTACAAAATGGTATTTGAATTAAAAGATTGACTAGTTAAATACAAACTGTTTATAATTATTGATAAGCCTTATCCAAATACCAAAAAGGAGAGAAAATATGCAAGTACAAATTCACTTTCCTTCCCAAGAAATTTTATGTCAAATCTAGCAGGAAAAATAGATGCCTAGGGTGCGAGCAAACGCGTGCAAGAATAGTAAATGAAAATTAATGCTAACGCGTGCAAGAACAGTAAAATGCTCGCTATAAATACGCGAGGTCAAGAAAGGGGAAAGGGCAGAAAAACCAAAAAAGGAACCATTCCTTCACCAGCAAAAAGAGTTCCACATATACATCAGACAAACAGATAATTTTCAGAAACACCAAAGAGAAGTTTAAGATGTTATTCAAAAGAAGAACACGATGGTTCAAAGTACAAAAAGAATACAACCGGCTATCAACAATAACGCGTTGCCCACGTACAGTTTTTTCCAAAAAGGCCATACATAGCCTAAACCTTTACCCCCCTAAAGAAAAACAAAAGCACAAAGCAGATGCTGCGACAACTGAAACGTGTTCTTAAATGACTAGTAATAACAATTAGTCGTTCTAAAATGACGACTAATAACCCATCTCCGTGACCATTCACATCACACCTTCACCCAAAACCCATGTCCATTGAAGTTGTGGTAGTCTGCCAGGACCATATGGCGTACCAAGGTGGGAGTTTAAACCGATTAGACTCTCATTAGCCATTTGGGATCTTGAAAGTGCAGTTAGTTCCTTCTTAACCTCGGCGTTCCCGAGCGGAAGAAGGAAATAAATCATGGGAATTGGGTCATGGGAGTGATAGAATGTGTTCAGCAGTTGGGTCCCTAGGGAAGGGCGACAAAAGGAAGGTAGGGGCAACGCAATATGTAAAGCAACCCCTAATTAACAAGAAGCTTCCCTAGGAAGGGCAAACAACAGAGGATGAAAACTATGCCTTCATTCCTCTTTTGATGCAGTCCGACCCCCAAGCAAGTGTACGTCTACTAATCCAGGCATATCGGGTTGGATAGACTGGGTTTAAGGTAAAAAATGACCAGCTTGAGGGCGCAGGGATAGAATAAAAGCTGCACATGTGGAAAAATACCCGCACCGGAAAGCTAGCGTAAAATGACAATGTCGGCAAAAGCACATCCAGCCGGAACAATCCTTCAAGAAAGGAAATTACAACTATTATGAACAAGACAACCCATCATGGGTAACCACTGAAGCAAACTTCCGCAAGAACGAAGCAGTACAAAAAATCTTTATAATTAAGTCAATATAATTGCCTAAATGTTAATACGTTCGACTACATTTTTATATCAATGTACAAAACTATTTTATTGACCATCACTTATTCTAAAAACATCAAAATCTTCACTTTGACTTAAGCACACAAAGTCATCAGGTTATCAGATGTGTAGAGTTACATTTATTTGAGTTGATTATTTTGAACTATATGCGACATTTCTAAACGTAAAAAAATGCTACAATGCTTTTATGCTCGATTACCTAAATTAAATATCTCAAATTATAAAATGAATTGGTTGTAGACTTACAACTGCTAGTTATTTTTACTACCGCTAGTTTTTTACTACTGCTAGTAAAACTGAATTGGTTGTATACTTACAACTGCTAGTAGTATACTTACAACTGCTAGCTATTTTGACAACTGCCAGTGATAGAAGACAGGTTGTATACTTACAACTGCTAGTTATTTTTACTACCGCAAGTTATTTTTACTACTGCTAGTAAAACTGAATTGGTTGTATACTTACAACTGCTAGTAGTATACTTACAACTGCTAGCTATTTTAACTCTCGCTAGTGATAGAAGACATGTCGTATACTTACAATCGCTAGTAATTTTAACTACCGCTAGTTATTTTACTATCGCTATTAAAATGAATTGGTTGTATACTTACAACCGCTAGTAGTATACTTACAACCGCTAGCTATTTTAACTCTCTTGGTGATAGAAGACATCAATGAAATGATGAAATAGTTGTTAATGCTATTGTGTATGACCGTGTTTCTGGTGCCCTTGTGTAGGTGTTGCGCTTACTATTCTGGGCCTGAATAGGCACATAGTCGTTTAGTGCTGCTAGTATTAAACTTACAACAGCTAGTTAAATTGTACTAGTGTTGAATGTTAAATATGTTTTTTGTAAGTGTGCATAGTCACTAGTTGGTAGTTGTTAGTAGATTGTACAATACGAATTGTACGACTAGAAAGACTCATTGCCCTACGTACAACAATTAGTTGCCAAATTGATTTTTTGAAACAACTACTAGTTGCCCAGATGAAATAAAAATGGATAATGGGATTACACAACAGAGGAAATAGTAAATACGTTGACATACAACGTTTCGTACAGAAAGCCTACTACATATTACGATTACTACATAATTATAAGTTTAATGGTTACATATTATATAACCACTTGATTTATAACATTCAGCGAGTACGAAGAAAAAGCTAACCACTCCATGCTTCCGTCCCATACAGACAGCGTACTAAAACCACAAAGCTTCATTCCCATTAAGCATGATCGCTAACTTCAGGCGAACAAACCTGTTGAAAATGCCCTTCATATATCATTAACCAAGTAAAGTGATAATGTTTAAAAGGAAGATCAAGAGAATGGTAAGTTAAAAATAAAACATACTATACACAACACGCTCTGTGTGGTTTAGCAAAAGAAGAGATTCTTTGTATGGGGCGATGTAGAAAGATCCAGCATCTCCTATCATTCCAATGGTGACAAATAATTCAAGTTCTTGGTTGTACACAAATAACGAGTGACCCAAATGATTGCTGTTGTACGCTTCCACTATTGGAGCCTGATGCTTTGTAAACCCAAGCAAATGAACCCAAACTAGGCTAGGGATGGCGAATAAGCTTCTAAATGATCTTATGGAAGAACCATTCACGTCCAACAATCATCCGCAAAACAATGGCATACCTTCACCAATGATCATCCCAGAAATGACTAGAGAGGTTCCAAGATCGGAAACATAGAATGGAACTGGGAGCTCATTTTTTAAAATCTGCGGTATGTCTATAAGTTTAAATTGGCTGGTTACCAAATCAAAAGAAATCAACATATAAATCTTGTACATAACACCGTCCTCATTAGTTAACTTTTCACTCCCAGTCCAATAGATAAAACGACCTACAACTGCATGAGTTTTACGTTTCAATTTGATTGTTTCGGGAGGGTGGAAATTTTCAAGGCGTGTCCACCTTAACGAGTTCAAAGAAAAGACACACATACGAAACCACTTTGGAAAAGCAGGATAGGAGACCTTCACGATCGTCGGGTCAAGAGTGTCCGGATGGACGCCAAAACCAAAACAAATCTTTTGACATTCAATTTGATGCGTGTAAACGTGACAAATCGCAAGTGCTTTTTGATTGCGGTTCCAAAAAATGACATTAGATTAGAACCATTTGGCGATTTGACAGACCCACCAACCGTATAATGTTTTAGAATACCCTTTTTTTACCGAGGTTGTCGTTAAATTTTACTCTCTTTCTTTTGTTCGAATTCTTATCGGAGAAAAGTTCTTCCAATGGATATTTGTCATTAGGACCTACCACATTTGCAAATGACACTTTGTTGGCTTTAACACGAGATTCGGGGGCTTGACATCTTTCTTTGTTGGTGTTTCTTCTTGGCTAACCATAGCATCATCATTATTCTTGGATTGAAGGCCAACAAACGAATTTTTCTCAACCACATCCCCTTCTTGATCATCACAATCCATTAAATCTAAAGACGGAACACACAATGTTTTATCGACGCTTTTGTTGAAATTATCTTAGGAGGAAACATGTCCCAACATAGGTGTGTCATTTTGGCCAACCACATTTACATATGGCGGTTGTTGTCTTTAAACCGAGATTTGAAAATATAGTATGTTAAAAAAAGACATTAAAATATTTTATTTATCGGCATTGTTTTACTTGATAATGTAGATACCTCAAGAGCTTTGTTGGTTGGTGTTCCTTCTTCTGCCTCTCACCAACAATATTGTTAATGGGTTCGCACACCAACAATATTGTTAACACCCAAACTTCGTTTATGTAAGATTCCTCAATCCGGTTCCAATTGTTTATAACCACATCTTGTTATACTTGATATTTATTATCACAATCCATTGCATCTGAAATTCCATTATCACGAAACTTTACCATCGCCTTTCATGTAAGTCCATTGCGACCGATGACCGTACCACAATCCGGTTCTGTAGCGACCAAGGTTTGATATAAGTGTAGACACGAACGATTATTTGGGTTTGGTATAAGCATTGAAGGTAAAATGAAAAGTAAATACAAACCTTCGGATAGTTTTTATTCAAATCCACTAATTCATGAATTAGAGCCTGTTGAAAGAGTGGTCCCCGTTTGTTCACCATTTAAAGAAGGTGGTTGCTCAATGTTGAGATAAAGTGCGTTTTCAGATAACCCATGTCGTTGACTTTCCATGCCCATGTGTATATTGATATCATCCGCGAATTCATTCAAACGCTCTGCTGTCTTCTCACCAGCGTCTGTGTTTGAAACAGACAAACCATCTATAAATTATGTTCGGAATAATACTAACAGTTACCACTGATAGTCTTGTGGTTAACATCTTTGATGTTTACACCGGTGGAAACTCATTACCACCGCCGACAAATATTACCACTGCTATTAGGATAAATGTTATGTATCCGTGTATTGATAAGTATAGAAAAGATCTTGTGTATATTCTATATTGTTAGGTTTATACTTATCTTGTAAAGGACTCCTTGTGCTATAAAAGGAGATCCTAGGTCATTGCTAAGTATATGTATTATTCATATTAGCTTCAAGGTGTAACCCTAGTGATAAGCAAGATCACTCGTATTATTTCTTAATAATATTGGAGTTTTGTGTTTATTGTTCTTACTTACATTACAACATATAATCTATCTTCTAAGTATTACTAAGTATATTCCGCGTGCTTAGTAATATAACTCAAAATATCACTAACACAAGGTGTGTGTTTAGATCCATCAAGTGGTATCAGAGCGAAGCTTCTGATATTTTGATTTAGAAGATCCAAGGAATAAGCTTAAACCATTACGGTTACGTGAATTTGATACTCGTAAACCTAGTTTACGATAAATGATGAAATAGTGAAACTTGAGAAATGACCTGAAATTGCGAGTTGTCACATTTGCCCATCAAAAGGAATTCATCCACGAATTCAGTTCGTGTTAGTCTATCGAATTTTTGAGTTTGTGATGAATAACGAGGAGAAGACATGAAGAGGTGTCGTTACGGTTATCGGTGATTGAGGCGTACAAAACATCATAGTAAAGAAAATATTGGATGAATATCTTGATGAGCATCACTTTGACTTTGGAATATGTGAACATTTTGCTTGCACTAAGATTTATAATAATCGCTCCCAACATAACATGATCCTCCGAATTAGACATAGTTAGCTAGGCTATGTATAATTAAGGAACGATGATGTGACGTTTGGTTTAGTTGTTATAACTCTCAATGTTTACAAAGATTTAAACTGTGTCGTTAAAATAATAGTTAAAGTAAAAGGAATTAAAATTCTCGTAAGTAATAACAAATCGGAAAGAAAATAAAGTACGATAGATGAGAATATTTTACAACGAGTGGTTTATCAAAAGTAGTACATCTTTAAGTTATAAAGTTACTGGATACGATGGAAGACATAAACTTAGTGCGACATAATACATAAGGAAAATAAGACATTAATTTCTAATCTTCTTGATCTTTCGTTGTTGACACTGGATGAGCTTCTCCTCCTTCTAATATATATGTTTTCCATGAGTTCCTTCAACTTGTTAACCTTGGTTCCGGGACATTGGTTACGATAGTGTCCTTGCTCCCACATCCGAAACATGTAATTATAGCTTTACCTCTACAATCCTGGCGAGGTGTCACGATTTTGGCACTTGTGGCACTTGGCAGGGCAAGGACCCGAGTGATGAAAGTTACATTGATTACATAGGGGTTGAGTTCCAACATATCCTTTTCCTTTGCAGTCCTTGGCAAGGTGTCCCACTTTTTGACAGCTAAAGCATATACCACATGAACCATCATGATGTAGCGTGCATTGGTTGCATCGTGGTAAGTTTCCAGTATAAGTTCTTTCCTTTGTTGGTGCAGCAACATAAACCATTGCGGCTTCTTGTCTTCTATTCTGTTGTTGGTGATGGTTAGTGTTACGGCTTTGGTTGTTGTTGTTATAACCTCCCTGGTCATTCTCCCCTTTCCTTTTGTTGTTGTTAGCTTGGTTGTTGCGGTTGCTGTTGTTGTTGTTATTGTCGATAAAGTTTTCCCTCTTCACAACTTGAGCCATGAGTATTTGAGTTACCTTGATGGTCTCTTCAATTGTTTGTGAATCGAAAGAGGTTACATCTCCTTGAATTCATTTTGAAGTCCTCAATGAAACCTTTCGATAGTTTCTCATTGTCCAAAACCATAGATGGACATAAAGCAGCCAACTCTTGAAACCTTCTGATGTAGGTCTCGATGCCATAACCAACGGTCACTAACCCAAGAAATTCCATTTCCAATTTCTTCACCTCAGTGTGCGGACAATACTTCTTAGTCAACAACTTCTTGAATTGATCCCATGAGAGCTTGTAAGCATTTTCCATACCAATAGGCTGTGCATAATAATTCCACCATAACATTGCCTCATCCAAGAGTGTACTAGTAGCGAATTTCACCTTGTAGTCATCTGGGCAATCGCATAGAAGAAATAATGACTCGATCTTTTCCAACCAACGGATCATAGCAATGGCTCCTTCTGTGCCTCCGAACTTCGGGGGATCACCGCTCTTAAAGTCCATGTATGTACCATTTCGAACTCCAGAACCTCCTGCAGCTCCTGTAGTAGTAGCAAGTCTAGTAGCTTGATGGCGGCGCGGTCTCGGCAATGACGGAAGAATACCTCATTGCTGCGTTCTTTCTCTAGTGCCTAGCTATACTATCCTCTATATACTTTTGGATAGCGGCTTGTGTCATAGCTGGTGGAGCTCTCTTCGGCGCCATAACTCTTCAAAATAAGAGGAAAAATAAGACGTAGCAAGGTCCTATGATAAAAAAAATAAACGCTCTAAAGGGATGTGATATGAGATAATAAATTTAAGGTTATCTTTCAAAAATGAATGATGGATTCCAAAAAGATGGGTTATGAGATGTCGTAAATGCTTCAAATGTACGATGGTTTAGTGACTTAATGTGTGAATAATGTGTAACTCGACATGTTAGTGGTGAAACAAAGGAGTGAGAGTGACTTCGCCCTACTTAGAGGTTTTGTCTCGGCATTCGACATTATCGGTGATGAATCAGCTGATATTAAAATTGTGATAGGAAATGACAAGGCATTCTCCATGTTAGAATCTAAAGAAAGGATAATGGAATGGGTATTTGAAGGCATCCATGTGACAATCGATGTAAAATAAAAGTAAATAACTAGAATAAAATGTATATGAATCCGCATATAAAGTGAATATGCACTCATGATGAAATGATGAGATGTATGATGATGTAGTTATAGTCTAGGGTCAATGATGCAACCTAGTTCTCTATAATCAAGCTCGATGCCAATCTGTCACCCCCAAATTACATGTTTTGCGGTGAATGGAATTCACGGGATTGACCGTCATAGCATCACAATCACAATTATATTGAGCGACCTAAAGTGTCGTTTGGAAAATATGTCACACCCCAAAATATCGCGGCGAGCGATAGTGTCATTGGGGTATGGCGTCATAGCACAAAGTATGGATAAAGAAAACGACCTCTATAATGAGGGCGTTTTAAAGAGTTTACCATTCTATTAAATAAGTTAAAGTTTACAACACATGAGATCCCAAAGTTTGATAATACATACAGTTTACAAAACATGTCGAATGGTAATAGATAAAAACACTAGACTCCAATGTATGCCATGAGACCCAAAAGCTCCATGAAATGCTATCCCTTACAACCCGAGATAAACATGCTAAAAGTGTCAACACAAAGGTTGGTGAGTTCATAAGTTTGTGATGAAATGTAAAGCCTTCGAAATCGTTTATGCAGCAAAGGCATTGTAAATCCACTCAGTTCCAAGTTCCGCCCATACAAACTTGCAACCTGTGTGTTTACAACCCATTGCCAAATTATGGAATTGTCAACCTTGTGTGTAAGTAGGACATATGTGTATCGATATATACATGTACTTAATGCAAAGAATCACATAATCGAACCTCTTGACAAGTCTAAATTGTTTGTTATGTTTCATTGAATAACAGATTATATTCACCCTGTCACGTCATCAAGGACCCAAGGGTGGGGCGTCGACCGATAGTACTATCAATACCTCTCCATGGCTCCATGCAGAGTTAACCAGCTGCTAAAGTATGTATGTTGATGCATAATTGAAAACAAGTTTAGCACATTAAGGCACATATCGCAATAAACCACATAATGTCCAAAGAGTATAAGAGTATAGTGTAACACACTTGTATAAATGGTTTGAGTATTCGCAAGAGTAAAACAAGTATTTAAGCATGTATCTCCCCAAAGAGTCTGAGAATTTAAGCGAGTAAAAGCGGGTATGAACTCACCGGTATGATTGATATGCTAACAAAATGAAGGGCACTAAAATGAGGCTCGGAAACTATCCGCGACCTAAAATGAATGTCATGACTTGAGTTATGATATGTTGTCGTGAATGCGTGATACAATGTCGTACATGCAAACTCATATGATATTCATACCACTTGTACGTTTTGGAAATAATGTTTATCTTCAAAATATGTTTATGACATCCCGTCGTATTAAAAATACTCTACAAGTAGTTTTGGAAAGCTTGTATCATTATCTCAAAGTTTTAGTATTTAAGTTTCCATCCTAGAGGTCTCGATCACAAAGAAAAATATTGGTTAAGTATGGTACTTTAGTCCAAAAGTATAGTATAAAGGATGGTTTTCGGCAAACTTTTAGTGACTAATTTTTATTCGTTACAACTCCGCTCAACAAACGGTTGGACATTTTGGAAAATATGCTAGGCGAACTTGCTTTTACTGGAAGACATCACGTTATAAAAAGTTCTACATCATTGCTAAAAACGTCCTCCAACATGGTCCTTTAGTTGCCGTAGTATGTTTTTAATACAGAATATATTAATTTTGCTAATAGAATAAAGTTACGGCAACTTGGTTTATTGCGTGTAATTTACTCGTTACAAGTCCGTTTTCTACGTTTTATATGTCCTTAGCTTCGTATCAAAGTATACTAATATATTTTTGTCTAGTCGACATAATTAATAACACCTAAGTTTCATTTTGACTCGTAAGGGTGACATTTTCATCTTTGAAATTTCGAGAAAATTATAGTTTTCGCCGCCAACTTGAAAAATTCATAACTTCTTCGTTATAGCTCCGTTTAATCCGTTCAAGCGGCCACGTTTTCATTTTAAAGTGTATATTCTAAATATATAGCCCAAAATATTATACCCTGTTGGAAAATTTAGTGCACTTGTGGGATGGTTCACACCTTGTAATGGGTTAGGAGGTGCGGAGTGTACACCCATAAGGTCCATGAACACCACGACTCTAATAGTGGTATGTATTGGTAGTGCTTGGTGAAAATCTTGTTGTGGTTAACTGCGATTATCGGTGTTTCCACCGGCAAAGATGCCAACAGGGATCGATGTTCCAGAGTGGTGTTTCCACCGGGTGGTATCTCACCGAAGTTGTGTTTACATCGAAGCGATGGCGTTTCCATCAAGCGATGTAACCACTAAAAGCACTATGAAATCTTGATATAAGTCTTGATAAATGGCGATTACAAGCGCATCATTATGACCACGCTTAATTGGTCATGTAACCACTAACGGCTATAATGGGGATAATTATGAGGCTATTAATGGGCGATTAATACTCATAATTCCATTGGAGCAGTCAAGAGTAACCTCCTATAAATAGGAGATCCGAACATGCATGAAAAGACACGAAAACACTAAACACTTATAAGCGCAACGGTTAAAGAATTGTGCCTAATTCTCTAATCGCATTTGGTCTTATCCCAAGTAGATATTCGTGATACCCGGACATTAGGGTCGAATAGTTTACTTTGGAAAGTGATCACACGATTCAAGTGATATCCGGTAACCACTGGTGGTATCATTCTTCACGACCATTGTTTGTTTCTCACGAAGCAGTTGATCGTTCTCGTGAAGTTGATTATCTACACCCTGATTTGGGATGAGTAACCACCAACATACCCACTGTCGGATTTTCCAGATTTTCAAAATAAGGACAGACCCTTTTGCAAACTTGTCGAAATGAGTTTTTCTCGCGCCAAACGTATTTTAACCCATTCAAAACAACTCCGAAGCTATTCTAATCCTACCTTACACCTTCTTAGGGTGCCATGGGTTCCTAGACATCACCAAAAATAATATATAACAAGGAGTAATTATAGGATGACTTATATATATTCATAACTCTTGAAAATCAATGAAAAAGTGGTACAACATCATATGACTTGCATGTTTTTGCTCAAATATGATGAAATGAATATGAAATGAATATGAAAGATAAAAAATGGACATAAGATGCTTACTAGGATACTTGATGAGGTTTATGAGAACAAAAGGGTTAATCCTAATCACCCTAGGTTTTTATTTCAAAACCTATACAAAGAGTGTAACTAGATTGAATAAAACTTGATTAGAAAATTTTGATGATCCACCTTCTTGGTCCCCTTGGATGGCCGGTTATGGTGTTGAGAGAGAAGAGAATTGATTTTTGATCTTTACACCTTGAGTTATGAGTTAGTGTGTGTTTGAGATATTTGAGTATAATATGATTATATTTGTATGATATTTTTGCAAGTTTAATGAGTCCCCCCCCCTGGTCGACATTCCAAGAAAGAAAAAAGACCAAGTAGTATTTTGTGATAATTAAATGTATAAGTATAATAAAATGTAAGTTACTTGAAGACTTGTGGTAAATTGTGTACCCATTTGAATATTTAAGGTAGCGTTAGATAAAAATAAATTTTCACGGGTCAAGATAAAATATATTGAGGTCATAAAAATTATAAAAATACATTTCTTGAAAGATTTGAGTGAATAAATATTTATCGGGTTGAATTTAAGAAAACCGTAAGTAATTTATATAAACATAACAATTTATATCTGAAATAAATTTAAAACATTGGGTAAACTAATAATGATATTTTTATAAACTTAATATGAGTATAAAAATATATTGTGATAAATTTTGGAAGTATCGGATCAATTGTTCAAAATAATGTTTACGCGATAACGTTTATTTAATAAGAAATTATATGTTTAATGTGAAATGCAAAACCATGCATAACTTGATATGAAATGATGAATATGGAGTTTGAGAAATGACCAGAAATTGAGAAATGTGACATTCTTCCCATGTCAGAGGAATCACGTCCTCGTGATTCAATCGATGATACTTAAAGGTTTACCCTTAGGTTTCTCGAAATCAGGGTGTATGATCAAAGTGCTTATGCCAAAACTTACACGTCTAGGTTTCGTATATAATGAGACTCACTGAATCTGAATAATACGGTGGATCACTTAATGGTCTAGGGAAAACGTACCAGTTTTGCATTGCGGGCTGCCTCGGTCCCTATATAGAATGCTCGATCTCGGGGTGGGTGATATTGAGTCTGAGGTTTGGGTTGTTTCCGTCAATTGCTAAAGCTAGGTGTTGGTTACCTTGTGGTTGCCTCTGCATTCCATTCAACTTAGGACAATTATTCCGAAGTGATTCGGCCGTTACATTCAAAGCAAGTCCTTTGGTTATTCCTCATGTTGCCCACGTTAGCGGTGTTACCCGTGTTTCTACATTCCTTAAAATGGCCGTATCGATTGCAATTTGTACACAAGCGACAGGGCTTGGTCTTCGGATGATGATAAGCACATTTAGCACACTTGGGATGTGTACCCGCATACTCTCTTTGTTCAGTACCAATTGCCACAAAAACTCTTGCCCTTTTGTTGTCTGCTACCACGTCCATCTGCGTATTCGACTCACTCGCTTCCTTCCTCTTGTCATTGCTCTTCAAAGTACCATTTCTAACCATCTCGTCTGCATCGGGGTTCCCGCCTCGATGTTGCACTTTGTATTGTAGATGGCTCGGTCATTTTCACAGTTCCACGGATTTCGGCACAAGACCATATACGTACCTAGCGATTCTCTTGGATTGGGGTAACCATATGAGGAACTAGTCCGCTAATTCATGGAATCGATCATGTAGGCTGCGTGACCAGGCTCCTATCATATAGTGATGATAAAGTTCATGTTCCAGTTTACGCATTTCATTGTCCGGCAAGACTCTTCTTGCAATAACGCCTTAAATTAGTCCCATGTCATACCTATAGTCGCTTCTCTACCCCTAGCTCGTGGTTGTGTGTTCCACCATGTCAATGCCTTCCACGATAGCAAGCAAGTGCATACTTCACCCTCGATGTGTGGCACAATTCTTGCGATGTCGATCATCGACTGCCTTCTCTACCCATCGAGTATCGCCAAAGCACCTCCTATACCATCAAACTCCACGGGTTTGCATCACCGAAAATTCCTTATCGTGCATCCAATTACAATTGTTGTTGTTGTTGGTGGTGGTGGTGTTATTGTTGCCACCGCCAACTACATTGTTGGTGTCGCCGATCTGTTCCGTGGTTTCCGAGTTATTCATATGGTTTCCAACTTGTGTGACAATAGTGGGAAGCAAGATTTGAAGTTGTTGAGCGATGATGGCGGCAAAATCGGGGTTTCCGCCGATGTTGTTGTCATTGTTACCCATGTCGTTACCGCCTTCTCTACCTCCACGCTCACCGTCCTTCCACCCTTTTCTGTTGCACCACCTTGGCGATCTTTGCGTGTTACCTCTTTGGTGCCATGATCTCGCAAGGAAAGGACGGTTGAATTCCCAATGTCTATACTTAACGTCCTAAAACATAATACCACGCCACAAATTGGTTCCTAAGGTGTGCCCACATCGATCTACGTATCGTGGTCGCATATGTCCACGTGGGTTGTGACGCATTTATAATTATGTTGGCCACCATAATTATAATTGCTTCATTTCACACGTGTACATACCACCAAGCATACATGTCTCGATGATTGATGTTCTTGAAATAGGTAGCCATTCTATCATCCGATTCTAAGCGGTGGAGGAGGAATTTAGGGTAGGTATCTAGGAGAGTTGCACTTGGTGTATAGGAAATTCCTTTAGGTGCTAAAGTCACTATGAGGTTTGGTCGCCGCGGTTCCCAAAGTATCCTCAAGAGAACTCCCATCCTCGGGCAAAATCATTAAATCTATCTGACTTTATAGTAACACTTATTTAGCTCGATCTCGTGTCTCATCAAACAAGAACTGTCACGAGATCAAGTTAGATAAGTGCTCATTACTGAGCTCCATATTTTTAATGACTTGACTAGATTTTGGGACTCCCCTATCGGTACAAGGAAACCACGTTATCCAATGAGGTTATTCTAGAAGAATTATTTAAGAAAACATATACGCACAAAAAGTGTGTAAGGCGATAGGAAAAGAGAGGACCGACGTGAAAGCGGTTATAGTCTAGGAACTAAAATGCAACCTAGTTCTCTATAACCAAGTATCTGATACCAATCTGTCACACCCCCAAAATATCGCAGCGGAACGATAGTGTCATTGGGGTATGACGTCATAGCACAAAGTATGGATAAAGAAAACGACCTCTATAATGAGACGTTTTAAAGAGTTTACCATTCGATTAAATAAGTTAAAGTTTACAACACATGAGATCCCAAAGTTTGATAATACATACAGGTTTACAAAACATGTCAAATAGTAATAGATAAAAACACTAGACTCCAATGTATGCCATGAGACCCAAAGCTCCATGAAATGCTATCGCCTTACAACCCGAGATAAACATGCTAAAAGTGTCAACACAAAGGTTGGTGAGTTCATAAGTTTGTGATGAAATGTAAAGCCTTTGAAATAGTTTATGCAACAAAGGCATTGTAAATCCACTCAGTTCAAGTTCCGCCATACAAAACTTGCAACTGTGTGTTTACAACCCATTGCCAAATTATGGAATTGTCAACCTTGTTTGTAAGTAGGACATATGTGTATACGATATATACATGTACTTAATGCAAAGAATCACGCCCAATCGAACCTCTTGACAAGTCTAAATTGTTTGTTATGTTTCATTGAATAACAGATTATATTCACCCTGTGTCACGTCATCAAGGACCCAAGGGTGGGGCGTCGACCGATAGTACTATCAATACCTCTCCGCGGCTCCGCAGAGTTAACCATTGCTAAAGTATGTATGTTGATGCATAATTGAAAACAAGTTTAGCACATTAAGGCACATATCGCAATAAACCACACATAATGTCCAAAGAGTATAAGAAGTATAGTGTAACACAATTGTATAAATGGTTTGAGTATTCGCAAGAGTAAAAATAAGTATTTAAGCATGTATCTCCCCCAAAGAGTCTGTAAGAATTTAAACGAGTAAAAGCGGGCTATGAACTCACCTGGTATGATTGATATGCTAACAAAATGAAGTGCACTAAAATGAGGCTCGGAAACTATCCGCGACCTAAAATGAATGTCATGACTTGAGTTATGATATGTTGTCGTGAATGCGTGATACAATGTCGTGCATGCAAACTCATATGATATTCATACCACTTGTACGTTTTGGAAATAATGTTTATCGTCAAAATATGTTTATGACATTCCGTCGTATTAAAAATACTCTACAAGTAGTTACGTTGAAACAACCTCCTATGATAGTCGCAAAATGGTGCACATCGAGTGTTAGGAAACGAACCCATCAGTTTTGGAAAGCTTGTATCATTATCTCAAAGTTTTAGTATTTAAGTTTCCATCCTAGAGGTCTCGATCACAAAGAAAAATATTGGTTAAGTATGGTACTTTAGTCCAAAATTATAGTTTAAAGGATGGTTTTCGGCAAAGTTTTAGTGACTAATGTTTATTCGTTACAACTCCGCTCAACAAAAGGTTGGACATTTTGGAAAATATGCTAGGCGAACTTACTTTTACTAGAAGACATCACGTTATAAAAAGTTCTACATCATTGTTAAAAACGTCCTCCAACATGGTCCTTTAGTTGCCGTAGTATGTTTTTAATAGAGAATATATTAATTTTGCTAATAGAATAAAGTTACGGCAACTTGGTTTATCGCGTGTAATTTACTCGTTACAAGTCCGTTTTCTACGTTTTATATGTCCTTAGCTTCGTATCAAAGTATACTAATATATATTTGTCAAGTCTACATAATTAATAACACCTAAGTTTCATTTTTGACTCGTAAAGGGTGACATTTTCATGCTGAAATTTCCAGAAAATTATAGTTTTCGTCGCCAACTTGAAAAATTCATAACTTCTTCGTTATAGCTCCGTTTTAATCCGTTCAAGCGGCCACGTTTTCGTTTTAAAGTGTATTTTCTAAATATCTAGCCCAAAATATTATACCCACTGTCGGATTTTCCAGATTTTCAAAAATTGGACAGACCCTTTTGCAAACTTGTCGAAATGAGTTTTTCTCGCGCCAAACCTATTCTAACCCATTCAAAACAACTCCGAAGCTATTCTAATCCTACCATACACCTTCTTAGGGTGTCATGGGTTCTTAGACATCACCAAAAATAATATAAAACAAGGAGTAATTATAGGATGACTTTTATATATTCATAACTCTTGAAAATCAATGAAAAAGTGGTACAACATCGTATGACTTGCATGTTTTTGCTCAAATATGATGAAATGAATATGAAATGAATATGAAAGATAAAAAATGGACATGAGATGCTTACTAGGATACTTGATGAGGTTTATGAGAACAAAAGGGTTAATCCTAATCACCATAGGTTTTTATTTCAAAACCTATACAAAGAGTGTAACTAGATTGAATAAAAATTGATTAGAAAATTTTGATGATCCACCTTCTTGGTCCCCTTGGATGGCCGGTTATGGTGTTGAGAGAGAAGAGAATTGATTTTTGATCTTTACACCTTGAGTTATGAGTTAGTGTGTGTTTGAGATATTTGAGTATAATATGATTATATTTGTATGATATTTTTGCAAGTTTAATGAGTCACCCCCCCCCCTTGGTCGACATTCAAAGAAAGAAAAAAGACCAAGTAGTATTTTGTGATAATTAAATGTATAAGTATAATAAAATGTAAGTTACTTGAAGACTTGTGGTAAATTGTGTACCCATTTGAATATTTAAGGTAGCGTTAGATAAAAATAAATTTTCACGGGTCAAGATAAAATATATTGAGGTCATAAAAATTATAAAAATACATTTCTTGAAAGATTTGAGTGAATAAATATTTATCGGGTTGAATTTAAGAAACCGTAAGTAATTTATATAAACATAACAATTTATATACTAAATAAATTTAAAACATTGGGTAAACTAATAATGATATTTTTATAAACTTAATATGAGTATAAAAATATATTGTGATAAATTTTGGAAGTATAGGATCAATTGTTCAAAATAATGTTTACGCGATAACGTTTATTTAATAAGAAATTATATGTTTAATGTGAAATGCAAAACCATGCATAACTTGATATGAAATGATGAATGTGGAGTTTGAGAAATGACCGGAAATTGAGAATTGTGACAAAATACATCGCTTGATTTAATAAAAACATTCAGAGTTACAAAGATAGGTCCCAAATGAAAGTTACTATGTGCGGAAAGTAAGTTTGGTACAAGTCAAACGATGTTTTTAAAGTGTATAAATCCCATGTGAGACGCGTCGTCACCGCGACTCTTTGATATGTCCACATGCATGCCATGAAGTGAATGCCTTAGTTACCTGAAAATACATTGCTAAAAGTGTCAACACAATGGTTGGGTGATTTCATAGAGTTTATGTAAATGTTAATACGACTACCACAAGTATAAATTAAGTATGACAATGATGTCACAAAAATGATACAATTGCTTAAGCACATGACACCGAAGCTTGACTGATTATGATGCTCACCTCAATAGAGTGTTTTGCCAAACAACTCAAATAATGATTATGAAATGAAATGCATCCGTCCGGTTGGAATCCGCCAACCCGGATGGAGGTGTCACCCTCGATAGATCTATCCACTCACCCACGCTTCTATGAAATTAACGGTTCATGTTTATGAAGTGGGGACATTTAACTGGCAATGAGGTAACTTAAGCAATGTAATGAATTTGATATACTTGGTATCGTAATAAAAATGATGTGCAATGTATTCTCCCCGTAGGTTTGAAATAATGTAAAACTTGAATAAAATCGGGCTATGAAAACTCACTTGTTGCAATGATTATGATGACAAAAGTGGATACATCGAAATGTAGCGTGATTCTCGAACCGACCTATTATGAATGATATGATATGTAATAAGTCATGATGTAATGCTATGCATGCAATTCGGATGATATTTAAACCACTTATGAATTTTTTAAAATAATATTTTCGTCGAAAAATAATCTTTTAACGTCTTGACCATTTTTAATTTACTTTACGTGTATTTATGTTGAAATGATATCCGACGATAATCATATAGTGATTTATTAAGAGAATATAACTTTTCGTCGTAAAATAATGTCATTGAAATTTCCATGAAAGTGACTAAAACGGCCTCTAAAAGCTAGTCGTAAAATGGTGTACGTCGAGCGTTAGGAAACGAACTCAACGGTTTTTGGAAGCTCGTATCATTATCTCAAAGTTTTAGTGTTTAAGTTTCCATCCTAAAGGTCTCGAACATAAAGAAAAATAGAGGTTAAGTATGGTACTTATGTCCCAAAATATAGTTTAAGGATGGTTTTCGGCAAAGTTTGAGTAAACGTATTTAATTCATTACAACTCCGCTAATCAAACGGTCGGACATTTTGATAAATATACTTGGCGATCTCACTTTTACTAGAAGACATCACTTTATAAAAAGTTCTAAATCAATGTTAAAAACAACCATCAACTTGGTCTCTAGTTTTGCCGTAAAACTTGCTTATTAGAAATTTAATAGTTTTTCTTATATAATAAAGTTACGACAACTTTTTGTAAACGTGTATAATTTAATCGTTACAAATCCGTTTTCTACGTTTTAAAGGTCCTTAGCTTTGTATCAAAGTATACTAACATATTTTTGACAAGTCGACATAATTTACAACGCCCAAGCTTCATTTTTGACTCGTACAAAATAAACAATACATGCTGAAATTTCCAGAAAATTATAGTTTTCGTCGCCAACTTGAAAAATTCATAACTTCTTCGTTATAGCTCCGTTTTAATCCGTTCAAGTGGCCACGGTTTCGTTTTAAAGTATATTTTCTAAATGTCTAGGCCAAAACTTTTTACCTACTATCGGATTTTCCAGATTTTGAAAATAAGTACATACCCTTTTGCAAACTTGTCGAAATGAGTTTTTCTCGCGCCAAACCTATTCTAACCCATTCAAAACAACTCCGAAGCTATTCTAATCCTACCGTACACCTTCTTAGGGTGTCATGGGTTCCTAGACATCACCAAAACTAATATATAACAAGGAATAATTATAGGATGAATTATTTATATATAACACTTAAAACCCTTAAAAAGTGGTATAAACATCACATAACTTGCATGTTTTACTTGTGCATAATAAAAATGAACATAGAAATGAATATGAAAAATAATGATATGTATGAAATGCTTACTAGTAATTGATGAGGTTTATGAGAACAAAGGATTTTCCTAATCACCCTAGATTTTTATTTCAAAACCTATACAAAGAGTGATACTAGTGTGTTAAATAACTTTGTCTTGAAAATTTTATGATGATCTTCCTTCTTGGTCTTGTGGTTGCCGGTTTTGCAAGAGAGAAGAGAAAGATAGATTGATCTTTTACTTTGCAAATGAATTAAATGAGTTTGATTTTAGTATAATACATAATACCTTAGAAGATATTTAGCAAAACAAGGTGATTCACCTCAAATGACTCACCCCTTTGTCGACAAGGGGGTGTTATCATTTACTTTGATGTATTTTTTTATTTATATATGTATAAGTGTAATTAGATGTAAGTTACTTGAAGACTTGTGGTAAATTGTGTACACATTTGAATATTTAGGGTAGCGTTAGATAAAAATAAATTTTAACGGGTCAAGATAAAATATATTAAGGTCATAAAAATTATAAAAATACATTTCTTGCAAAATTTGAGTGAAATAAGAATAATCGTGTAGTTTTTAAAAAACCGTCGTAATTATATAAATATAACAATTTATATACAAAATAAATTTAAAACACTGGGTAAACTCATAATATTATTTTTATAATCTTAATATGAGTATAAAAATATATTGGGATAATTTTTGGAAGTAACGGATCAATTGTTCAAAATAATTAGTTACGCGATAACGTTTATTTAATATGAAAATTATTCGTTTAATGTAAAATGCAAAACCATGCATGAACTAATATGATGACAATGATGTTGATGAAATGTAGACTAAACTTAGTCTATATGAAATGTCCTCGATGATATGATCATGAATTCACAGCTAAACCAATACGGTTACGTGAATTTGATACTCGTAAACCTAGTTTACGATAAATGATGAAATAGTGAAACTTGAGAAATGACCTGAAATTGCGAGTTGTCACATTCGCCCATCCAAAAAAGAATTCAGTCCCTGAATTCAGTTCATGTTAGTCTATCGAATTTTTGAGTTTGTGATGAATAACGAGGAGAGAAGACATGAAGAGGTGTCGTTACGGTTATCGGTGATTGAGAGCGTACAAAACATCGTAGTAAAGAAAATATTGGATGAATATCTTCGATGAGCATCACTTTGACTTTGGAATATGTGAACATTTTGCTTGCACTAAGATTTATAAATAACTGCTCCCAACATAACATGATTCCTCCAGAATTAGACATAGTTAGCTAGGCTATGTATAATTAAGGAACGATGATGTGACGTTCGGTTTAGTTGTTATAACTCTCAATGTTTACAAAGATTTAAACTGTGTCGTTAAAATAATAGTTAAAGTAAAAGGAATTAAAATTCTCGTAAGTAATAACAAATCGGAAAGAAAATAAAGTACGATAGACGAGAATATTTTACAACGAGTGGTTTATCAAAAGTAGTACATCTTTAAGTTATAAAGTTACGGATACGATGGAAGACATAAACTTAGTACGACATAATACATAAGGAAAATAAGAATGTTAATTTCTAATCTTCTTCAGTCTTTCGCGTTGTTGATACCTGGATGAGCTTCTCCTCCTTCTAATATATATGTTTTCCCATGAGTTCCTTCAACTTGTTAACCTTGGTTCCGGGGACATTGGTTCTGACAGTGTCCTTGCTCCCCACATCCGAAACATGTAATTATAGCTTTACCTCTACAATCCTCAGCGAGGTGTCCTGATTTTTGGCACTTGTGGCACTTGGCAGGGCAAGGACCCGAGTGATGAAACTTACATCGATTACATAGTGGTTGAGTTCCAACATATCCTTTTCCTTTGCAGTCCTTGGCAAGGTGTCCCACTTTTTGATAGCTAAAGCATATACCACATGAACCATCATGATGTAGCGTGCATTGGTGGCATCGTGGTAAGTTTCCAGTATAAGTTCTTTCCTTTGTTGGTGCAGCAACATAAACCCTGACGGCTTCTTGTCTTCTATTCTGTTGTTGGTGATGGTTAGTGTTACGGCTTTGGTTGTTGTTGTTATAACCTCCCTGGTCATTTTCCCCTTTCCTTTTGTTGTTGTTAGCTTGGTTGTCGCGGTTGTTGTTGTTGTTGTTATTGTCGATAAAGTTTTCCCTCTTCACAACTTGAGCCATGAGTATTTGAGTTACCTTGATGGTCTCTTCAATTGTTTGTGAATCGAAAGAGGTTACATCTCCTTGAATGCATTTTGGAAGTCCTCCAATGAAACCTTTCAGTAGTTTCTCATTGTCCAAAACCATAGATGGACATAAAGCAGCCAACTCTTGAAACCTTCTGATGTAGGTCTCGATGTCATAACCAACGGTCACTAACCCAAGAAATTCCATTTCCAATTTCTTCACCTCAGTGTGCGGACAATACCTCTTAGTCAACAACCTCTTGAATTGATCCGATGAGAGCTTGTAAGCATTTTCCATACCAATAGGCTGTGCATAATAATTCCACCATAACATTGCCTCATCCAAGAGTGTACTAGTAGCGAATTTCACCTTGCAGTCATCTGGGCAATCGCATAGAAGAAATAATGACTCGATCTTTTCCAACCAATGGATCATAGCAATGGCTCCTTCTGTGCCTCTGAATTTCGGGGGATCACCGCTCTTAAAGTCCATGTATGTACCATTTCGAACTCCAGAACCTCCTGCAGCTCCCGTAGTAGTAGCAAGTCTAGTAGCTTGATGAGTGACCTTGGTCTCGACAATGGCGGCAGCAGCACTACTGCTGTCCGTTCTTTCTCTAGTGCCCTAGCCATACTATCCTCTATATACTTTTGGATAGCGGCTTGTGTCATAGCTGGTGGAGCTCTCTTCGGTGCCATAACTCTTCAAAATAAGAGGAAAAATAAGACGTAGCAAGGTCCTATGATAAAAAATAAATAAACGCTCTAAAGGGATGTGATATGAGATAATAAATTTAAGGTTATCTTTCAAAAATGAATGATGGATTCCAAAAAGATGGGTTATGAGATGTCGTAAATGCTTCAAATGTACGATGGTTTAGTGACTTAATGTGTGAATAACGTGTAACTCGACATGTTAGTGGTGAAACAAAGGAGTGAGAGTGACTTCGCCCTACTTAGAGGTTTTGTCTCGGCATTCGACATTATCGGCGATGAATCAGCTGATATTATAATTGTGATAGGAAATGACAAGGCATTCTCCATGTTAGAATCTAAAGAAAGGATAATGGAATGGGTATTTGAAGGCATCCATGTGACAATCGATGTAAAATAAAAGTAAATAACTCAAATAAAATGTATATGAATCCGCATATAAAGTGAATATGCACTCATGATGAAATGATGAGATGCTATGATGATGTAGTTATAGTCTAGGGTCAATAATGCAACCTAGTTCTCTATAATCAAGCTCATGCCAACTGTCACACCCCAAATTACTGCTTTGCAATGAATGGAATTCACGGGATTGATTGTCATAGCATCACAATCACAGTTATATTGAACGACCTAAAGTGTCGTTTGGAAAATACATCGCTTGATTTAATAAAACATTCGAGTTACAAAGATAGGTCCCAAATGAAAGTTACTATGTGCGGAAAGTAAGTTTGGTACAAGTCAAACGATGTTTTTAAAGTGTATAAATCCCATGTGAGACGCGTCGTCACCGCGACTCTATGATATGTCCACATGCATGCCATGAAGTGAATGCCTTAGTTACCTGAAAATACATTGCTAAAAGTGTCAACACAATGGTTGGGTGAGTTCATAGAGTTTATGTAAATGTTATTACGACTACCACAAGTATAAATTATGTATGACAATGATGTCACAAAAATGATACAATTGCTTAAGCACATGACACCGAAGCTTGACTGATTATGATGTTCACCCCAACAGAGTGTTTTGCCAAACAACTCAAATAATGATTATGAAATGAAATGCATCCGTCCGGTTGGAATCCGCCAACCCGGATGGAGGTGTCACCCTCGATAGATCTATCCACTCACCCACGCTTCTATGAAATTAACGGTTCATGTTTATGAAATGGGGACATTTAACTGGCAATGTGGTAACTTAAGCAATGTAATGATTTTGATATACTTGGTATCGTAATAAAAATGATGTGCAATGTATTCTCCCCCGTAGGTTTGAAATAATGTAAAACTTGAATAAAATCGGGCTATGAAAACTCACCATTGCAATGATTATGATGACAAAAGTGGATACAATCGAAATGTAGCGTGATTCTCGAAACCGACCTATTATGAATGATATGATATGTAATAAGTCATGATGTAATGCTATGCATGCAATTCGGATGATATTTATACCACTTATGAATTTTTAAAATAATACTTTTCGTCGAAAAATAATCTTTTAACGTCTTGACCATTTTAATTTACTTTACGTGTATTTATGTTGAAATGATATCCGACGATAATCATATAGTGATTTATTAAGAGAATATAACTTTTAAATCAGTAAATAATGTCATTGAAATTTCCATGAAAGTGACTAAACGGCCTCTAAAAGCTAGTCGAAATGGTGTACGTCAGCGTTAGGAAACGAACTCAATGGTTTTGGAAGCTCGTATCATTATCTCAAAGTTTTAGTGTTTAAGTTTCCATCCTAAAGGTCTCGAACATAAAGAAAATAGAGGTTAAGTATGGTACTTATGTCCCAAAATATAGTTTAAGGATGGTTTTCGAAAGTTTGAGTAAACGTATTTAATTCATTACAACTCCGCTAATCAAACGGTCGACATTTTGATAAATATACTTGGCGATCTCACTTTTACTAGAAGACATCACTTTATAAAAGTTCTAAATCAATGTTAAAACAACCTTCAACTTGGTCTCTAGTTTTGTCGTAAAACTTGCCTATTAGAAATTTAATAGTTTTCTTATATAATAAAGTTACGACAACTTTTTGTAAACGTGTATAATTTAATCGTTACAAATCCGTTTTCTACGTTTTAAAGGTCCTTAGCTTTGTATCAAAGTATACTAACATATTTTTGACAAGTCGACATAATTTACAACGCCCAAGCTTCATTTTTGACTCGTACAAAATAAGCAATACATGCTGAAATTTCCAGAAAATTATAGTTTTCGTCGCCAACTTGAAAAATTCATAACTTCTTCGTTATAGCTCCGTTTTAATCCGTTAAAGCGGCCACGGTTTCGTTTTAAGTATATTTTCTAAATATCTAGGCCAAAAATTTTTACCTACTGTCGGATTTTCCAGATTTTGAAAATAAGGACAGACCCTTTTGCAAACTTGTCAAAATGAGTTTTTCTCGCGCCAAACCTATTCTAACCCATTCAAAACAACTCCGAAGCTATTCTAATCCTACCGTACACCTTCTTAGGGTGTCATGGGTTCCTAGACATCGCCAAAACTAATATATAACAAGGAGTAATTATAGGATGAATTATTTATATATAACACTTAAAAACCTTAAAAAGTGGTATAAACATGACATAACTTGCATGTTTTACTTGTGCATAATAAAAATGAACATAGAAATGAATATGAAAAATAATGATATGTATGAAATGCTTACTAGTAATTGATGAGGTTTATGAGAACAAAGGATTTTCCTAATCACCCTAGATTTTTATTTCAAAACCTATACAAAGAGTGATACTAGTGTGTTAAATAACTTTGTCTTGAAAATTTTATGATGATCTTCCTTCTTGGTCTTGTGGTTGCGGTTTTGCAAGAGAGAGAGAAAGATAGATTGATCTTTTACTTTGCAAATGAATTAAATGAGTTTGATTTTAGTATAATACATAATACCTTAGAAGATATTTAGCAAAACAAGGTGATTCACCTCAATGACTAACCCCTTGTCGACAAGGGGTGTTATCATTACTTTGATGTATTTTTTATTTATATATGTATAAGTGTAATTAGATGTAAGTTACTTGAAGACTTGTGGTAAATTGTGTACACATTTGAATATTTAGGGTAGCGTTAGATAAAAATAAATTTTAACAGGTCAAGATAAAATATATTAAGGTCATAAAAATTATAAAAATACATTTCTTGCAAAATTTGAGTGAAATAATAATAATCGTGTAGTTTTTAAGAAAACCGTCGTAATTATACAAATATAACAATTTATATACAAAATAAATTTAAAACATTGGGTAAACTCATAATATTATTTTTATAATCTTAATATGAGTATAAAAATATATTGGGATAATTTTTGGAAGTAACGGATCAATTGTTCAAAATAATTAGTTACGCGATAACGTTTATTTAATATGAAAATTATACGTTTAATGTAAAATGCAAAACCATGCATGAACTAATATGATGACAATGATGTTGATGAAATGTAGACTAAACTTAGTCTATATGAATTGTCCTCGATGATATGATCATGAATTCACAGCTAAACCATTACGGTTACGTGAATTTGATACTCGTAAACCTAGTTTACGATAAATGATGAAATAGTGAAACTTGAGAAATGACCTGAAATTGCGAGTTGTCACATGTTTCCACTGGTAATGTTAGTGTTACCACTGCAGGTTCAAAGAAGAAGATTGCTAGTATTTGAGATCCTACCTTTTATGCTTTTATCTCCACTCAAGTTAATGGCTCTATATTAACTCATGAAGACATAGAGCAAATTGATGAAGATGACTTGGAGGAGATGGATATAAAATGGCAAATAGCTCTTCTTAGCATGAGGGCTAGGAAATTCTACAAGAAGACTGGCAAGCCTATTCATATCAATGGTGGTGAAACTGCAGGCTTTGACAAAAAGAAAGTAGAATATTTCAATTGTCACAAGTTGGGGCATTTTGCTAGGGAATGCAGAAGACCAAAGATGAAGGACAACAGGTCTACTTGGTACAAGAAAAAGAAAGAACCAATTGTGGAAGAACCAAAGGGAATGTTGGCAATTGATGGTGTGAGCTATGATTGGAGTTTCATGGCTGATGAACAAGAGGAAGAACCTTCAGATGCTTCTCTTGTGTCTACTGAATTTGCTCTCATGGCTTTCTCGACTCGAGGTACAAAACTTTAAAAGTTGTTCTAAAACATGTAGGGCTGCTAGAGAAGTTGAAAGACTTAATGAATCTTATGAAAGTCAAAGAACAGAGTTTTTTGCTGCTAATTATGCTATGTCAAACCTTAGGAGAGGTATAGCTGTATTAGAAAAACAACAAGAGCACTATAGAGACAATGAGTCAAAATATAATGATGATATGATTCTTCTTAGAAGAGAGGTAGAACATACGACAGCTGTGAATGAGGCTTTCCAAGAAGAGCTTGAAAAACATAGAAAGAAACATGAGAATGTCAATTTAACTGTTGACACTTGTTATTATAAGTCTAAGTCAATTGATAAAATTTGGAATGCTCAAATACATAGTAAAGTTAAGTCTGGTATGGGTTATAATACAGTGCCTCCACCACTAAGAGGTGTTCCATCATCTCCAGGTATAGATTTAGCTCATACAGGTTTAGAAGACTTTCAGGAACCTATTCTTGAATATGATCCTTCAAAAACTGTGAAATGTGAGGAAGAGGTTAAGCTTGATAATGATGTTGTTGAAAGTGCTAGTGACTCATCAGTTGTTGATGAGAATGTTAAAAAGAATGTAGAGGCTTCTATCCCAAAAGTTGTTAATCTTCACTAGAGGAACCTAGGAAACAAGCTAATAAACCTAGATCAATGTAAGGTATGCCGAGATGTATAGAACAAGCCTACACTCTAGGGGTAACCGGAGGAGTTGGAATCATGTTAAATCTCAACAACTAGGTAGTGATTTTGTGATGTACAATAAAGCATGCTATATCTGTGGTAGTTTTGATCATTTACATGCTTATTGTGATTATCATGTTGGGAGAAGGGAAGTCCATGGGAATAAAAGGGTGAAGTCTAAAAAGTTTCAAAATAATTTGCACCCTAATTCACACAGCAAAATGATCCCAAGAGCAGTTCAACTAAGAAGTGGTCTTAAAACTTTTGCCACTGCTAAAACTTTTAACACTGCTCAGCCTAAGTCACCTGTTACAAGTGCAAAATCCAAAACAACTTTTGCAAAATCTGCACAAATAAGGAAAAGAACTTTTCAAAATAAAAGGGTTCATTATAACCAATAGTGGGTACCTAAAACCAAACCAGCAGTTTCCACTGGTCATTCAAAATTTTCCACTACAAGGGTGGTAAACAAGAAAAGGGGGGACATGGGCAATGCTGTGAATGCCTCAGCACGTTAGGAATGGAAACCTAAAGGAACTACCTCTACAACCAATCCCAATGGTGTATCAATGACCTTTGATAGATTTAACTTTATTGATACACGAGGCAGATCCAAGTCAATCATGGCTTGGGTCCCCAAAAGAAACTAACTCTTTACTTTTATGCGGGAACATCAAAGGTCAAAAGATCGATCAAGGCTACACGGATAGTGGTCATTTAAGGCACATGACGGCAACAAGTCCTATCTTCCAGATTTTGAACATTATGATGGACAGTTTGTCAGCTTTGGAGTAAAATGTTAAACGCAAACAGAATGATGCAAGGAATTTAAATTAAAACACATGGATTGTTATTCATATTTAACAAAATCTGCACTCTGAGTGCAGAGGTTACATCCATCTGGTTCATACTACAAGCATCATTACATAAAGTGGAAAATAGAACAAATCATCAACCTACAATTTGATCACCAAAAGCTTCACATACTACTCCAAACCTACTCCATCTAATCACCATCTACCACCTATGGCTTCTTTGGTAAGGCCCACTTTGGCATCACCTTAGGCGCCATACGCATATCAATCCAGCTATATACCTTAGGGCTTGCTAGCCCCATCACCATTACTCTAACAGGTGGTGAGGATGATGAAGGTCCCTCTTGTGGTGGTGTGGTCAACAGTGGTGGAAAAGGAGGCATATGAAGTTCACCTGATGGAAGGATTCTTGCAAGGGGAGGCATATCCAAGACCCTTGAAGTAGTATCATCATTTATGCTTGTACATGGGGAAATGTAGCTTGCATTGGAGTCTGTGCTATCTTCAGTGATGACAGCTTCTTGTGGCATTGGCTGAGTTGAAGAAGGACCAGCAGCAACAGGGTTTGAATAAGCATCTGCATGAGTTCTTTTTCTTGATGAAACTACTTCAAACACCTCTCTCTTCTTCTTACCTGGATTGTTGAGCACATAATGCCAAGCCTTATCATCCGAAAAGCTGTCAGAAATTGAGTTGTCAGAAGAGATGTTGATTGGGTTTGAATTGCTCATGGTAATTTTTGGTAAAGTTGCTTTTGACAGATTTTAGGAGAGAGAAGTGTTGGTGTGTTAGACGTTTGTGGGTGCTTGGTTCTTAAATACAAGATTAAGTTGGAATCAGTTAGTTAATGAAGGGAAGGTATAAGTTGTTGAGAAGTAAATAAATTCTTTGACTTTGGTGGCCGGATTAATGACTTAGAGTTGACCTATTGACTGGGTGGTTTAGTATTGAACTAACCACTGCCAGCAAAAATCTTTATCCTCTTTTAGTTATTTTCTAACCACTGTAAATCTTAACAATGCTTTCAGTGTAAGGTTTATGTTTGTGACATGAAGATTTGAAGGATTATTTGTTTACATTGAAGTGGTTGTTGTTTAGTGCTAGTATCTTTAGTTGTCCACTACATCTTATGAAGAAATTATGCCTAATAGTGGAAACTACAATGCAAGCAGTGGTAACAGGTACTCTTACAGAGAAATCAGTAAAACAAAGAAATTTTATTCAAGTCATCATGAAGATTCATTACAACCAAAGAGAAAGTGCTCCTAACCACAAACAAAACACAAAAGACTGCAATCTAACACATCCTACATTCCTACACCCTACACTAGCTACTCCATTGGCTTCTTGCTTTTGCCCACATAGTCATGCTTGTTCTTATGTGCTCTCTTCCTTTTGTTCTCAAAGGTTGACTACATTCTTGGACAAGGAAGACCAAGAACTTGTGGAGGAGGCCTTGGTAGCATTGCAGGCTTCTTTGGAATGGATATCTGCTTCATGTTGGAGAGAGCTGCTCCCAATGCTTTTGTTAGAGCTCTTGGCAACTCTTTAGCCAAGGAATAGGTCTCATCATTATTCTCATCATCATCTGATGAGCTAGAGTAAAACTCAAGAGATGGTGCAGGTTTGGCAGCAGGTGCACGCTTGGCAGTCTCTTTAGTGTACTTCTTGGATGAAGTGCTTCCAGCCCATGGTGGAAAGTATCCAGCCCACCCTGATGCCTTTGAGGAAGACTCTGAAGCAATCACAAACTCTTCCTCTGAATCAGAGGAGATTTCAATGATGTTGGAAGGATTACTCATGATTATTTTTAGGGTTTTTGTGAGTTTGAATGTGTTTTGATAAAGACTACAATATGCCAAGCCTCTTTATATAGGCAAAGTCGGTCACAAGGGTTCATTAATGAAAAATATTTACTTTTCCCTATTTTGGTAGGTTAAAGAGTAAATATAGATATTATCGGGTTGACTTTGGAAGATATTTTTGGATAATGGCTTGGTTAAAAGTAACTTTGGTTAAGAACAAGTTGGTTATTCCTACTCTCTGTATTATGCTAACTCATGCAGATACATAACCAATCTTGGCTGGGGGTTGAACTTAAAAGGTGTATAACTGAGATACACAACAAATGGTTATTGATTCACCATGTCTAATTCACATAAGAATCAACTAGTCCAGAGCAAACGGCTACTGGTAAAGACTTGACAAATCCGTTTATGGTTGATATTTTACCAAAAAGTATATGGTTATCAACTCACCATATTCTTTATGATTAATAGTTGGCTAGTCCATTGCAAACGGCTCATTGTAAAGACATATCAAATTCGTTGATAGCTGGTAGTTTACTAAAAACTATGATAAAGGGCAGTCCAATTTTTAAATGTTTTTCTTTAACACTGCTCTTTGAAAATCTTTGTGAAAAAATTCCCACTGCTAGTTCACAGTTTCCACTGATAGTGTTATTTTTACCACTGTTGATCTAGCCGTTACAACTATTGTGTCTGTAACAAAATTTTTACTAGCCGTTGAGAGTTAATTACTTTCCATATATAAATAGGGTAAATATTTAGAAGATTATCTACTTTCCTACTTATAATTTATCTTCTTAAGATAAATCTTTTTCTTAGATAATCTTTCTTGCACAAAACTCTAAGACCCTAGCTGTTTATATATTTTCTCTCAATTGGTGAGTTCTTTATACAATTCGTACTGACACAATCTATTTTTCATCAAAAGATTCTAGGGCACCTATCACTTTTGCAGATGAGCACAACCAAGTGGCCTACTTACAAAATTCAAACGAGGAAGAGTGGCCCTGTTTTTCACCAGATTGTGGACTTTCTTAATACTACCCATATAAGGTATGCTTTACTTCTTAATCCCACAATCTATATCTCTCAAATCAAACAGTTTTGGACTTCTGCTTAGTCCATAACCATTGAAACTATAGATACACATGAAACAGTAGATGCTCTAAGAGCCACTGTGGATGGGGTAACCATTGATGTTACTGAGGCATCCTTGAGGAGAATTCTCCAATTGGATGATCTCAATGATATCATCACATTACCCATGCCCGAAATTCATACACATCTTTCATCCATGGGGTATGATACCACTGATAAAAAGGATACTTTCAAAAAGAGTGGTTTTTGTCCCCATTGGAGATTTTTGATACATACTCTTTTGCATTGCCTAAGTCCTAAGAAAACTTCTTATGAACAATTCAGTTTAACCATGGCTTACCCTTTGGTTTGTCTAGCTTTAGATAGGACTTTTAATTGGTCAAAATATATTTTTCAAAGTATGCAAGGCAATGTAAAGAGTTCAAAAAAATTTTTGGTGTATCCAAGGTTTGTGCAAGCAGTGCTAAATGAGTTTCAACTGCAACCCCATACTAGAGTTTACAAAATCCGTTGCCTTAAGCCTAAAGTTTTTCAAAACATGAACAAAGATGGCAACAGGACTATTACACCTCTTTTTCCTCAAATGCTTGCAAAGATTTCACATGTACAAACTTCACCAATAATCATTGTTCCCAACATTGATTATACACCACCTGTTTCTCACACCTATGAGAGGAGGCACAAACAGCCAACTCCTCTCATTACAACACAGCATGTCCCTGATCCTTTTGGTTTAGGCACAAGCAGTGGTGGTTCTAGACTTCAACCTAGTCCATCTAGGGAGGAATCTGAGCCATTGCCCCATGATTCACCTCTCCCAATAAGTCACACAGTTGGAAGTGTTGAGGGCAGTGGGCAACAAAAGGAAATGATGGATTTTTGTACCAAATTAGCCAAGCAGGTTGAATCTCTACAACAAAATCGCACAAGTAAAGAAGACATGCCAAGGATATTACACACTTAAAGAGAGATTCGGACCTTGAAAAAGAGTTGTTGCGGGGGTTAAAAAGCAAAGGAAAAGCGCAAAGCTTGTGATATCATCTTCATCCTCACCCACCGATGGTGATTCACCGATTTTAATAAAGATTTGGGAAATTCTCCCAAACAGGGAGGAAAATGATGTTGGAACTTAGGGAGGAGAATTGATTTTGAAGATGAAGGTGTTTCTAGTAAAGGTGCAGAGGGAGCGATACTCAAGAAGAGCAACGGATCAAGACATTTTAGTACAACAACCGATGATTTTACCATCGAACCAATTTCCACCGCAGAGCCAAATATTCCCACTTCTTGGACATGATATTGCCACCGCAAGTGAAGAAATTGATAAACCAAGAAAGACAAAGGTAAAGTCATATGCAAAGCAAGGAGCAAACAAGAAGAAAGGTTTCATAGAAAGTACAAATTCGATTGCTCATGATGTTTGAAGTTGCAAGAAAGATTAATGAAGATGAAGTTCTTTGAAAAGAAAAGCTTGAAGAATTGGAGATTGCAAGCTTTATGGAGGCTAAAAGGCTGGATAGAATAGAAGATCAAATAGAAGATCCACTTTCCGATGTTCCACTTACAAGATTAAGAGAGAGACTCGAGTTCACTATGTACCTCATCAAGAAGAAATTGATTTCTTGATTCCAAATGATCTAGTGATCAAGAAGAAAGCAATTGACCTAGTGGTCGATAAGTCTTTAATCAAGATCAAAGAACAAAGACAGCTTAAAGGACATTATTCGATGAAGAATAATCAAGCACTTCAAGATGCTATTGTTTCACCAAGAAGGGCCAAAAGAAACCAAGACAACCAACAAAGGCATAGGTGATTTCAATGATGAAAGATTATTGTTGCAAGGTTGGTGGTTGGAAAAGACATCAATTCAAAGGAATGCACGATGATAAAGTTGAAAGTATCTACTACGAGTTCAAAGACAAGATAAAGACTTTATTCCAATGGACTCTGAAGAAGAAGCAAGAAGGTATCCTAATTTGAAGAGAAAGGCCAAAGATAGTCAATCTCGGACATTTAAGAAGACAAATTTTCTTTGAAGAACAAGAAGTTCCAACCGAGAAGTTCATTGAAGAACAATCGATCGAGATGATTGTGATAGAAGAAGAAGGTTTTACCTCGAACCACCGCAAGTCGACATCCTATCATTGATGGAAGTTTTATCGCTAGCAACTTTGCTCCAACATGGAATATTATAAGGCTAGGTGGTGAAACTTCATCATTTATTCATTTGAAGATCCGATCAAAGCTTTTGATGAGATGATCTTGATACACTATGGAAGTTAGTTCAAGAAAGGTTTGACGAAGATCTCAAAGATGTGAAGGAGATGCGCTTATGGGTTAATCTTAGAAGGCTCTATGAACCAAATGTTAATGATGATTTCGAAATTCTCATGTTCATGTCACGGTACTAAATGGTTCTACTATGATTCATGTGAAGTTCATCATATTTCTCAAAGAATGGAGTAGATGCATTCATGCTTCCGAGAAAGAATATCCACTCAGAGAGGAACTCTCACCGTGATGTCGTGTACTACTATAAGAGTTCATGAAGATAGTGAGAAGGTCGAGCATTGTTACCCGTGCTTCAAGATCAATGTTCAAGAGCTATTCAAGCATTGAGAAGAAGATGAAGTGTTTGAAAGAATTCCCCAAATCCATGCAGATAATGAAGATTGAAGAAATTTAATGATTTGCAGAGAAATCATAAGTTTAGGGCAGGATTGTTGGGAATAATACTAACAGTTACCACTGATAGTCTTGTAGTTAACACTGCTGATATTTACACTAGCAGTGGAAACTCATTACCACTGCCAGTACAAATATTACCACTACTATTAGGATAAATGTTATGTATCCGTGTATTGATAAGTATAGAAAAGATCTTGTGTATATTCTATATTGTTAGGTTTATACTTATCTTGTAAAGGACTCCTTGTGCTATAAAAAGAGATCCTAGGTCATTGCTAAGTATACGTATTATTCATATTAGCTTCAAGGTGTAACCCTAGTGATAAGCAAGATCACTCGTATTATTTCTTAATAATATTGGAGCTTTATGTTTATTGTTCTTACTTACATTAAAACATATAATTTGTCTTCTATGTATTACTTAGTATATTCTGCGTGCTTAGTAATATAACTCAAAATATCACTAACACAAGGTGTGTGTTTAGATCCATCAAATTGGGTGCTGGCAATACACCACGGTTTCTTCATTTCAGCTTGTGTTGCAAAAAGTTCAGCAATGGGAGTTGAATCCTAACAACCAAAAATATAAAATTACTGACATTGTATAGAAAATTAGGTACAAGTTAGTGTGGTAAGCATTGTAAGACTGTGTGATGCATACCGGTCCAAAGAGGTTACAACCGTCTGCATTTCAAAACTTTGAAAGTCCTGACCAAGCAAGACCACGTGGAATGACCTTATTGTCTTTCACCCACCAAAGTGAGCTTTTAGGATAACTCTCCAAAATCCAAATCTGTAATAGCCACAAATGTCATCTTTAAAAAGTGTAGTTATGCAAATATCGTTTTTGAAAATTTTTCAAGGTTTACCAAAGTAAAGGTCACCTGTTTAGGATGAAACATTACCTTTATTGTTACAATTAAAAAAAATCACCAACTAAAAAGTCTTATAACAATGTTGTAATCTAAATTACGGGTAACTTTTATATTACTTGTATATAGAACAAAACACCAGCATTTCATAACAATAAAACAACAACATTATTTATAGGTACTTTTGAAATGAATAAGTAATAGCACAATAAAATAGAATCAAAAGCTTTTAATAACCTGTTTTCTAAAGAAATATGTTATCAAAGTTAGACATTAAATGAATTAGTACAAACCATCGAGAATTCTAACCTTGAAAGCCCAAGCGAACCCGTATAGATTGTATGTAGCAATCGAACTTTGGGTTCTTTTTCAATTTTAATAGATGAGCTTTTCTATGTATTTGAACAATATTGACAGTCCTTCGATAAAATTTATGCCACATATATTCACCCCAAGGAAATACATTCCAGGCTTCAAAATCGTCAACCAAGGTCAATAAGTATTTATGGCTGCCAATCCTGTCTTCTTTTCCCATAAACACCAGGTCTGCAGCTACCAACAGACATATCCTAACAACATCCTCATTAGAAAGAGATAACTACCTTTTTCCATCCTTTTTTCCATCATTAACAAGTTCCAAATGATCAATGGCATGTACATTTATTATACCATTACTCTTTTTTTAAAGAAATACACGATCAAAAAATGCGCTGGATCATTTAATCAGTTTTGAAACTTTGCCAAATCGAAACCCTGTTATCAGACAAAATTCTTTCCGGTCAAACGTTAATGAATGATCCCCAATTTGGAATGTTAGTGGATCAGAAGGCAGTCATTATCGCACGACTTTATATCCAACCATGGACCAAAAATTGTTTGCCTGAACAACCTTTCGAGGTTTTCGTTCTTTGACAAACAGAGTTTAGTATCTGGAAGCAACTTCAATGTAGAACGAATTGCGATTTTACAATTATACAACTTTAATTTAGTCATACGGAATTATACAGTAAAATTAATTAGGGGTTAGAGGGTTCTATGAATAAGATGTGGTGTGTGAGTGTGTGCGCGTGATGTAGAACAATATGTTTAATTGTAGAAGTTGTTAATTTCAAAATTGTACAAGAAGATTTTTGATTTTGTGTATGTGCGCGTGATGTTTTGTGAGTACATGTCTCAGTTATTATTATTAGATTTTTAATACAACCACTGTAAAATGACCTTAATATCCTCGAGTAAAAATATGTACTTCTGTCATACCTTTGTCGGACACATGGCACCCCATGGTTGGCTCCAAGAAAATCGGTGGGCAACTGGTCGATTTTCATAACGCAAAAAAGCGTGGTCCGGAAAGTGATAAGCCTCAGGGTGCCTGGTCTATTTGCCTCATTTTCCCTTATTAAAAATACTAAACGTTAATGAAAAATAACCAAAAAATCAGGAAAACTTCTTTTTAATGAGTAGATTATGGGAAAAATAAGCACAAGTTCCCAGCTTATATGAATAAGCTGTAATAAGTTTGGAAAGGTTTTAAAAGCTTAGAGAGAAAAAGGTCGTTAAATAATTAAAAGTGCAAGATATAATTGCAAGTCCTTCGGGCACAATTGGTTAAGGGGTGTAATTGGTTAAGCTAAAAATAAGAAAGTTTTGTGAAGACAAGATTTAAGAGAAGCAAAATTAAGCAGGGAAAAAGCTGTTAAGACAAAACAGATTGGGTATTAACTAGTAAGCAAAAAGGATTAAACTAACTTAAGGGCACAAGCTTGTTAAAGCTTGTGCCACCCCTGATAAGATACTAGGTCCTAAAAATAACTAAGATAAGCTAACCTAAACCTAATAAGCACCTCCTAATAAGCTATTAAGCTAAAAATAACAAATAAGCTAAAAGGGGAACTGATTCAACAGCAGGGAAGGCTACTTTAAGCTGTCCTAAAAGCTAGTAAATCTATAAGATAAGCCTCAAGACTGAAAATAGATGAAGCTTATATGCTAGTGAGCTTATAAAACTAGATTTAGATATTTTAAAGCTTGTTAAGAGTGTTAATACAAATAAGCCATAAAAACGTTTATTTATATTTTAGGATCTTCTAATGTTTTGTCAATAACAAACGTAAAATTATTTTAACAAAACAAAAAAATACCTAAATGGTTTGAGCCAATAGTTTACTAACACACTTACATTTTCATATAAAATGCTAAACAAGTAATAGTGTTTTCATGTTATAGTAATGCATATGTATTACAGCTAGTGATTACATAATGGGTAGATATATATACTTAATATGTATTATAATGGATAATAGAATGGGTAGAAGTCTAAGTATTTGACTCATTGCCTAAATACATTGAATGTAGTTAGGTAAAACCCAAAGTCCATGACCTATACCCATAGATCATGATCCATAACCCATGACCCATTGCATGACACCATGCATAAGTCATAATGGGTATTATCCATGACCCATGGAATTAACCCATGACCCATTGACTAGGTGCATTGCATCTTCTAAGTACATTGTATCTATTTGGATATCAATGATCCAAATTCCATAACCCATGACCCATGATCCATGACCCATAACCTATTTAGGGGAAGCGTCCTAAGGATCCCCAGAATTACACTGGACGGATCCCTTAAGCAAGGGATTCGTGGGATCCGTGGAACGGTAGTGTTTTTTCCTCTATAAATAGTGAGTTATTTCTTCGTTGTAACTCACCCCTTTCACACACATTCTCTCTTATTGTTGTAAACTCTCTAACCTCATATCTAAAGGATCTTTCTATGTAGTTTTGTGTTTGTGTAATTCTCTAGGTTCCTCTTAAAGGCGAGATCACCACCTCTTATAGTCGAGCAAGCTCAAGTCCATGGGTTGCCAAGCTTCGTCATCATCAAGACTACTGATGTTATCTTATTGATAGTTATTTCTTCTCTCATTAGAAGTTTTGTGTTGGAGACATAGGTGAAACATGTCTAAAGGGTCAAGTCGAAGGCATTAGTGAAAGGTGCCGAAGATCCGTGTCAAAGGCATTATTGAAGGGTGCCAAAATTTCGTGTCATAGGCATTAGTGAAGGGTTCTGATAAGGTTTTAAAAGGTACCATTTTGAGGGGTCGTTTAAGTCCTTATTTGATCACTTTTGTATCCGTTATTGCTTAATATCGTTCCTTTTCACTTTTAGGTCTCGTGAAGGCAAAATCTTTGGAATGGCACTTATTTGGACGAAAAGGCGTGAATATATGAAGAAAATGGCCAAAGTCAAAATCGAGACACTCACGCTTCTTTGAAAGTAGAAGGCGACGGCGTCGGGTGCTATTGGTGACGCCGTCCCAAAAATATTGTGACGATGACAGGTCTCAAAACTCGTATTTTCAAGTGACGACGCCTAGCTGTGGAAGAGTAGGCCGTCGCTACTCGAACGGCCTAGATGCAATCCGCACGACGTCGAAGTCAAGAGAACGGCGTCACGGACTTAAGGTGACGCCGTCGCAAGGTTAACGTGGCCAAGACGAAACCCTAATGGCGGCGACACGGCGTCACTAAACATAAGGTGACGCCGTCGCAATTGTAATCTTATATATAGAATCCGAATTTTTCGCCTTTGTGTGGAGAGTCTTTGGAGTAAAACCTAAAACCGAACCTAAGGTGTCTTGTACAGATTTTAGGGTTTTAAACCCTATCTTACATCAAGATAAGTCTTTGCTTCATTAATTCAATTATGTCTTTGATTATTTGTGTGTATGCTTGCATGTTCTCCATGTCCGGCTAATTTATTTGTGTGTTTGCTTAGGAAGTATGAAACTTAATTATTAAATATTGATTGGTTGTTTCTTATCTTAGTTGACTAATGATCTAGTAATGCGATAGGTCATTCGTTGTGTACTTAATGCTTGATTCATCTTTGTGAACCTTAGAGTATGATTACCTGAGTAATTGTAGGCTAAACCATCCGAAGAGCGCCTTAGAGTAGGAGTTTATAATCTCTTGTGGGTTTGTAGACAAGACCCTTTGGTAACTTCAAAGAGTTAGGGAGAGACGCATACCCTACAACTTTAGACACACAACGCAACTAGGAATAAGACGTGACACTCAACCATCAATAGGAGATAATTAAGGAGTAATACAAACTAAGTAAACACATCTTTAAACTATCATACGAGCACACATTAATTAGACATAGACTCCCACAACCTTAGTTTAGATAATTAGATAATAGTAGAGTAATCGGTAGAAATACCAACCCCCAAATCCAATACCCGAGATTCGTACCTTTCCATTTTCATAAAATATAAAAAGATAAAAATAATCTTCCTCAACCTTAACCTTAGCGTAGTAACTCCTACTAGCATTCCTATTCCCTAGAGAACGATATCAATACCCGTGGCTTACCCTAATTACTACACTACAACGATTAGGTTCATCGCCTGGGGTGTTATAAAACTTGCTCAAGAAAAGGAAGTTCCTTTGACCCCGAACGACGCGTGTAGCGTTATCAAGTTTTTGGCGCCGCGGGAATAGAATAGCTAGTTAGTAGTCCACCTCGCTTAGGTTTCTTTGTTGATTCCTATCAAGTAAACTTTTTCTTATTTTAGATTTCTCTAGTCTATCCCCTTCTTCGTAACCTTTGTTCGTAACCTCATCACTTTTCATCATGGAAGGTGATAACCCACTACCATTCATCAACATACCACCAAATGACCCGCCAAGAGCCCGTACTCTTGGTGAATACTCGAGACCAAGCCACCTAGGCTATAGGAACACCATTGAGCTTCCCGACTAAGCCCAAACTACGGCCTGCGATCCGACACCATCCGGTTGGTGCAAAACGGATGTGCATTCCATGGACTTCGTTCAAGATCCAAATCGACATCCGAGGGATTTCTCAAAATCGTCGACTCCATCGACCTTGATGCTACTACTCGGGAGACCACGCGCTGCGTCTCTTCCAATTCTCTCTACGGGACCAAGCTAGTAATTGGCTTGAGCGACTTCCGCCGGCTCCATCTCAAGTTGGGATGATCTTACCTCTCGCTTCCTTGCTCAATTTTTCCCACCGGGAGAACCACTAAGCTTAGGAATGACATCTTGATGTTCCAACAACGTCAAGGTGAATCTCTCTGAAGCATGGACCCGATTCAAGGACTTACTTCATAAAGTCCTCATCACGGCATTGATCTTTGGCTCCAAGTCCAAATCTTTTATGATCATGTCAACTTCCCACTAAGCGATCCATTGACCAAGCGGCCGGTGGAAAACTTAGTGATCTCACCGCAGAAGAATCATGGGAAATAATAGAGGACCTTGCCTCTATGACAACGAAAGTTGGGATGACCCCGTGAGCTGCCCAAAACCGTCAAGGCAATCTCCTTGCCTCCTCCCGACCGTGGGATGATCGAACTTGAAGATCAAGTTAAATTCCTCATGAGTTCCTACGAAAATCCTAAGTCTTCACACCATGTGAACAAAGCTTCTTCCTCGTGCGAGCCGTTTGTGATCCTCATAACACGCGCACTAGCACCGATCCCCGAACACGCTTCGCTGACTACGCATCCTCGCGTATTAATGGAACGGAGGAAGATTCCTACAACACCCGGACCTAGGAATTTCAATGAAACCCGAGAGGCATGGAAAGGCAAGCCCGATTTCTCGGGGACAAACCAAAGAATTCACCTCTAATGATTTCTCATGGCCCCCACCTAACGGTCCTAACCAACAAAACATCGAAGGGATGTTGCAAAACCTAGTTACATCCCAAGAAACCCAAATGGCTAAGCTCTCGGACCGCTTTAATAATCAACAAGCCGAGATGGATAGGAAAATAGAAAACCTTTTGAAAGCCATAGCTAGTGATAAGAAGGTTAGTGCTATCTCAACTCCCGAGCCTTCAGGCATAGAGATTAAGGATCCAAGCAAGCTAAAGTATGTCCAATTCATCAATACCATCGCCTTAGTTGAACCCGATGACGAAGAGGACTATACACTTGTGGATGAGGAAATACCCGAGGAAGTAGATGAAGTAGACATTGACTATTTCAACAAATTTCCTACGGAAGAAGAACTATCTCGCCACCCTCACTTAGTGCGTGACCTCCGTCACATGTATGTTAGGAAAAGTCCTCGAATTAAGTTTGGGAACCCTTGGAATCTTAACATACCATGTGTCATAGGACACCTTTTTGTGGCAAAAGCTTACATTGATCGCAAGTCCCCAATCAACATAATGACTAGCACCTACTACAATTGGATATTGAAGAAGCCTATTCCAACTAGGCAAGACCCCAATGATCCTAATGTTAGTTGCAATTTTCTTGGTAGAGTTAAGGGATTGCCCGTTTATGTAGGTAGTTTCACGTTTCCTACGGACTTCATAATTGTGGATGATATTAGCACGGCCATAGACCCTAGCTTGTCCCATGTTATTCTAGGAAAACCTTTCATAGAAAGCACCAGGATGACCTATGACCCCTCATTAGGAGTAGTGCGATTCAAGAATAAGACCGATGACATAGCTTACCAAATGCCGTTTAAGATTGAGAAGTTTTCATCACTCTCTAATGATGAAAAGGAACTTAAACTATCGGTCTATTATAGGAATGATGAGGATAGGGAGAAAGGTATTGATTATGTTATGGCTAAGATTTTCGGATTCTATAAGGATTGCTTGAGCCTAGGACCGGAATATAGGACCGATTGGGGAGAGGATGAACTCTTAGAAGCGCATTTTAGGCACTTCTACAACATGGAATCCCCATTAGAAGCCGTCAAGAGGCGGTAATGAGAAAACGTAGTACACGACTATGAGTCTAGCTACAAGACTCTTAAATAAAGAAAAGCGCTTCGTGGGAGGCAACCCATGCTTAATTGTTTGCTTGTTAGTGTCATATATCTTTTATTAATTGTTTATCCTCATGTTTAAATTTGTAAAATGCTTTATTTTGTTTTAACCGCCTTAATTGCATATAAAGGTATTTTACATAAGGGATAAGTGTAGGGAGGATTACACACGTTTTCAAAAGAAACGTAAACATGAGAATAACAATTAACTAAAAGATATTTATGTTTGTTTGTTCGAGTCAAATGCTTGTATCGAGTCATAATGGATGTTTTGCGAAATTTTTCCAGATTCTAAAGATGTAAATTTTCCGAATTTTTCCAAAATCGCAGACTAGTTTTTGTCGGGATAACTGACGGCGTCGAAGGAGTAAAACATCGATTACTTTTTCTCGTTTTCGAGCTACTTATAAATTTTGGAATTTTCCGGTCTTAATTTTCTTAGAAATTCGTAAACATCCATTCCACAAGCATTATATCCTAGTTTAAATCGAGTCTTATATATATTATTACCACCGATTTTACGCGAAGGTTTCGTTTGTCTTCTTCAAGTGTGCGGTTTAAGTTTGTCAAGAAGAAGTTACATAAGATTGGAAGGAGCTTTTCACGCAATAATTCTTCTTGAAAAGATTTAACCACCACTTTACACGGATCCTACCGAGATAATCGGGGAGTATTAGTTTCTTCGCTTTTAATTACCTTCTTTATCATAACTTTGATACTTTCGGGAACATTGGGGATAATGTTCGGTTTAAGTGTAGGAGGGAAAATAAACGGAACTTTGAAACTATGCTTATCCTTGATTATTTGCTTTGTCCAATTGTGATTATGTAATAAACCATGAGAAAATGTTGGTTAGGGTAATTTTGGCACCAAATTTAAAATTTTTTCATGACATATAAGAGTGGGCCATTAGTCTTAACAAAAGCGTCTCACGGATAGGAAGTTATATGACTAGCAAAAAACCCTTTACCACCTAAATTCCACCCAAAATGTGAGGATCGCCCTTAGATTAGTAGGAATTAAAGCATTCATCTTTAATGCTTAGAGTGTGAACCGGTAGTATATTAGATTCTAGAACTTGTTTTGTGATGCATTCCGAGATCGCAAGTGAGGCTACACTTGTGTAGTTAGGAATAACTAAATGATAAGAGGCATTAGGATAACCCTTGTTTGATACCTGTAATATAATTACTTCTTCCATATTGGTTGAGTAATTCCCCACACCCTTTGCGTTGTACTCATTTTTAGTACACGATACCCTAGTTAACCCCTCGAGCCTATCCTTTTCGCGGTTCTCGTGATGTTTCGGTTTTCCGAATATCAATGAAGAGCATTGTTTACACCCCACCCCAAATATACACCCAAATCGCCTTAGCCTACCCCTTATGCACTCACTTTTAGTGCAAATGTTTGTTATCACCCTAAACCCTTAGTTCAATTATCTAGTTGCTTGCATAAGTTGCTAAGTCGAGTCATATCCTTTGTATACAGTTTTGGGATGATTGGGATTCATGGGAAAAGTTAAAGTTTATGAAATGACGGGAAGGGAACGTTAAATTCAAATTCCCTTTGTTTGCGTAATAATGTACCCCAAGTGTTTTGATCTTTTCAATTCGGGTCAAATTAGTGTTAGAGTAATAAAAACTCAAGTGTAGGGATATGCCTATAAATTCCTAGTATTTTGATGTTATCATAGAGGATGGTAGAGTAAAAGTGTAAAAAAAAAAAAAAAAAAAAAAAAAAAAAATAGAAAAAGAGAAAAAGAAAAAAAAAAAGAGTAATAAAAAAAAAAATACGGCTACCATCCTACATCTATCTTTAAATTTATGTTTGTTTATTTCAATTTTCTAGAGTTTAGAGTGTCGAGTCTTGGCTTAGCAACGCCATTCTTCATATCACGCTAACATAGAGATTTTGACTTGCCACCACCAAATAGCCTATCCCACCAAACCCTTATTTCCCTACCGTAAGCCTAACGTTACAACCCTTTAAAGACCTCTTTGATAGTCTTTCCTAGGTGCTTACGCCAAAGCGATGGAGGTTTGATCTATTCTCAAGCCTATGGTAATCTATATACTAGGACCGTTAATGAGTGTTTATCTTCCATTTCCTATATTGTTATATTTCATTTATACACCGAGAGAGATGTGAGTATCCAAACACCCCATGTGAGGTGCTAGTATGTAATTCCGTGCTTGTTATGACTTTTTGGGCTTATATGTGTTGTGGACCGTTTTGAATTAATGCTTCATGACCCCTAACTTATAAATTAATTGGCTAAAAGCACATTTGCTTGAGGACAAGCAAATAACAAGTGTAGGGATATTTGATAAGGTTTTAAAAGGTACCATTTTGAGGGTCGTTTAAGTCCTTATTTGATCACTTTTGTATCCGTTATTGCTTAATATCATTCCTTTTCACTTTTAGGTCTCGTGAAGGCAAAATGTTGGAATGGCACTTATTTGGACGAAAAGGCGTGAATATATGAAGAAAATGGCCAAAGTCAAAATCGAGACACTCACGCTTCTTTGAAAGTAGAAGGCGACGGCCAAAAGCTATTGGTGACGCCGTCCCAAAAATATTGTGACGACAGTCTCAAAACTCAGATTTTCAAGTGACGACGTCTAGGCTGTGGAAGAGTAGGCCGTCGCTACTCGGACGGCCTAGATGCAATCCGCACGACGCCGGTCAAGAGGACGGCGTCACGGACTTAAGGTGACGCCGTCGCAAGGTTAACGTGGCCAAGACGAAACCCTAATGGCGGCGACACGACGGCATCACTAAACATAAGGTGACGCCGTCGCAATTGTAATCTTATATATAGAATCCGAATTTTCAGTCTTTGTGTGGAGAGTCTTTGGAGTAAAAACCTAAAACCAAACCTAAGGTGTCTTGTACAGTATTTTAGGGTTTTAAACCCTATCTTACATCAAGATAAGTCTTTGCTTCATTAATTCAATTATGTCTTTGATTATTTGTATGTATGCTTGCATGTTCTCCATGTCCGGCTAATTTATTTGTGTGTTTGCTTAGGAAGTATGAAACTTAATTATTAAATATTGATTGGTTGTTTCTTATCTTAGTTGACTAATGATCTAGTAATGCGATAGGTCATTCGTTGTGTACTTAATGCTTGATTCATCTTTGTGAACCTTAGAGTATGATTACCTGAGTAATTGTAGGCTAAACCATCCGAAGAGCGCCTTAGAGTAGGAGTTTATAATCTCTTGTGGGTTTGTAGACAAGACCCTTTGGTAACTTCAAAGAGTTAGGGAGAGACGCATACCCTACAACTTTAGACACACAACGCAACTAGGAATAAGACGTGACACTCAACCATCAATAGGAGATAATTAAGGAGTAATACAAACTAAGTAAACACATCTTTAAACTATCATACAAGCACACATTAATTAGACATAGACTCCCACAACCTTAGTTTAGATAATTAGATAATAGTAGAGTAATCGGTAGAAATACCAACCCCCAAATCCAATACCGAGATTCGTACCTTTCCATTTTCATAAAATATAAAAAGATAAAAATAATCTTCCTCAACCTTAACCTTAGCGTAGTAACTCCTACTAGCATTCCTATTCCCCAGAGAACGATATCAATACCCGTGGCTTACCCTAATTACTACACTACAACGATTAGGTTCACTGCCTAGGGTGTTATAAAACTTGCTCGAAGAGATGGAAGTTCCTTTGACCCCGAACGACACGTGTAGCGTTATCAGGTTCCGAAAGTCCGTGTTGAAGGCATTAGTTAAGGGTGCCTAAGAGTCGTGTCAAAGACATTAATGAAAGGTGCCTAGGGTGTACATTCGATATGGTGCGTCGATGTACAAGATAGATTAGTATTGGGTCAAAGGATATTGATATACTTGTTGATGTTGTTATAAGGATTGGATCTCCCTTGGGATAGGTGTTGTGTAGTAGCTCCTCCTTTGTAATGGAACTCGGTATCTAGCCTTGTACCGGATAAAGTGTAGGCAACGTTGTGATAGGTTTGGTTCTACCTCGTGGAAGAACCCGGTTTCTAGCCTTGTACCGGATAAAGAGTAGGCGACGTTATGAAGGCTTCTCCGCCACAAGGAGTTTGTGTTGTGTAGTGATTACGAACTCTCGAGTAGGTGACTCTGGGATTGGAGTATGGCAAGGAAGGTGTCCTTGTAGCCGAACCACTATAAATTGTAACGTTGTGGTTTTGTGCTTCTTACTCTTTATCTTTGCTTTACTTAGTTATATGTTTATCTATCAAACATCCAACACACACATTTAAATAGATTGACATAAGTCGATCTAAATAGTTTAAAACGAAGTTTTAATCGGTAAAACTATTCAACCTCCCTTTAGTTTTCTACAATTGGTACCAGAGCTTCGTTACGAAGTTTCTTAGAGTATGTTGTACTTTAAAAACTTGATACGATCCGTGTATGATTAAAAACTACAAAGAATAAAATATTTTAAAACAAATGTTTTTGTTGGATAATGATAGATTCTTCTAACAATTTCTTCTTAAGAAATTCTCTAGCTAGGACTCCTCCAAAGTCTTCATTTCTATTCAAAGAAAAATGAAGTCAACACTTAAGGAAGAACCCAAAAGTAATCACAACCTACTTCTACTAAGTACAATGGATTACTTTAAAATCTCATGAAGTATTTCAGGTATATGGTCTTCAACCATACCAAGAGGTTAGAGGTATGCTCATTTACTCCCAAATTAGCCAATTTTGTCTTTAGTACGTTTATATGGATTTGTTGATAAAATGTATTTTTTCTCTTGTTTAAAACCTAGCTCTTTAATACTGTTTTATAAAACACATGAATTAGGACATTAACTTCAATAGTTGCAAGTCACTAAAAAAAGTCTCTCTTCACCACTTTCCCGACTTACTCATTGATATGTGCAAAAACACATATCATTTCTTTATCAAATCAGACCCAAAATAACCAAGAAAGAGCCGTTTATTGCTAATATTTGTTGGTTTCTTGAGTTTATGCTTGTGCAGGTACGGATGAGACAAAACAGACAAAAAAGAAGCCAAAACCGAAGAAAACCGAGCACGAGAGAAAGAAGAAGTGCAAAAGCCGATGCCGGGATGCTATTTCTGGGACTTTGATGCTTAAAAGATCAAATTGTGGAGTTGTGGATCATGTTCGGGGATTTTAATCACTTTCACCATCATTTTTCCAAATTTACACAATAACCTCTCATTTATCCCATTATGTCACTTTTTACCCTCACCTTTCCCTTATTTACCTTTCTCACCTTTGTACCTTCATATATCTAATTTTCCATTTATACATTTACTTTTTCAAAAATAACACCATCGATCCTTATAACATTGCAAAATAACATTTATGATCCTTGTGTTATCTTTGGATTACAAAATCCAATTTAACCAATAAGCCAAACCCTTTTATTACCCAAGCCCGTACCATCCCAAGCCCATCACCCAAAATGACTAACCCCAAATTCCGTTTTTACCCATTCAAATCCCGAATCACGCGACGTGAGTTGTTTACTCCATTCATCCCTCGTTGGGAGAACGACCCAGGAAATACATACCTTTGTATTTATTCGGAAAATATCTATGTACGAAAACGAACAAATCAAAATGGCGCTGTTGCCGGGGCGGGCATGTAGTGAGTTTTCGATTCCGTCTCTATTCGCGTGCATTTGAAGATCCTTCCCCGAGAAGTTATCGTTGTTTTTTGTATATATATCTTTTATAAAAACCCAAAAATATTTTTATTTTCAAAATTTGTTTTCCTTTTGTATTTTCTATCTTTAAAAACCCAAAAATAATCTTCGTTTTCCTCTGAAATGTTTAATTCTTCTCTCTTTACCCTCTAAATTATTTAATTCTCCACAATGCTTGATTTCGCACCTTTTGATCCCCATGATCCTCGGACCATGGAGTATTTCTATCGTCCGTCACTTATCGGTCGAGGTGGACCGATCGTTCCGGGAACCAAGTTTAGATTGAAAAATCGTATGGTTCGTCTTCTTCGACAACATTGCCAATTCCATGGACTTAACGAAGAAAATGCTAATGAGCACTTGAACAAGTTCTTATCTATCACTCAATCCATGAAACAATGTGGCGTTTCTCAAGATGATATCCGATTGAATCTCTTCCCCTTCTCTTTAACCCACGAAGCCGAATCTTGGTTTTACACTCTTGAAAAACATTCTATTCATACTTGGGAAGAGATGTTCCGCAAGTTTCTTTTAAAATGCTTTCCATATTCGAAAATGATGCAGCTGAGGAAAGAAATTCTTAATTTCCAGCAATTACCCAAGGAATCCGTATTTGAAACTTGGGAAAGATTCAAAATGTTATTGCAGAAATGTCCCGATCATCGAATTTTGCTTCTTGATCAAATCCTAACCTTTTATCATGGTATCAGTACGATTGATCGAGACAAAACCATGTTGGCAGCTAGTGGAAATCTCATGCGGAAGACACCTCAAGAAGTGTATGATTTGATCGAGAATTTGACACAACATCATTATCAGTGGGATGTTGACGTTCCTTACGATTCTACCACTATGTTGAGTGATCATTATTCCGAGAAAATTTCCATTATGAGTGCTCAAATTGACGTCTTTGGCAAGCAGGAAAGCTATATCAGTCAACAAAGACCGAGTCATTCACCCACCTTTTACTATTCCGATTCTAACGATAGTGATGATGATGAACCGTTTGAAGAAGAGAACTTAAATATCGATGACGATTCTTCGAGTGGCAATCCCACTCCCATTTCCAATCCTATCATTTCCGACTCTTCCTCTTCACTCACGCCGGTTGAGAGAAGTGACGTCATTTTGGAAGAAGTTGATGATCCAATTTCGCCAGAAATTGTTGAAACCGATTGCGATCCGCTTATTAACGAACCTTCGGATACCTTGTCAATGGGGGATAAGGAAGTTGAATGCACTCCTCTTGAGAATATTGATGACCTTGTTCCAAACCCAAGGGTATTTGAGACACTTTTCGATTCGATTTCAGAAACTTTCAAAATGACCTTCACAAATCCTTTGTTTGAATTCGATTCAAAATATACTCTCAATTTTGACAATCAAATCTTTGACGAGGAAAGTGATGAGTCCGACACGGAGACCATAATGGAAAATGTGCAAGTTCCTAGCTCACAAAGTACCGCACAAATCCCACCTCCGTTTATCTCGATTGAAGAAATTAAAGAAGTAGAGCCGTCTAATGGAAATCCTCCAGAGCCCGAGCTCAAGGATTCATCTCTTGATTTACTTCTCGAGGAGTTCGCCGATGAACTTGCTCCCATCAATCCTCTTCTACCGGGAAGTGAGGACGATGACTTTGATTTTAAAGCCAATTTAAGAGAGATTGAAAGTTTGTTGAATGAAGATCCGTTAAATGAGCCGACACGAAAGATTAATGATGATTATCTTGAGGAGTTCTCCGGTGAACTCTCTCATTTCATATCTCCTCCAGAATATGATCGTGTCTATTTTGATCTTGAGGAAGATTTTAATTTTGGAGAAGAGTAGCTCTCTCAAAAGAGTTTCGTTATTGATGACATCACCCCGCCTCTTCCTCCCAAAGATTTTGAAAATCACCAAATGAGCTTAAATGATCAAATTCAAATTAAAGATTATATGGAATTTTCTTTTGAAGATGAAGAATGGATTCTAATTGTTATCAAAATCTTTATTCCATTTCTTCCATATAATGTGATTTCTCTTCTTCTTCACTCTTGCGAGAGTGAGGATACCATCTTTGACCCCAGTATCACCGCTTTTCCTTTTTAAGAACCGTGGGTATCTTATCGGAGTGGAACTTTCTTATGTTTAAATGTTTATCCGAACCTCTTGAACGAAAGTCCGATGGAGATTCTGTTTTCCACTTGCTTCCCCAAGGATAAATGAATTCGGAGCGGGTCAAGCTAACGACTCGATAACAAAACAAGCGTTTCTATCTTCTTTCTATTTTCTAATAAGACATGAAGGGGTTCGCCTCTTCTATTTCTCGTGTTTGGTTATTTGTGATGTTGTGTTCAGGATGTTCCCGATATGAAGACTCTCGTGCTCAAAGTTTGTCTTTTCTACACTCGAGTTTCATGATCGTTGCTTATGGAAATCCTATATCCGAAATCTTATCGACTAACGTTTATCTTTTAGCATAATTAATAAACGGCTTTTAGATTTTCGTTGATACCCTTGCCTTTAAACATTGAGGACAATGTTTCGTTTTAGTCTGGGGTGGGTAATCTTCGATTTGTTTTGACCGCACTTGCTTATTTTTTGTCGTGTTCTCTCGTAACCATGTTTTTCCTTAGAAAATGAAAAAATTGTGCAAAAATGAGAAAATTTAAAATTTTTTGTAAGCTTTTGCTAGTTTTATGATCGAAAAGTTCTTGCTAGTCTCTTAGAAGTTTCTTTAAATATGCGTTTTTCTTGAAATAGCCTTTGCTAATTGCTTAGACAAGAGGCTATAAAATGCGATTCTATCTCAAAAGGCCAAGAATTTGCAAGTCTCCCTAAGTGATTTTAAATATGCGAAGCTTAAACAAGAATTTGCTAGTTTCTTATAAGTGACTTTAAAAATGCGAGACTTGAGATTATTTGACGAAACATTTGCTAAGTTAATATATGTTTGACACCTTGTTGACTTTCCGCTGGTGAGAGTAGGAATAGAATTTCGACTTGACCGGCGTGTTGAGCCCTAGCTTGTTCCTTAACCATAGATAATCTAAAATTATCGGCTAAGCATCCATGGATTTCATTACTTGGGATTTTAAATTTGGGAGATCGAGGAATGATAGAGTTACTTATGAGTTTAGATGCTAAGCGTGGAGTAGTTGGTTCTCTTTAGAGCCCATCAAGGTACTTATGGCTTTTTGTTCCCACAAGATTGTTTCACCCCATATCTGTGAATAAATAATTAGAGATGTTGAGTTTTGGCGATAGTTAGTTCTTTATCTTCTTAAAAGAATCTTTGTTTTAAAAATTGGGTACACATCAAGGACTCGTAATAAGTAATAAGTAATAAATAAAGTTATGAGTTGCGTTCGAGATCGGACCCTTGGATCTTTAGCCGGATTTGGTGAGGTCTTGGTCTAACCCATCGATCCTCATTTCATGAAGCCTATAGTCTTGGAATTACCCGTGAAGCTCCGTAGTTCATAGCTCATATAAGTAAAAAGTATAAGTGCAAAAAAAAAAAAAAAAACAAACAAAAAAAAGAAAAAAAAAAAGAAAAAAATGATGATGAAAAAAAAAATGAAAATTTGAAAAAGTCAAAAATATAAGTGAATAAAAATTCCTTGATGTGGACCTCATTTTTAAGACAATGGTTCTTGAGAGAAGATGGATAACTAATTAGCGACTTAGCTTTATATCTTTATCGGATTAATAATTATCGAAACGAGAAACTTGAAGAAATTCATTTCTCACAAAAATAAAATAAATAGAGGAAAATAGGAAAATGGGAGCAAAAGGTAATTACACAAGTAACTTCCATGGGTAGTGTTAGCATCTAAAATCATATTTAACAATGATTTCGATTTTACGCTTAGTTTGGGGACTTGTGAAAATCGTGACGATGTATTCTATCCGTATGGTCACTTCACTGTGTTGTGTTTCCTATTCCGTGATCCTAACGTGTCGTTTGAAAAATCTTGGAGTTATTGATCGACATGAAAGTTCAACAAACCGTCACTCATAATTGGAATGTGCTTAATTGTAATATCTATATGAGAAATAAAAGGTAAACGGGGCGTTTTTAGAATTGAGGGTTTATTAATCTCTTCTGAGGAATCTTTGCTACTTTTCATAGATTTAGTAGAAAGAGGTTGAAATCCTTAGTTTTAGAAGCGTGAGTTGATTGCATTGCGTGAGGACACGACAATGGTCTCGTCTGGGGTATTTTTATATGTGCAAAAACACATATCATTTCTTTATCAAATCAGACCCAAAATAACCAAGAAAGAGCCGTTTATTGCTAATATTTGTTGGTTTCTTGAGTTTATGCTTGTGCAGTGCGGATGAGATAAAATGACAAAAAGAAGCCAAAACCGAAGAAAACCGAGCACGAGAGAAAGAAGAAGTGCAAAAGCCGATGCCGGGATGCTATTTCTGGGACTTTGATGCTTAAAAGATCAAATTGTGGAGTTGTGGACCATGTTTAGGGATTTTAATCACTTTCACCATCATTTTTCCAAATTTACACAATAACCTTTCATTTATCCCATTATGTCACTTTTTACCCTCACCTTTCCCTTATTTACCTTTCTCACCTTTGTACCTTCATATATCTAATTTTCCATTTATACCTTTACTTTCTCAAAAATAACACCATGGATCCTTATAACATTGCAAAATAACATTTATGATCCTTGTGTTATCTTTGGATTACAAAATCCAATTTGACCAATAAGCCAAACCCTTTTATTACCCAAGCCCGTACCATCCCAAGCCCATCACCTAAAATGACTATCCCCAAATTCCCTTTTTACCCATTCAAATCCCGAATCACGTGACGTGAGTTGTTTACTCCATTCATCCCTCGTCGGGAGAACGACCCGGGAAATACATACCTTTGTATTTCTTCGGAAAATATCTATGTACGAAAACGAACAAATCAAAATGATGGTATCCTCATTCCCGAAAGAATGAGACTGGGCGGGATGGGTGGAGAAGAAAATTTCGGGCTTAAGCACATAAGGGATATCATGAAATAATGATCCATCATCCGGCGGTTTTGCGGGTGGACGAAGGAGTGATGGATTAAAGTGAAATAACTCCATAGAAAAAGGGAGCTCATGGTAAAGGATAAGAGGTGAAAGCTCAATACTGAAGGCATCCATCGGAGGATCCTTTTCTCAAAAATGTTTTTAACAAAAAACTCATCAATGCATATCCCGGGTTTAAAGATTTTGTCTTCACATTAGGGCTCATCGGGATAAGTGATGGCGGACTCATCAAAGAGAGGAGAGTCAAGAAAACCATCAAGAACAACCATATCCCCCTCGGGATCATTCAAAACTTCCTCAATACCCGGTGGTATCAAGTCATCAACAGAAACCTCAATGATCGTATCATTCGCCGAATTGTCGGAAATCTCGTTCATCACCTTGCTAACGTCAACCTCGAAGTAGAATTGCTCAAGAATCGGAGGATAAACATCATTAATAGTGGGATTGCCACTAATCTCTTCATCAAATCGGAAAGTCTCAAGCTCGGGCGAGAAGTCACTATCTTTAATGGAGATAGGATGCGAACTCGAATTATCGTTAAGGGCTTCAATCTTGGAAATGAGAAGATAAACATTTGACAATGTTTCACGTAATGCTTCATCCTCGATCTGAATATCATCGGGCTCAATCTCTTCATCTTCTGGCTCAAAATCATTTTCTTCTTCTATGTTGACGGGCTCAGAAGGCAAATTGTCGACAAAATCGATGTCTCCATAAGAATCGTTATCGGAATCGGAGAACATCTCATCATGATCATTCGAAATATCAAGAGAAGGCTCATTAAAAATATCATCAACAACCTCAGACTCTTTGATGATCATCTCATCATGATCATCGGGAATAATATTCCTCTTTGATCTTCTATCGTCAAACCTACGCCGTCGTCACTAAATAAATTCTTGATAGTTTACCTATCAAAACATGTTGACCAAAATGTCTATTCAATTATGAACCCCATTCTACAAAGTTCTTTTTGTATAACTTATTACAAAAATAACACCAAACACCCTTTTTTTCTGTCTACAGTAGCTGGACCCACAAGTTGTACTAGCCGGATCCCTGTTATAAGGGATCCGGGGGAACCATGTGACAGAAAACAGATATACGCTTTTCAAAACCAGTTTAATCCTTTTCCCTCTCTTCACAAACACAAAAATCGACCCAAATTTTGCTTCCATCTCCATAGGGCTTCATATCCTCAAACATCTCCTCATTAAACATCATTGGAAGTAATTACACTCATATGTTCTAATCCTCATCATCTTCATCCTATGGTTTTAAATTAACCACCAATTGATGAAATTAGGTATTGCAAAATTAATCACAAAAGGGTTTTCATATAATTAAAACTTTATTGTATCTTACAACATTGTTAATACAAATCAAAACCATAAACCCATCTCGACAAATTTTATCTAATTGGAATATTTGTTTTTCTAGGATCAACCATGCCCAAAGCTACCTAACAAGACCACCATGACACCGTCCACTACCTCTCTAGATACTATCGAAAAGAGGAGCTCTCAAAAACCAATCATAAAATTTTCAAAAAGCTTGAAAAACGACTTATTCACGGAGGTCGTGTGGCTAAGGAATGTTTCCCTGAAAACACCGATATTGGTCAAGTCTTCTCGACAATTAACTTTGATTGTCTCCTAGATATTGATGAACAAATTTGTCCAGTTTTTATCTTTGAATTTTACAAAAGTGTTAGGATCATTCGTAACAATGATGAAAGCATTTCAATCACTTTCATTGTCAACAACTAAACCATCACCTTACCCCTCAACACCTTTGCACAAATTCTTCGCATTCCATGTGAAGGTATTTGCATGTACTCCCAAGATTGGGCAATATCAATCAATCTTTTGCACTAGACCCAAAGCCAATCTATCACACTCCTCTCGATGACCTCACTCTTGTTCGAGACACCATCTTCAAAATTAGAGCCAACCAATCTTGCCTCAATCGTAACAAAGAGCTCATCCACCATGATCCCTTTCAAATGGAACTCTCCGAAATGAATCCCATCTATAGAAAGTGGGAAGAAACTCTTAGAGAAAATGTCATTAGTTTGGTCGGGAACAAAGACCATCCCAATGCATGTCTTGTCCAAATGATCTATTGCCTCATTCACTAAAGACCATTTAACCTAGCCTATTACATGGTGAAAATAATGGTAGGTGTATTCAAAGTCAACAACATGGTACTTCCCTAGGGTATGCTCCTAACACGACTCTGTGAGTATGTTAGTACAATGCAACCTTCTCCTATCAACGATGATCATTTCCTTATCGATCACGTCATTGTACCACTCACCAAACAACCTTCTAAATGGTTCATGATTAATGGAAAAAGGCCTCGTGCTCTCTCGGACTCCTCGGACGAAGAAGAAGAAAATGTCAACCACATTGCCAACGTCCACATGGACCCCATAACCTACTTTGAACAACTTCCAACTCTTCCAAACGAGTCCGAAGAATTCAAACAATTGAAGGGTATGATCCAATGCCTAACTAACTATCTCATGACGTCGGGAAAGAGGAAGAAAAAGATTGACAAAAGAGACATTAGGATTATGGTTGTTTTTAAGACATTTCTTTCATCATTTTGCAATGGATGCTTATGTTTGAGGATGTTTTACCTTGTTTGTTTAGATATTATCACTACTACTCGTATTTATGTTATGGATTTTGAGATATTTACTTGTTTTGATGTTCATTTACAGTAGAAACTCATAGAAATTAGTATGCATAATATAGTGCAAAATTGCACACCTTTTGTAATGCTACCGATCTGCAGGAGCCGGATCCCTTTCTTTGTACTAGACGGATCCCTCCATTTAGGGATCCGTGGGATCCAGGTAGACAGAAATGCAGTTGCAGACCTCCATACATCAAACCATTACCTTAGACCACTTCATACTAGCTAAACATAATGTCTTAGGACCACTTAAACCTTCCTAAAGCTCAGTAGGTATCACACTCACTCATACTTAACTTAGAATCATATTTAAGGTGCTTTTTGATTTATCATCTCACCAAAACTCATCATCCTTCCACTCCAATACTCACACATCATTTCTCACATGTCAACACATCTAGTTTTATAATTCTCTCAATTTAAGCAAATTGATTTTAGTCATCCTTACCTCAAAATGGGTCAAAAACTAGTTTTTCATTTCTTATAATTTTTAAGGAATTTTCCAAATTTATCTTAAGTTACCATCTGATCTCTAGGATCATTTAGCACCACTTGACACTCACAAATTTCCTAGTGCCATCTTTAATCATTCATTGGTACTCATAAAGTCCTATTTTCTTCCATAAAAGGCAATCATTAGCTACCATCACTCATTGCCCTTGATCATTTAAGTCCCCTTTCATTTAAGACACTTAGGAACACTGAAACACTCAAGATGTATAGGTTCTAGACCTTAAAAAAACATCATTTCCCTCCTTTCTTGGCTGCTGAGAGTCGGATCCCTAGGATTAGCCTAGACGGATCCCTCATTGGAGGGAACCGTGGGAACCGGCTGACAGATTTAGCTAATTCTAGCTAAAGCAATCAATTCAAGCTCTCCTTTCTAACTTGAACACTCTTTCTTGCCTTAACTAACCTCCTTGAATGCTGATAACATAAAATAGTCCTGAATATTAAGTGTCAATTTCCCCGATAATGCTCATCTTTTATATCATTTATATGGATTTACGCTTGTTTTCCTCTATATTTCACTTTCAGGGAAATTACGAATATTGGAGCTAAGGAGACGCGGATTTGGAGAGTTTATTGAAGATATATGATATTATGCCTATTTTAAAGATGTTACGGCATAACTCTTCTCTTACATTACGCCATAACAAAAGCGCAACTCAGAAAACCAACTCAACTGAAGCTTACGGCGTAACTCTATCTTTGGATTACGCCATAACTAATTAGGTCAAATGATGTTCCGTGCCACTGCAAGCTACGCCGTAAGTCATTCCACAAATACGGCGTAACAATGATTTATGGAAGATGCTGCGTAACTCATTTCTGATGTTACGCCATAACCAGCTTTTCCAGAGAAAAATATGAAGAAATGGATGTTACGGCGTAACTCTCAACTTAAGTGACACCGTAACCAGATCTGGCCTATAAATACCGCCCAAAATTCTGTATTTCTAATCATTCACTCCATACACAAAAAGCAGAGAACGTGGGTAGGTGGCTAAAGGCAGATCTCGAGGAGCATATGGAGCCATCTCCAAGAGAGAAATCACTCCTTAACGATAAGCATTAGCAATTTATCATTTCTTTACTTTCAATTCATGTATTTCAATATTTTAAACATTCAATCGATCATTTCAATTAATATGAGCGGCTAAGAACCTCTGGTGCTAGCCTAGTTATGATTCCTTGATTATTTTTTTTAGGTTTACATTGCTTCCGTATAAATATTTCTAGTGTATGCATGCATAGTTTGTTGGTAGCTACCCTTGTTTCGGTAGTTTTGAATCGTGGTAGTGGCTAGTTACTTAGGAGATATGACCAACTGACCCTAAGTAGGTAGACTAAGTGGGAAGGGTAAGAATTGACCAACTGACGACCCTTCTTTGCTTGTGTGATTTAACCAAATGATCACCTACCGTTTGGATGAACTTAAGAAGTTAGGGATGAGTTTTTAAGATGCTAGCACTCGGGCATTCATTGTTTTGAATCTTGCGTGTAGCGGAACTTAATGACTCAGCTTAGGGGACTAAAAACAACTGGACTTTCAAGGGTAGTAGCTTGATCTCCGGTCGAAGGCTTTTACTAATAGGTTAGGACGAACTGACCAAATGCTTTCCTAGCGAATTTTACCCCCACTTGAAGCAATTGGAAGTAATTAAAAGTGAACATAACATGATAGGATGACTAACAAGGTTAGCACACTTCTCCTCTATTGATCACAACCCTCTCCCTTTACTTGCTTTTCTTATTTTCTTGCTTTAGTAGTTAATCATTTCAACCTTAAAACCAATTAAAATCTGTGACACATAGACTTAATTAGAATTCGCTCACATAGCTCTTGGGATGACCTCAGTTTTACTGAATACTACACTACACACGATCAGGTACACTGCTAGTTAGTGCATTAGGGTAGACCATAGGTATAACGAGACATTATAAATATTAAAACCTGGTTAGTAAAACATAGGCATCAAGTTTTTGGCGAGTTATATTAGGATTTTCATTTTTTTTTTTTTTTTTTTTTTTTTAGGACGGCTTTCTTGGGCTACATGGCTCCTAGCCCGTATATGAAGCGAGCCCATTATGGACCCACCCAAAAGGCAATGGCGCCCAACCTCATAAAAAGAAACCTCTATCATCCTCCCCATTTTGACAAGGCTCGAACTCGAGACCTTGCAGAGGAGAGTAAAACCTGGATACCGCTGGACTAAACATCCGTTGGTTATTAGGATTTTCATTAAGTCTTTCATTTTTATTTTGTTTTAAAATTTTCTCAATTTCTCACGATCTTTTTCATGTTTCAGGTACCATGAAAGTTGTCAACATTGATGACCTCACTTTTGTGGAATATTTGGCGGTGACAAGAGAAGAAAAAGGACCGGGGATCGTTAGGCCAACCATCACCGAAGATGCTCAATTCGAGATCAAACCACAATTTATGAAGGAGTTGCGTGCAAACCCTTTCTCCGAAAGCATTACCGATGATGCTCACGAACATGTTGACAACGTGGAATACATTGTCAGCCTATTCAAAATTCAAAGAGTCTCAAACGATGTTGTCATGTTACGTGTGTTCCCTATTTCTCTCACTGGAGCTGCTAAAAGATGGGTTGATTAATTACCTGTCGGGACTATTAACACTTGGCCACTCCTAAAAAAATATTTCATTCAAAGGTATTGTCCTCCATCTAGGACTACAAAGCAATTAGAAGAAATCCATAACTTCAAGCAGGAGGGTGATGAAACGTTGTACCAAGCATGGGAAAGATACAACGAATTATTATACAAGTGCCCTACTCCCGACCTTAATAGCCAGCAAAAGGTGAACGTCTTCTACAAGGGTCTAAACATCTCCTCAAGGCAAATGGTCAATCCTCAAAGACCAATACCTGGAATGACTCCAACAATAGCTTTAGAAACTATTCAAAAGATGGCTGACCACTCTCACAAGTGGCACAATGGGGGAGAAATGGAAGTAAAATTGGAAATGTGGAAGGCCTTGCAACGATAAATAACAAACTAGAGAGTCATGGAAGAGACATGAAAAAGCTCAAGGAAAATGTGCATTCCATACAAGTTGGACTAAATGAACACGATGGCACTCTCCCCACCAAGGAGTGCCTGTCTAAGGAGGAAGTCAAAAGGTATGAAGAAGTGAAATATGGAAGTGGAAGACCCTTAAACGGATACAATGGTAACGTGGCCAGATACTGAGAAAAATCCCCAAGATTTTATACTAGAATCAACAATAACCCTCCTAGACCAAGCCTCGAAGAAATAATGCATAAGCATATCGAAGAATCTACAAAGAAAAGTGATAGACTCAAAGAATGGATGGTCAAGGTAAAAAAAAGACACCAACATGAACTTACGAAACCATGCCGCAATTAAAAACCTCGAAACCCAAATTGGGCAGTTAGCTAAAAATCTCAATACCAGCAATAACAAAGCCATTGCATGCAAAGCCATATTTGCACAAGATAAGCCGATGGAAGAATAGTGCACCTCTTCTATCACTAATGATCTTTGCAGGATTAACTACTTAAGAGAGGATGACAAATCCGAGGACGACGAGGACCTGCCAAGCCAACTTCTTGAGAAGGAACTCTATCAAGAAAGTTTTCTTCTACCATGCACTATCGGTAATATAAAAATCCCATCTTTAGCTGATTTGGGGGCTGGGGTAAACCTTATTTCTACTTCATTGTTTGATACACTAAAACTTACCAATTTAAAAGAAACAACAATGATGATTGAAATGGCTGATCCTCTAAAGCTGTACCTAGGGGAGTTATTAACAATGTTCTCCTAAAAATTGGTAAATTCCTTTTCCGGCTATTTTGTGGTTATCGACATGGGCAAACGGGAGACTTACAACTTAGTTGTTGGAAGGCCTTTTCTGGCCACTTGTCGAGCACATATAAAAGTCTTTGAAAAACAAATTTCTTTGGGAACTGAAGGGGAACGAATTACTTTCACCATGAGAACAATTGAATCCCCGATTGGAATTTTCAAAAAAGGTTGATGTTGTCAATGTTCTGTCTCTCGACCCGCCTTTATGATGTAACCTAAGAACTAACAATTGTAGGCAAGATGGTGATAGTTGTGAACAGGAACATGAAAATATTATCCCGATTGGGGGCATTAAGGAAGCTCCGGACCCTATCCAGCATTATTGCATCCCTATAATGACGGAGCATGACGGATCAATGAAAGCATGGCCCTCGTGTAACCCTTTTTGTGAATTTTGTAATGGAAATAAAAAGGTGGAAGAATGGACGTGCCCTCACGAGATTGAGAGACACGACATGAAATTTGGAAATTTATCATTTAAAGATTGGTACAAGGTAAGATTTAGAGACTTGAACATCAACGAGATTAATGAAATAGCTAAAACGCGATTACAATGAATATCACCTCATTGATAAATTGACCAATGATGAAAGATCAAACATAAGTGCAAAGATTGATCCTATAATTAAAGACGATGACTACGGAAAGTCGTGTCTATCATTCAATGAGTGGCTCTCAAAAATTTGGTACATGTAGCATCGGCAACACAACCAGAAAAATAGTTTTTGTCGAATGGATGAATGATTGCCGCCAAGTAACGGAGGAGGTTGGCCAAGTCCAAAGGCCACCATAAAGCCTCGAGGCTATAATTCTAACTTAAAGACTTGTAAATAAAGAAAAGTGCTCTTTTGGGAGACAACCTGAATTATACCTTTCATTTGTTTAATTTCCATTTCGGTTGGATTTTGTGTTTTTAACCATTTTTGCAGGAAAACGGAGAACATTGCTGCAACATGCTGAACGGGGACCTGATCTCTCCACAGTTACGGCGTAACTCATTCTTATGGTTATGCCGTAATATACTTTTTGCAGTAGTTTCTTAGAGCATTACCAATTACGGCTTAATCCCAGGAGTTACGACGTAACTATCCTCTATAACACTTCTTTCTTTTTAAAGCGCAATAACCTTGTATTAGTTTTTAAATGAACTTTGTGGGTGTGTTCCCTGTAAACCCTCACGAGACTACACTCGTCCACTGGGGACACCAACTAGTTTAAAAGGCTTGTTGCATAAGCTAAATGCAACCTTGATTCTTACATAAGTGAGTTAGGTTTCTTTTTCATTTTTCTTTCTTTTTTTTAGAATTTTGCTTGTTGGCAGTGTGATTTCAGGGATTGAAGTTTGCTCGTGGATGCTTATGTGAAGGCACGATTCTTTTCGTGAGCCTTCTTTCTTTTTGGAGCAAATTTCAGGGAAGTTCTCGCTCTAATTCTATTTTTCTCTTCACCGTTATTTAATGTTTAGTACAAAAGGGACTTTGTACATTTCAAGTGGGGGCGGGAGTAGAATTATCTCTTGAACTTTATTTTTCCCTCGTTTTTCTAGTTTATTTTGAAAAATTATGCCACTTTTAATTTTAACATGTTTTTTTAACCTAACTAGAGTAGACCTTAGCCGTTTCCAAATATTAGCCTTATCCGTTTCCAAATATGAGTGTGTCGGTATCTTGTAAACTTTAGAACTTGGACTTTGCATCATTTCGAGACCATAGATGAGGTATGTTGAGTTAGCTCAATGTATTTGGACTTTTCAGTTTTAGAAGGCAATATTATAGGATTATCACCCAAATAGCCTATCAGTGTGTGTCTAACGATTAGTCACCTCGACTTCTCGACCCCCATGTTAAACCCTTTGTTGCACTCACCTTTAGTGCAAGATACCCCTAGATACACCAATCTGAGCCATTCCTTTCGTTTTGTTCACCCAACATATTATTTCGTTACACCCATACACCTTAGCCTACCCTATAGTCTTTATTTGTGATTGAGATGTCATTGTTTGCCTAAGTTCAAGGTTCATGTGGAAAGGTTCGGGAATCACGCTTTTGTCGACGACATATTTTGAAGATCATTGAAGACCCCCCAAATTCTCATATTGTTCATCTCAAGTGGGGGGATGTTATGTAGTTATGATTAAAAAAAATGATGTGATCCAATAAAAAAAAGTAGTTATAGTTATTTGATTGTAAAGTGCGAAGTTATAAACACTATGTTATGAGCTTATTATACATTTAGTATCGAGGAGGCCACCTCGGTCACATTCGAAGAATAGAGTTGGTAATGTGCCCATCATGACGTCCTCTAATGGCACATCTACCTGGTATTATCATGATCAGGTTTCTTAACTTTGAAACTTGAACTTTGGATGAATGGCAAGTAGTCGTAACTTGGTTATAGATTTAGACTATTTGCTTGATTTTATTTTACACCAAGTATGTCTAGATGATGCAGCGAGCAATATTTGGTGTCTTGGTCATGTATCATTGATTTTGTCCACTTCGCTGTGACATGTTAGTAATGACAACTCACCCATAACCTTTGTCGTGTCTACCCATATTGCCTTCGGGAATTGTTTTGTCCTTAACTCTAGTGGTGGAGATTTGTGTAACTGCCAAGCTTATGATAAAATACATGCTATGACTGTGCGTTGAGTAATCACCCCAAAATTGACACTTAGAATAGTTGAGAGATTTGAGTGTTTTGTTCCCATTTCGTGAGGTGTTCGGCTTTGTTTTATTCTAGCATAAGGTATTTGTAAACTTATATGTTCCAGGTAATAGGAGATATCTTTTTAGGAATCTATCTAATAAGGTCTACTTTAGGGCAAGTAGAGTTCAAGTTGGGGATATTTGATAACATCATATAGTCCTGAATATTAAGTGTCAATTTCTCCCAATAATGCTCGTCTTTTATATCATTTATATGGATTTACGCTTATTTTCCTCTATATTTCAATTTCAGGTAAATTACGAGCATTGGAGCTAAGGATACGTGGATTTGGAGAGTTTATTGAAGATATATGATAGTATGCCTATTTTCAAGATGTTACGGTGTAACTCTTCTCTCACAGTACGCCATAACAGAAGCGCAACTCAGAAAACCAACTCAACTGAAGCTTACGACGTTATTCTATCTTTGGATTACTGATTCGTCCCGAACCGTCAAGTTTTCTCACACAAGCTAGCCACTTGTGAATGGCTAACCGTAAGAAACTTAAAACAGTTCAGACACAAATGCAATGAAGATCAGGAGAGTATAGGGTTTCCCCAGGTCGTTATGTCCCAACGAGCTGTGCGATGAATCACCAAACGTATAGTGATCGAGAGAATTTGAACGGAAAAGAGGTGATCATGAACAATTATAACTAAAGGAAAAGTATACAAACTACAAGGGCTTAAATGCAAATTAAAGGAAATTAAAAGATAAAATATATTAAATAAACGCTATCACTATTTGCAAAATGATGTTTGTGATTTTTCTTTTATAAAACTTAAATTAAAAACTACGTGACGTACAAAAGAAAATGTGAAACTTAAACAATATTAATCCTAAAAATATAAAAATGACATTTTTACAAACCTAATGATAAGAGAAAATTTTTAGAAAAAGAAAATTATTTTTAAAACTATTTATCTAATTATTATTAATTAAAAACTAATTTTAACTATTTAATAATAACCTAAAATACAAGAAAATATGAAATAAAGCTAGAAAAATGAAATTATGACTTAGAAAATCTAAAATAACTAAAGAGAATTTTCAAAACTAATTTTATATTTTTCCGATTATTTTCTATTTTCTATGAATTAAAAACTATTTTTAACTAATTAAATTGCTAAAATTACAAATTAAACTATGAAAAATCTGAAAAATATTTTTTGACTTTTATATTTATCTTGACCTAGGAAAATTGAAAACTTATTTTTTGAAACTTTTACGATTTAATTGTATTAAAAGCTAATTAAAATTACCTAAAACTGCTTTTAAATGAAGAAAAATAGCAAACCGACCTAGAAAATATGAAAATTCAGAAAAGTCTAATTTAATATGTCAATCTAAGAAAAATATAAAAACAAAGGGGCTTATGTGGTAGAATATGAAATCGAGTTACAAGTGCTTATAAATAAGCACTTGAATAAGCCAATGGTACCAAATAAGCACCAAACATCACGAAGCTCTAATATGCTAAAAGTACTCAAAAGTAACTTATTACAACTATCCTAACCCTCTGAATTGCAAACTGCTATGATTTGACTTGATTGATTTTAAAAGTTGAAAGCAGATTTGCCTACCTACTTTAAGCTTAAACTATGGCTTATCCAATAAGCAAATCAGGCAACCTGAAATGTGGACCTCAAGGAGACCTGGCAAAGAACTTGTAAACCAAAAATGAGCCCTGGACAAGCTCTTATGAGCTTGTTGAGAGCTTTACACTAAACATGTGCACACTCAGTTAATACTGAGTGTGTGCACAGGGCAGATAAGCCCTCATTGATAAGCTGTTTTGAAGCTTTTAAAAAATTACAAAAATTCAATAAAAATCATGTTAAGTAACTTGACCAGTTGAACTTATTGAATCCAAAATTTCACTGAATTTGCTCCAATAATGAAGCTATGAAAAATCACCCTAGTTGGGTGCAAACTGAGGTTTCCACTTTTTTTTTTGACTTTTGACAGATATGAAAGTTTGACTTTTTTGAGATTTGATCTTAATTTATGGACTGAACATGATGTTTAATGATGAAATGAAACTGAATCAAGCTACTTTAATGATTTCTAAACATGAATCAAGCTTTTGCTCTTTCAAAATCTCAACAGTGATGTAATTAGAATAGGTTCATGGAGATTTTGACTTTGAGCTATTGCAGAGGGTACAAATGAACTAAGATGAGTTTCAAATGACCAAATAAGTGTAGAACAACTGATCCTAACTACTGAACATGCCTCTGACTCAGATAATGCAGCAAATCCAAACACTATTTTAAGACACTAATCCACTGTTTTGCTAAGCTAAACTCAGAAACAGGCTAAACTCATCATTACACTAGATTAAGATAACCAAATTAGACCTAGATCAAGATAGCTACTCAATATTTAAACTCCAAAGCTCAACTGCTCCATTTTGACAAATGTGCAGACATAACTTGAAACATGCACATAATTAAAAACTTCTATTACACTAGAGATATTAAGCTAATTTATATTAATGTTTAACAGAATTAAAGCTTATTAACAAGAGAACATGATTCAAACAGACCAAAGAAAGTGATACTCACATGAGGTCCTAGCCACAATGGCTTGAGATCAATCAAACAAAGAGCACTATTCTATTACTGTTTTATTCCTATACCCAACTGAATTTCAACCCAAATCCATCTCTGCATCAACCTCATTCCATTTCCAAACCTTCTTAACCAAATTTTCTTCTCAGTTGACTTTCGTTGACCATACACCAAAGTTACTTGAATCTGTTTTATGAGCTTACTAAAAGCTATAATAAGCTTAAGTAAGCTTGTTTGAACTAGAAATAAGCTAGTTTAAGGTTTGGATATAAGAATTTGAAACTGGATTTTGCAACACTGACCATGAAGATATGAAACTTAAGTGAAACCTTGAATTATCACTTGAAAACAGATTATATTGATGAAACAACTTAATTTGAGTACATAAGAACAGAAGATTACATTTTTAAACTTAAATTAAAACATTAATATTAAAAACGACATACATATAAATTAAAAACTAACTACTTCCTTCTTCTCTCCTTCTCTTGCTTCTTTTTATACACCAATAAGCTTCTCTCACATCTCTGAGCAAATCCCATCTATAATCCTGGCCATTGGATGAGTAGAAATGATATTGGCCATTTGATCAATTTTTGGCGGGAAAGGATGTTTTTGCCAGTTGGGGGTTGAGTGTAATGAAGGAGCAGCATTAAATGCTATTTGGATTGTTAGGAGAGGTGGAGTAATAAGGGAGGTGAAGATGAGCTGGGGGGATGGGAGGACTGGTGTTGCAGAGAAGCAAGTGGGGAAGACAGGGTTTGGCGGGAGTGTTTGTTTGACCAGGGAGGTTGACTGGGGTGTTATATGAAAGGGGGTCCAAAAGGAATGGCAGGGTCCAAAAGGTTATGACAAGGGTCCAAAATGATATAAAGGGTCATGGCTTAAATTAATAACATAGGGACCAATGTGTAATTTCTGAAAAACAAGGGACCAAGGCTGCCAATTTATCAAAGTTGTTCCAAGGGACCAAAAGTGACAAGTTTCAATAGTACAAGGACCAAAATAGACATTTTCAAATTTCCAAGGACCATTTTTGCCAATTTTGAAACTTGAAGGACCAAACTTGTAATTTCTCAAAACTTTTGATATTTTTCACCAAAGGACTAATTTTGACAACTTATGATTTTAAAAGGACCTTTGGTGACTTTTCTTTGAAATAAGTGCTCGGGGACTATTTTGACAACTTTTGAAACTGGGGACCGAAACGCCAATTATGCAAACTTAGCTCATTTTTCATCCGATTTTAAACATTTTGCATCTGAAACATATAAAATGCAATTTTGAGATATTTTCAGTATTTTGATGCATTTCTGAGCATTTTTAAACGTTTTGCAGTTCAGATTTAACCAAAAATGATGAGTATTTTACACACTCATCAATTACGCCGTAACTAATTAGGTCAAATAATGTTACGCGCCGCTGCAAGCTATGCCGTAACTCGTTCCACAAATACGACGTAACCATGATTTATTGAAGATACGGCGTAACTCATTTATGATGTTATGCCGTAACCAGCTTTTCCAGAGCAAAATACGAAGAAATGTATGTTACGGCGTAACTCTCAACTTAAGTTACGCCATAACCAGATCTGGCCTATAAATACCGCCCAAAATTATGTATTTCTAATCATTCACTCCACACACAAAAGCAGAGAACGTGGGTAGGAGGCTGAAGGCAGATCTCGAGGAGCATACGGAGCCATCTCTAAGGGAGAAATCACTCCCAAACGATAAGCATTAGCAATTTATCATTTCCTTACTTTCAATTCATGTTTTCGATATGGTAAACATTGAATCGATTGTTTTAGTTAATATGAGCGGCTAAGCACCTCGGTGCTAGCCTAATTATGATACCTTGATTGTTTTGTTTATGTTTACATTACTTCCGTATAATTATTTCTAGTGTATGCATGCATAGTTTGTTGGTAGCTACTCTTGTTTCGGTAGTTTTGAATGGCAGTAATGGCTAGTTACTTAGGAGATATGACAAACTGACCCTAAGTAGGTAGACTGAGTGGGAAGGGTAAAAATTGACCAACTGACGACCCTTCTTTCCTTGTGCGATTTGACCAACTGATCACCTACCATTTGGATGAAATTAAGAAGTTAGGGATGAGTATTTAAGTGCTAGCGCCCGGGCACTCATTGTTATGAATCTTGCATGTAGCGGAACTTAATGACTCAGCTTAAGGGACTAAAAACAACTGGACTTTCAAGGGTAGTAGCTTGATCTCCGGTGGAAAGGCGTTGCTGATAGGTTAGGACGATATGACCAAATTCTGTCCTAGCGACTTTTACCCCCACTTGAAGCAATTGGAAGTAATTAAACATGAACTTAACATGATAGGATCACTAACTAGGTTAGCACACTTCTCCTCTACTGATCACAACCATCGCCCTTTACTTGCTTTTCTTATTTTCTTACTTTAGTAGTTAATCATTTCAACCTAAAAACCAAATAAAATATGTGACTCATAGACTTAATTAGAATCCGCTCACATAGCTCTTGGGACGACCTCGGTTTTACCGAATACTACACTACACACGATCGGATACACTTCCCGTTAGTGCATTAGGGTAGACCATAGGTATAACGAGACATTATAAATATTAAAACCTGATCAGTAAAACTTGCATCAAATGCACTTGCCAAATCCTTCTCTTTAAAAACCGTCTTGTTAGGACTTCTTAGTCACCAACTACAACTTAGTTCTTAGAACTAGAAGCCTCTATCTCACTAACCTTTTTGTCATCTCATCATGTGGAAAGCTCCTAGTGCTAACTCATCCACCAAAGGACCACCTAAGAAACTTGTTCGTGTTGTTCACGAAATTTCTTCAACCGAATCATCTCCCGTTAAATCTACAAATGCTAGGATTTCCCCTCCACCAACTCAACCAATCAAACCAATCCCTAAAAGGATTTTTCCTAGAAAACTACCATTGCCAAACACCACTTTACCTCCTAAACCAGACACTCATATTCCACTAAACCATCACCATTAGTGCCTAGAGCCATATCATTCACCACTCCACTCTCATCACCACATCTCTACAATTTAGAGGACTTGCCTTCTAGGCCATCTCATCCGCCACCATTGCCAACATTCTCCTCAATAGATAGAATAGCGCAACAAAATCAAGGTGTTGAATCGACACTAGCACCGGCATGCTTTTTACCATCACCCTTAAATAATCCCTTTTGGATTATGAGGAATCATCAAAGTCAACCACCCGATCACATGGAAGTAGATACCTCTCTACCACCATCTTCGACACATATTCCACCACCACCACCTTTGGTTGAATCACCTCCAAATATACCTCCACAAATTCCTCCTTCTTTTGTGGAAACTCAACCCAACCTTCCATCTCAAGCAATTCCATTTCTACCTCCACCATTTCCTAGCCATGACAAAGATTATTATCATTGTCAACATGTTGAAGGCTTGATACATAAACTACGTGAAGAGCAACATTTCATGTTTTATCACCTTCTCGAACTTTCGATGAAGTCAACAAACCTAAACAACCTTAAGCTTAAGGATTCAAGTGATGTCCTAGTCTTAAGCTTAACTTAGATAGTTTAGGAATCATATTTCATGTTTAAGTTATTCTCTTAGTTTTAGCAATATGTAGATCATTTCTCGTGTTTTTCTTTATTGAATGAAATTACATGTTATATGTCGTATTATCATTGGTTCATTAATACGTAACTCATTTTTTATGTTAACTTCACATTTTACATCAACATTGATGTCTTGAGTTTACAGGCAGACAGATCCCTCACTTTAGCCTAGATGGATCCCTCTAAGGGAGGAACCGTGGGATCCGTGCAACAAAAGACTTGTTTATTACTAACTTGAGCCTTATTTGCAGGAAATTATGCATTATATACTGGTTTTCTAACCTTTGTTTTGTAGATTTACAATATACACATGAAGACTTTGACACCCTTAGCTAGCGAGAGTTTCTTGTCAAAGTAAAACAAATTCAAAAACATTTGCAATACTTTCACATAGGATTACAATAACTACAAGACGTTCTCCTTGCAAAGGAGCACTCGTCAAGGGGGAGCATGTTCGTCTAAAAGGACGAAATCATTTGCAAACATAATTGCAATGCACTCGCTTAGTATTCCTACTTACTTGACACCCTCACAAAGGGATGGATCTGTCAAGGGGGAGCTAATACGAGAATACTTCTCTTCCCTTACTATTTATCTTTCATATTTTTTTCTTTTCACATATTTTTCTTAAAACAATGTGTTAGTTTCTTTTCGGCTCTTTTGGTTTCGACAAAAGGGAGAAGAGTAAAACTCTAATTCAAATTTTTACAATTTTAGTTTTCCTTAAAATAATCTTATGTTTTGTCATCAACAAAAAGGGGGAGATTGTTAATACAAATAATCCGTAAAAACGTTTATTTATATTTTACGATCTTCTAATTTTTTGTCGATAACAAACGTAAAATCATTTTAACGAAATAAATAAAATACATAAATGGTTTGAGCCAATAGTTTGCTAACACACTTACGTTTACATATAAAATGCTAAACAAGTAATAGTGTTTTCATGTTATAGTAATGCATATGTATAACAACTAGTGTTTACATAATGGGTAGATATATACATACTTAGGATGTATGATAATGGGTAGAAGTCTAAGTATTTGACCCATTGACTAAACACATCGAATGTAGTTGGGTAAAACCCAAAGTCCATGACCCATACCCATGGAGCATGATCCATAACCCATGACCCATTGCATGACATCATGCATAAGTCATAATGGGTATTATCCATGACCCATGGAGTTAACCCATGACCTATTGACTAGGTGCATTGCATCTTTTAGATACATTGTATCTATTTGGATACCCATGATCCAAAGACCAAAACCCATGACCCATGATCCATGACCCATAACCTATTTCGGGGGAGTGTCCTACGGATCCCCATAATTACACTGGACGGATCCCTCAAGCAAGGGATCCGTGGGATCCGTGGAACAGTAGTGTTTTTTCCTCTATAAATAGCGAGCCATTTCCTCATTGTAACACACCCCTTTCACACGCATTCTCTCTTAGTGTTGTAAACTCTCTAACCTCATATCCAAAGGATCATTCTATGTAGTTTTGTGTTTGTGTGATTCTCTAGGTTCCTCTTAAAGGCAAGATCACCAGCTCTTGAAGTCGAGCAAGCTCAAGTCCATGGGTTGCCAAACTTCGTCATCATCAAGACTACTGATGTTATCTTGTTGATAATTCTTTCTTCACTCATTAGAAGTGTTTTGTTGAAGACATAGGTGAAAGATGTCTAAAGGGTCAAGTCGAAGGCATTAGTGAAAGGTGCCGAAGATCCGTGTCAAAGGCATTAGTGAAGGGTGCCAAAAGTCCGTGTCAAAGGCATTAGTGATGGGTGCCGAAAGTCCGTGTTGAAGGCATTAGTGAAGGGTGCCTAGGATTCGTGTCAAAGGAATTAGTGAAAGGTGCCTAGGGTGTATATTCGATATGGTGGTTGATGTACAAGATAGATTAGTATTGGGTCAAAGGATATTCATATCCTTGTTGATGTTGTTATAAGGAGTGGATCTCCCTTGGGATAGGTGTTTTGTAGTGCTGGGTAGTAGTTCCTCCTTTGTAATGGAACTCGGTATCTAGCCTTGTACTGGATAAAGTCTAGGCGACGTTGTGATAGGTTTGGTTCTACCTCATGGAAGAACCCGGTGTCTAGCCTTGTACCGGATAAAGAGTAGGCGACGTTGTGAAGGCTTTTCCGCCACAAGGATTTTGTGTTGTGTAGTGATTACGAACTCTCGAGTAGGTGACTCGGGGAGTGGAGTAGGGCAAGGAAGGTGTCCTTGTAGCCGAACCACTATAAATACTCGCGTTGTGGTTTTGTGCTTCTTACTCTTTATCTTTGCTTTACTTAGTTATACGTTTATCTATCAAACATCCAACACACACATTTAAATAGATTGACATAAGTCGATCGAAATAATTTAAAACGAAGTTTTAATTGGTAAAACTATTCAACCCCCTTCTAGTTTTCTACAAAGAGCTTATAAACCAGCTGAGAAATAGATACTTGAGAGCTATTTTGGTTTTTTCTAATTTTATAAAGCTGCTGAGATGCTGACTTTGAGAGTAAAAATAAGCTAGAAGAAGCTATTGAAAAGCTTAAAAACTTGAAAACAGATGAAATTTGACTTCAAAAGAACAAGTAAAAAAATTATGTAATTAAACTTGCAAATGGAACTAGGACTCAAGTAATTGGTTTAACAGACTCAAAACTTAATCCTACTGACTTGACACAAAAAACTACAAATCATAAAGCTTTTTTATATATTTTCATATATAAGCTGTTATAGAGCCTTCAAAACTATAAAACTTTGGAAAATAACTCAACTGCTTTGAAACTTGACAACTCTGCTTGAATTCAATTGAAAACTACTAAAATGACTCAATTAAGGCTCATCAAAATTGGATTATTGACCAAAAACAAGCACAAGCAGCTTAGACTACTTGTGCCAAACATTTCTTTATTTTTTCTACTTTGCAATTTAAAACTGTTTTAGCCCAAATTAAGCTAAGTTTACCTGAAACAGATGATGATAATGATACTTAAGAGTTTTTAAACTAAAAACTTCTACTACAAACAATTATGGATAAGCTAATTCAAAAAGAGAATTTTTTTGAGTTTTTTATGAATTTTGATGAAAACTTAAACAAACAGGATATAAACTATAAGCAAGCATTAAAAAGAAATAACTAACTAAGATAAGAAAATCCAAATTACAAATAAGCAATTAAATAAGCAAATAGCATGAATAAGCTTTAAACTTTAAAAGAAATTAAACTTACAAATGCCCTAGCACAACAAGGGCAATAAATGCTCAAGGAGCTACTTACAGGCTCCAGCTTGTCAAAAACAAGCTGGTGACAGCAATAAGCCCTTTCCTTTCTGGCTTATCTTCCAAAAGTGCTTATTTTTGCTTATTGTTGACTATTTTTGACTTTTTGAAATTTTTGAAATTAAAATAGAAATAGACAATTATAAGCTCACAACAAGCTATGATTGCTTGTATGAGCTTAATGGAATAGTAATAAGATATTATCAACCATAAGTAAACATTATTTTAAGCGTAAAAGTAAAATTGAACACGAATTTAAAGAGAAAATGTAAATTTTATTAATACTTAAAAACTGAGTACAATATTTGAAAGATAAAATAGGAATTTAAAACTACAAGCTGAATTTGAAAAGCTAAATTACACTAATTTTACCCTAAAAACTACACTCAGATACAAGTAACTGAGGAGGATATTTATAAGCCTGATGCTAGGGTTTTAGAAGCATATGGCTCCTTAAATTCTTGCACTTGATCATCTCATCGCAACAATTCTTCATCTATAGCCCTTAGATCATCTCATGAGGTCTTCCAACCAATCAGATAGCTCATTTTTGCCACACTGGCCATGTGGCAGCACATGTCAGTCCTTCTAGAACTTTTAATAAGGCATGATTGGGTAATTATGTGGTTATGTGGATGAATTTGGGGAAGATGGTGTATGGGTTAATAAGGGGGGTAAAAGGGGGAAAGGGTATTTTTTTACTCTTGTTTGACTCAGTGTGAGAGTGGGTTTGACCGGGTCTTGGGGTGTGGTTATGGTTAAAGGGTAAATGGGTATAAGTATCTTAGTTTTGGGCTTGGGTTGTTCGATTTGTAGGCTGGATTGTTTTATTAAAAATTGGGTAAATGGATAAAATTGGTTAAGGTAAAGAGTAGGATTTAATTTAAGTTTGGTTCAAGGTTAAAGGGTCATTTTTGCCAATTTTGTAAAGTTCATCCAAGGACTGTTTTGACTATTGATGATTCTTCAAGGTAGATTTTGTCATGTTGAGCATAATAGTGATCCAAACTTGTAAATTCTTCCCCGGCCTCGGCTTTTATCCTCTTTCCATTCTCGTGCTCGTTTTTGTCTGTTTTTCCTTCATTTCTGTCCTTTTTCATAATATCTGTACCTGCACATGCATAAACACAAAACCAACATATATTTGGCATTTTTTGTCAGTTTTTGGTCTATTAAGTCCATTTTATTAAATAAAAGGTATGTGTATTTTAACACATACCAAAATCCCCTAGACCGTCCTCACACAATGTCATCAACTCACGCTTCTAAAAACAAAGATATCGAACTCTTTCTACTAAAGCTATGAAAAGTAGCAAAGCGTTCCACGAAAGAGATTAGAAATCCTTAGCTCTAAAAAGGTCCTATTAAACCATTTTATTTATTTATAGATATAACATTAAGCACTTTTCATTTTGTAAGACGGTTTGTTGACCTTTCTTATCTATCAATAACTCTCAAATATTTTAGATAAATAATTTTAGGATCACGGAGTAGGAAACACAACTCATAAAGAGGTGACCATACGGATAGAATTTGTCGTCCTTGATTTTTCACGAGTCCCAAAACTAAGCTTAAAAACGAAATCACCGTAATACATAAATTAGATGCTAACACTACCCATAGATGCTACTTGTGTAAGCTTAGCTACTTCTCACTCCCGTAATCCTAGTTCCTCTAAGGATTTTAGTTTGAAAATAAATAATTTTTTTCTCTTTTCAAGTTTTGATATATTTTTAGTTTAATAAAAGCATCGATTTCTTAGACGTTAAGTAGTTTCAAAACCTTCCCTCGATAACCGTTTCTCACAAAAATGAGGTCCACATCAAGGTCCTAATTTAACACGATTTAGGGGACATCCCTTTTATTTACAACCGAAACATACCATGTTTGAGACCCGCGATGGAAGCTTTTTATTCGGACATCCTGGAGTCGAAGCTTTGTTGATTTAAAATTCATTAAGCACATTTTCCCTCGGTCTTTTAAACAACCAATTCAACGGTATTACCGTTTTATTATAAGTCTTATTATGACTTTGTAATTTTTCCTAAACCTTTTTGATGTCCATGACAACGGGGGTACCGTCAGACAAAGAAAACTTTTATGGCTTTAGAATTTTACATTTATGCATTCGAGATTTATTTCACATTAATTAATTGCCAAACCCTGAGTCCTACGATCTTTATAACAATTGAAACAATAGCACGTACTATCATGAATCAGTTGTCTATTACACCGTAACACTGGCAGTATCTGGATGTGTGCCCAACTCTCATAAGCAAGGATTCTCTAAAGAATGATTGAAAACTAATTATCGCCAAAACGAAACACCTTTAGTTATTTTGAAATTTTTATTTTTGGGTTTATTTAGCTGCTGGGAGCGAAAAGCCACAATTAACCTCTACGAGCTCTAAAGAGAACCAACTACTCCGCGCTTAGCATCTAACTTCTATATAACTCTATTATTTCTCGATTTCCGCAAATTTAAAATCTTAAATAATAAGATCCGCTAATGCTTAGCCAAATAATTTAGCTTTGCAAATTAAAGTCACTCATGGGAACTTACAAACTCTTGGCTTTTTCAAGCTAGAATTCGTGTTTTATAGCTCCTTGTATGAAAGACTAGAGAAAGCTTTTAATTATAAAGGTTAAGGGGACAAGCTAGGGCTCAACACGCCCGGTCAATTCAAAATTCTATTCCTACTCTTACTAGTGGAAAGTCAACAAGGTGTCAAAACATATATTATTTTGCAAATGCTTCGTCAAATAATATCAAATCTCGCATTTTTAAAATCACTTATTAGAAACTATAAAAAACTTTTAAAGCTTCGCATATTTAAAATCACTTAGGGAAGCTTGCAAATTCTTGGCCTTGTGAGCTAGAATTAATTTTTATAGATTCTTGTCTAAGCAACTAGCAAAGATTCTTCAAGATTCGTATATTTAAAGTAACTTGTAAGAGATTCACAATGACTTTTCAATCATAAGACAAGCAAAGGATTACAAAAATTTTAAATTTTCTCACTTTTTTATTAATTTATTCATTTTTTTAAGGAAAAATGGGGTTGCGAGAGTGTAAGGCAAAAAAACAAGTGCGGTCAAATCAAATCGAAAGATTACCCCCTAGACTAAAACCAAACATTGTCCTCAATGTTTAAAGATAGGGTTCTCAACGTAAATCTAAAGCCGTTTATTAATTATGCCAAATAGATAAACGTTAGTCAATAAGATTTAGGATATCGGATTACTTATTAGAAAATAGAAATAAGATAGAAGGATAAGCATCAAACACCAAAACTCAAACACGAGAAATGGAAGAGAAATGGAAGAGGCGAACCCCCTCGCGTTACTTATTAGAAAATAGAAATAAGATAGAAGGATAAGCATGGGTTGCCACCCACGAAGAGCTTATGTTTTTGTTGACCGAGTCGCTAGCTTGACTCGTCCCCGAATTCTTTTGTTCTTGGGGAAGCAAGTGGAAAAGATAATCTCCATCATACTTTCATTCAAGAGGTTTGGATAAACATTGAAACATGAGAAAGTTCCACTCTGACGAGACAACCACGGTTCTAAATAGTAAAAACTATAAATGGTGATACTGGGGTCAAAGATGGTATCCTCACTCCTGAAAGAGTGAAGATGGGGAGAAGTCACATCATATGTGAGAAATGGAATAAATATTTTGATAACAATTCAGATCCATTATTCATCCTCAAAATTAAATTTCATATTATTCTTAATTTGAATTTGATCATTCAAGCTCATTTGGTCATTTTCAACAAAAAACTTCAGGAGGAAGAGACGGGGTGATGTCATTAATAAGAAAGCTCTTATGATAGAGATTTTCTTCCCCCGGGTCAAGATTTTCCTCAAGATCAAAATAGAAATGATCATACTCAAGAGGAGATATGACATGAGAGAGTTCACCGGAAAACTCCTCAAAATCAAAATCAAAGCGAAATGAATCATACTTGGGAAGAGAGATATAAGCATGAGAAGTGGTGTTGCCAAGACTCATATCCTTAGTATGATCGATATCAAAGCAAAATGACTCATAAGTCAAAAGAGAAAGATCGGGATGAGAAGTGTGTTCTCCTCCTCCGGATAAGACTTCGTGTTAAGAACCTTTAGCTCTGTTAGGAATTAGAAATTTCATAGTGAAGTGTAGGTCACCCCAAATATGATCTAGCATAATTTAGCTCGTAGACATTACGTTATTTACTAGTTATTTAGTTAGTCTTTTAGTTTAGTGCAACACCGTAGAGGACGGACGGGTCTTTACCCACTGTATGCCTGATCCACAGTCCGAAGGAGGACGTATTGTATGTAACTATAAATACCCTCTACCTCCCAAGGTATAGGGTTGGACCTTTCTCATTCTTAATCTAACCTTCTATGTTTTCTTTCACTTTCTCTCTCTAGAAAGGATCCCACTTTCTCTCTCTAAACTCTATACTATTTGATCCATTGTTGAGCTTATTTGTGTGTTTATGAAATCCAATATGTTACAAATGGTATCAAGAGCCATGGTTTGATCATCTATCACATGTTCTTGGATTTCTAGTGGTTTTATATGGTTTTTTTGGGTTTGAAATAGTTTAGAGGTATTTGCATCATTTGGACCATTTTGTGTGTTAAAGCTTGGATTTTGATTGTACTTTTGTGTTTAGGATCATCATAAGTGTTTAGGTTTTGATTTGGAAGGCTTGAATCATTGTGGTTGGGTTGTTTTTGGATTGAAAAGTGGTGTTTTTGAGATTTTATTGCTAGCGACTTGAGTCACGGATTTTTATTCTTGGTAGCGACTTGCTTTGTAAGTTTGTAGCGACTTGTAGTTGAAGTGGTAGCGATTTGAGCTTAGCGACTTGTCTATTGAGACAAGCGGACAAATAGTACAAGTTAGTGGATTCTCCACTACGGCTAGCGACTTGGTGAGGTTAGCGACTTGCTTCAGAACTTGTTAGCGAGTTGTAGTGTAAATTGTTAGCGACTTGATACTAGCGACTTGGACACTTAGCGAGTTGTTTTTTAGCGACTTGTCTGCTTAGCGATTTGGTGTTAGCGACTTGGACCTTAGCGAGTTTCTCTTTAGCGACTTGACTGTGCAGCGACTTGGTGCTTTAGCGACTTGTGTCTAGTGACTTGGGTCCTAGCGACTTGGTTCAAGAATTCTTAGCGACTTGTTGACCTTTCTCGACAAAACTTCAAACGGCTATAACTTTTGATCCGTAACTCCTTTTCAGCGTTCTACCCATCAAAACGACCGTGAGAACGAGGAGAATGGCACACCGAATAAAAGTTCATTCGGGTCAACCTTTGAGGCCTAAATCCGCTCCGAACAGAAGTTATTGAGGTTTTTATGTTTTTAGACCTAAATTTCTCCGTAAAAACGAGCATAAACCAATCCAAATCTCAACCAAACAACATCTCTGCTAATCCTACAAAAAATCATAAGTCCTAACACACAATTGTCTATCATTGTGACAATCCATCCGCCATCTTAACACGTTCCATTGGTCATTGCTTAACGGTTTGGTCTTGGTTTTAGTAAAATCCCGCCAAAGATTCTATTTCTCGGTTTAAATCATAGACTTGTAAAATCCCGTGGATTCATCAACATCATGTCTTACACTCCTGATTCAGTGATTTCGAAGTACTCAAACCGTATGATGCAAGAGACAACCATGAGAATATTAGCTATATCGAACGGTTACGTATGATGGAATCAATCAATGATAATTTGAGTTCTTCATGCTCCGAGTCCAATGAGAAAGATTTGCACTGCTCAGCTACATAATGCCATGCAAAAGGAAAGCAAGATTGAACCTTATCAACAACTTCACTCTCACCTCTTGTTATTTCTACCCACATCAATGGAACGAACATGTATTGCCCTCTTCTCGTCAGGGACCTATCCACATTAACAGAACTTTCTTTGTTAAACCTAGAGCAATTGAGCTACAACTTGACAAAGAGAAGGTTCAAAGGATAGTTCCAGGTCTGCACTTCAAGTGATCTACAAATACTTTCAGTCATTCATTAGAAGGGAATTCACATCAGACTATGATCAAGACATGATTGAAATGTCCTTCAAGAGACACACTGGAATGGAAATTAGCATGTTCACATAGACACTTATCTATCTCATGGATAATGTGGAGAAGTATATTGAGGAAGTTACTCAGACAGAAGAAAAAGTGGATGAGTGTCTGGTGCAGTTGAAAGATAGTTGTGATAAGTTGGGTAATGTATCTGTTGAAGAATCGGGTGTTGCTGAATGCACAATGTCAGAGACAACAAATTATAATGAGTCGGGTAAAGCACCGATGATGGATCATTTGACACCGAATACGAGGCTCGTAGATAGATAAGCTTGACACCGCCAATGTCCGTTGACTCTTGTTACACATGATGTGGATGCGATATCGGACTGTAAATTGAGCGGTGTCATGTAATGAGGTACCCTTTATCGCTCAACATAGTGCATCCGCTAAAGTACTTAAACAAACCGATCATTATGTTTGAACATGACATTGATAAATGTTCAGAATCGAGGTCGAGTCGAGATTAAGTGTTTCAAAATAAAAGATATGGTTGATAAAAGGCTTTTGATGAACTTTCAAACAAACTCTCAAAGCTCGAAAACATTGCATTTCACTTGAAATTACAATACAAAGTAAAGAAGAAAGCTTTCAACTTAACAAACCATGTAAAATCCGAACTTCCTCGAATTCGTGAACTTTTGAAATTAACACTTTGAAAGCTCACTTCAAGACAAAGAGTCAACTATCAACAATTTGAAGAAACATATTTCTAATATGCATGTGAAAAGTAAGTTGGTTACAAGTAATTCTGATGTTAATACTATTGATGATATTCAAATGAGAAATGATGAATTAGCGGTTTGTGTGGCCAAATTACTAAAGGAAAGTGACCATGTCAAAGAAGCAAGAACTAAGTCAATAGAACAAACAAACTCTTTGATAGCAAAAATTGATGATCTCAAAGCTCAACTTCAGGAAAAGAGTTTCGCCATTGTTGCTTTAAAAAATGAGCTCAGAAAAACAATAGGGAATAGTATGAACACTAAGTTTGCAAAACCATCAATCTTGGGGAAACCATTTATTAGACAACCGAATGCGTTTAGATCTGAACGACCAAAATTTTCAAAAATGTGGTTTGCCTCCCAGGTTGATGCGAAACAAGTTTTGACAAAACCAGTCACTTCACCTCACTTGCCTAGGAAAATTGATATGAATGACTTGTGTGACAATTCGTATTTTCAGGTCATTCTCAAAACATTACTCTTGTTTCATTATTTATCATTTATCGTGAACTAGGTTTACGAGCATCAAATTCACGTAACCGTAATGGTTTAGCGGTGAATTCATGATCATATCATTGAGGTCATTTCATATAGACTAAGTTTAGTCTACATTTCATTAACATCATTATCATCATATTAGTTCATGCATGGTTTTGCATTTTACATTAAACGTATAATTTTCATATTAAATAAACGTTATTGCGTAACTAATTATTTTGACTAATTGATCCATTACTTCCAAAAATTATTCCAATATATTTTTATACTCATATTAAGTTTATAAAATAATATTATAAGTTTATCCAGTGTTTTAAATTTATTTTGTAACTAAATTGTTGTATTTATATAATTACGACGTTTTTCTTAAATTCGACACGATTATTATTATATCACTCAAATTTTGCAAGGAATGTATTTTTATAATTTTTATGACCTAAAAATATTTTATCTTGGCCCGTGAAAATTTATTTTTATCCAACGCTACCTTAAATACTCAAATGTATATACAAGTTACTACATATCTTAAATTAATTTCACATTTACCTTACTTATTCTACATCTATATACTTAGTTAAAAAAATTATATTCATAAACAACTATACCCCTTGTCGACATACAACGGGTTAGTCATCTAACTTTGATAAATATCTTCTACAAATATATTATAATACATATTATAGTAACATTTTTTTTACACATACAAGTTCTAAACTACAAGTGAAAAATCATTTTCTCTTCTTCTCCTCAAGTATATTCGGCAGCCACAAGGAGACCAAAAGGAGGATCATTTCCAAGTTTTCAATACAAGTTTTAATAAACACTAGTATCATTTGTTGCAAAGGTTTTGTAATACAAACCTCAAGTGATTAGGAAAACCTTTTGTCCATAAACCTCATCATATCATTAGTAAGCATTCATATTCATATTTTTATTTCATATTCATTTTTATGGTCATATCATTTTATTTGAGAAACATGCAAGTCTCATGATGTTTATACCATTTTAAAGGTTTTTAAGGTTTTTATGTGTTAAATATATATAATCCATCCTATAATTACTCCTTGTTATATTTTAGTTTTGGTGATGTCTAGGAACCCATGACACCCTAAGAAGGTGTATGGTAGGATTAGAATAGCTTCGAGTTGTTTTGAATGGGTTAGAATAGGTTTGGCACGAGAAAACTCATTTCGACACGTTTTGAAAAGGGTCTGTCCTTAAAATTTAATTCGGAAAATCCGACAGTGAACAAAAATATTTGGCCTAGATATTTAGAAAATATACTTTAAAATGAAACCGTGGCGCTTGAACGGATTAAAACGGAGTTATAACGAAGAAGTTATGAATTTTCAATTTGGCGACGAAAATGCAAAATTCGAAATTTCAGCAAACAATATTTGTTTTGTACGAGTCAAAAATGAAGCTTGGACGTTGTAAATTATGTCGATTTGTTAAAAATATGTTAGTATACTTCGATACGAAGTTAAGGATCTTTAAAACGTAGAAAACGGATTTGTAACGACTAAATTACACATGTTTATAAAAGTTGCCTTAACTATTATCATATAAGAAAAACTATAACTTGATTTCTAATAAACAAGTTTTGCGGCAAAAACTAGTCCCAAGTAAAAGGTTGTTTTTAACATTGAATTAGAACTTTTTATGAAGAGAAGTCTTCTAGTAAAAGTGAAATCGCCAAGTATACTTTCCAAAATTTCCGATAGTTTGATTAGCGGAGTTGTAATGAATTAATTACGGTCGCTCAAACTTTGAAAAACCATCCTTAAACTATATTTTGGACTAAAAGTACTATATTTGACCTCTATTTTCTTTATGTTCGAGACCTCTAGGATGAAAACTCATGTACTAGAACTTTGAGATTATCATACGAGCTTCCCAAAACCGTTGAGTTCGTTTCCTAACGCTCGACGTGCACTATTTTACGACTAGATTTTAGAAGCCGTTTTTGTCATTTTCATGGAAATTTCAATAACTTTATTTTACGACGAAAAGTAATATTTTCACAATAAATCACTAAATGATTATCGTCGGATATCATTTCAACGCAAATACATGTGAAGTAATTTAAAAATAGTCAAGATGTTAAAAGATTATATTTTCGACGAGAAGTATTGTTTTCAAAAATTCATAAGTGGTATAAATATCATCCGAATCGCATGCATAACATTACATCATGACTTATTACGAATCATATCATTCATAATAGGTCAGTTTCGAGATCACGCTACATTTCGGTGTACTCACTTTTATCATCACTTCAATTCATCAAGTGAGTTTTCATAGCCCCGTTGTATACATTTAATACTTGTTTTCAAACTTACGGGGGAGAATACATTGCACATCATTTTATTACGATACCAAGTATATCAAATTCATTACATTGCTTAAGTTACCTCATGCCAATTGAATGTCCCCATTATATAACATGAGCCGTTAATTTCATAGAAGCGAGGGTGAGTGGATAGATCTATCGAGGTGACTCCTCCATCCGGGTTGGTGGATCCCAACTAGTCATACGGATGCATATCATTTAATAACATTATTTGAGTTGTTTGGCAAACACTCTGTTGGGGCGAACATCATGGTCAGTCTAGTTTCGGTGTCATGGACTTATAGCAATTGTAACATTATTTTTGTGGCGACATTGTCATACATTATCTATACTTGTGTAGTCGTATAAATCATTTTCATAAACCTATGATTTCTCACCAACATTATTGTTGACCGTTTTAGCAATGTATTTTCAGGTAGCTAAGACATACGCATCATGGCACGATAAGGAACCCTTTTAGAGTCGCCGCGTCGACTTATCTCATTGTATATTATGGCATTTTCTTTCAAAACATCGTTTGGACTTGTAATATACTTATATTTTCCGCAAACTTTATCAACTTTTGGGACCTATCTTGTAACTTTGGATGTTTTAAATAAATGTCAAGCGATGTGTTTTTAAACGACACTTTAGGTCGTTCAATATAACTGTGATGGTGATGCTATGACAGTCAATCCCCAGGAATTCCATTCCGCTACAAAACAGATAATTTGGGGGTGTGACAGATTGGTATCAGAGCTTCAGTTATAGAGAACTAGGTTGCATCATTGACCCTAGACTATAACTACATTATCATAACATCTCATCATTTCATCACAAGTGCATATTCATTTTATATGCGGATTCATATACATTTTTATTCGAGTTATTTACTTTTATTTTACAACGGTTGTCACAGAGATGTCTTCAGATTCCGACACTATCCCTATATCATCTGACACGAACATGGAGGATGTCTCATCCGACACCAACATGAACGATGCCTTATCCAACACTATAGTTTTATCTTCTATTGGCTCTACTTCAGACTTTCCACTTATATTGACTGACACGGAGACCGAACCCTTTGAGGAGGGCGAAGTCGCACCTACACCACCTGTTAGCCCTACATATGGCCTGATTCATCCACCATCACCACTATTATCATCATCATCTTCATCATATTATCTTAGGGAGCTTATACCTACACCGGACTTGCCGCTCAAAAAGCGAGCACGTTTTGACATCCCTGCATCATCCTCTACAGAACCCGAACCACCAGCTAGGTTCGAGATAGGTGAGAGCTCAAAGGCTGCTGCTGCTAGACAGCCTTCCACTGAGACATTAGTGGTGCGTATAGATAGCCAACAGGTTCAGATCGATAGGATGCTAGGACAGTTGGAGGAACTGTCATTAGATCGAGTGGAGAACATCGAGGAGGAGGTTGAAGGCCTCGTGATAGGTAGAGTTTCGATTGATTTGGCACACCAAGGTTTAGAATCTAGACAGCGATTCTGAGCAGGGGCATATTGTTGAGTTGAGGCGAAATGCCCGAGTTATATGACGAGCCGAGATGGCCTGTGACGAGCTTGACGTCATACGTGAGTTGGCTCTAGCTCGTGAGAGCATGGTTACCGCACAGACTCAGATTAGCGAGTTGAGGGGTTTGGTTGCGAGTTTGACTGCACAGTTCCGTGATCTACAGGATCGAGTTGGAGGAGCACCAGGAGGTGCATAGTGTAGACCTTTATCATGTATAGTTTTTATTTACTGTTATCCTAGTCACAAGGTGTGTGACGTAGTTTAAAGAACTTGTTGTCTTTTGGTTGTTGTACAAACAAAATATCAAGTATTGACTCAACTATGTAGGAATGGTTTTACTATCTATGATATTGGTCCACGAAGGCCGAAATTTTCATGTATATTATCCACGTGTGTTGTGATTTTATTTGTGATATTTCGTGGTTGTTCCATTGTGATTTCAATTATATTATACATGTTGTGGTTGTGGATATATATGTATAATGTTTGTTTCTACTTAAGAGTTCTCATAATTGTTTCATCTTATGGTTTTGAAGAATTATGGCGCCAAAGAAAGCCACACCTGAGTTGACTCAAGCTGCTATGCAGAATTATGTGAATGATAGCATAGTGAAGCATTAAGGACCGAGAGAGCATCGGTGGCGGTGTCTTGAGGTCGCAGCTGTCGAGGCCGCTAGACTTCTTCTTCTTTGCAGTAATGCTGAGGAGGGTCCGGAGTTAGAAGTCAGACGTATAAGGATTTCAAAAGTGGGATCCCACTAAGTTCAAGGGTACCGGCGGGCAACCGCCATGGTTAGATGGTTCGAGAAAATGGAATCCGTGTTTTGTTATGTAATTGCCGGAGGATAGCAAGGTTAAGTTTGCTACAAGTACACTCTCGGACGGAGCAATGTCGTGGTGGAATTCATATGCTCACCAATGGGAATGGAACATGCGTCAGACCACATGGGTGCAATTCAAGAGTTTCTTGACAAGGAAGTATTGTCCACGCATCGAGGTGAAAAAGTTGGAGACCGAATTCTATGAGTTGATAACTATTGGGTATGATATTGATGCTTACGTTCAAGGTTTCAAGAATTAGCGCGTTATGCCCATCTATGGTTTCGGATAACGAGAAGCTACTTGAGGCTTTCATCGGGGACTTCCGGGTTATTCAAGGAGATGTGATTTCGTTTGATCCACAAACGATTGAGGAGTCCATTCGAGTGTCGCAAAAGCTCATGGCTCAAGTGGTAAAGAGAGGCAAAATCGCAAACATCAACCGAAACAAAAACAATACCAACAACCGTTTCAATTACAACAATAACCGAAACAATTACAACAACAATAACAACAAACGAAAGTGGGACAACAACAATCGAGGTGGAAATGTTGCTCAACGACCACCTAAGAGACAGGAGATTGCAAAGGCCTATGTTGCAGGCCCAATGGAGAAAAAGGGTACACCGATTCTCGCGAAATGTGAGAAGTGTTCAAGTCATCACAAACAGGGGCGTTGTCCGATCCATGTGGGAATTGTAAAAGACGGACATCAAACTAGGGATTGCAAGATGCCAACTACGGGAAAATCGAAACAACAAGTAACATGTTTTGGTTGCGGAGAAAGGGACATTACAAGAGTGAGTGTACAAAGGAAGGAACCAAGGAAACAAGAATCAAGGCGGAATGGCACAGGAAGAGCCTATGTCATAGGAGGTGGAGAAGCTAGGGAGGACCCGAATGTTGTAACGGTACGTTCCTTATCAATAATCGTTATGCATCGCTTTATTTGATTCGGGAGCGATAAAAGTTTTGTATCCACCGCATTTGCACCTTTACTCAATATCAAACCAACCACATTAGACACATCATACAACATTGAATTAGCTAATGGTAACTTAATTAGCACCAACATCATTGTCCGTGGCTGTACACTCAATTTTCTAAATCATCCCTTCAATATAGACCTTATGCCTGTAGAACTTGGTAGTTTTGACGTCATCATCGGTATGGATTGGTTATCCAAACATCGTGCAAGGATCATTTGTGATGAAAAAGTTGTTCATCTTCCTTACAATGGCGAAACTTTGATCATTCGTGGGGAACGAAGTGGAACTAGACTCAGTATTATATCATGCATCAAAACGGAGAAGTACATAAAGAAAGGTTGTTTTGCTTTCTTAGCTCATATAACCGAGAAGAAGTCGGAGGAGAAGCGACTTGAGGATGTACCAATTGCTCGAGAATTTCCTGAAGTCTTTCCTGAAGACTTGCCAGGATTACCACCGGCACGCCAAGTAGAATTTCATATTGACTTAGTGCCCGGAGTCGCACCAATTGCACGAGCACCTTATCGATTAGCACCATCGGAGATGCAAGAGTTGTCTAATCGGTTGCAAGAACTTTTAGACAAAGGATTCATTAGGCCAAGTTCCTCGCCTGGGGAGCACCGGTCTTGTTTGTGAAGAAGAAAGATGGATCTTCGAATGTGTATAGATTATAGAGAGTCGAACAAGTTAACGGTGAAGAATCGTTACCACTTCCCGAATTGACGACTTGTTTGATCGGTTGCAAGGCTCTAGTATCTATTCAAAGATTGACCTTAGATCGAGTTATCATCAACTTAGAGTGCGAGAGGAGGAAATTCAAAACAAATTTTAGAACACGTTATGGTCATTATGAGTTTCAAGTAATGCCATTCGGATTAACTAATGCACCTGCAGTATTCATGGATCTCATGAATAGGGTATGCAAACCGTATTTGGACAAGTTTGTTATAGTATTCATCGACGACATATTGATTGAATCAAAGAGCAAAGAAGAGCATGAAGGGCATTTAAGAACGATTTTAGGACTACTCAAGAATGAGGAGTTGTATGCCAAATTTTCAAAGTGTGATTTTTGGAACCGTAAAGTACAATTTCTTGGTCATGTCATTGATAGTCAAGGATTACAAGTAGACCCTGCAAAGATTGAAGCCGTGAAAGATTGGACTACACCAACGAATCCTACAGAAATTCGACAATTTCTAGGACTTGCCGGGTATTACCAAAGATTCATCGAAGGTTTTTCAAAAATAGCTAAAGCTTTGACCAAGTTGACACAGAAAAACAAGAGGTACGAATGGGGAAAGAAACAAGAAGCTGCTTTTCAGTTGTTGAAGCAAAAGCTTTGCAGTGCACCGATTTTGGCACTACCCGAAGGAATTGAGAACTTCGTTGTATACTGCGATGCTTCACATAAAGGACTTGGAGCTGTTTTAATGCAAAACGAGAAGGTGATAGCGTATGCTTCACGACAACTTAAGGTTCATGAGAAGAATTACACCACACATGATCTTGAGTTAGGGGCCGTAGTCTTTGCACTTAAGATTTGGAGACACTACCTTTATGGTACAAAGTGCACAGTGTTTACTGACCACAAGAGTTTACAATATGTTCTTGATCAGAAGGAACTTAACATGAGACAACGTCGTTGGTTGGAATTACTCAGCGACTATGATTGTGAAATCAAGTATCATCCAGGAAAAGCCAATGTTGTGGCTGATGCTCTTAGTCGGAAAGAAAGACCCAAACCTTTAAGAGTGCGATCATTAGGAATGACGATCAGTTCACCTTTACCATCAAAAATACTTGAGGCACAGATCGAGGCACTCAAGGAGGAAAACCGATCAAGTGAAAAGCTTTATGGTATGCCCGAAAATGCAAATGGCTTTGTAAAGAGAGCAGATGGAGTATTATGCTTCAAGGATAGAATGTGGGTACCATTGTATGGCGGGATACGAGAATTGATTATGCATGAGTCGCATAAGTCAAAGTATTCTATTCACCCAGGATCTGATAAGATGTATCAGGATCTCAAGAAACTTTATTGGTGGCCGAACATGAAAGCGGAAATTCCAGTCAAAGTATTCTATTCACCCACGTACGTCAGCAGATGTCTTACTTGCTCTAAAGTAAAAGTTGAATATCAAAAACCTTCAGGATTACTCCAACAACCTGAAATTCCACAATGGAAATGGGAACGCATTACAATGGACTTTGTTACGAAACTTCCTAAGACATCGGGAGGTTACGACGCTATATGGGTAATCGTCGATCGTCTTACCAAATCAGCCCATTTCATACCAATTAGAGAGACATATTCCATGGAACAACTTACTAGACTTTATGTCAAGGAAATAGTCTCGAGGCATGGAGCACCAATTTCTATCATTTCCGACAGAGATAGTCGATTCACTTCAAACTTCTGGAAATCATTACAAGATTCATTTGGAACAAAATTAGACATGAGCACAGCATATCATCCACAAACCGATGGCCAAAGTGAAAGGACAATTCAAACATTGGAAGATATGTTGAGAGCATGTGTGATTGATTTTGGAAATGGTTGGGCTAATCATTTGCCATTGATCGAATTCTCGTACAACAATAGTTATCACACCAAGATAAAGGCAGACCATTGAAGCACTTTATGGTCGAAAGTGTCGATCACACGTTTGTTGGGCGAGGTTGGAGACGATAACTCATCGGGTCCGAAATGGTACGGAAACAACGAAAAGATAGTTCAAATTCGAGATAGACTCCCAAGTTGATGCGAAACAAGTTTTGACAAAACCAGTCACTTCACCTCACTTGCCTAGGAAAATTGATATTAATGACTTGTGTGACAATTCGTATTTTCAGGTCATTCTCAAAACATTACTCATGTTTCATTATTTATCATTTATCGTGAACTAGGTTTACGAGCATCAAATTCACGTAACCGTAATGGTTTAGCGGTGAATTCATGATCATATCATCGAGGTCATTTCATATAGACTAAGTTTAGTCTACATTTCATTAACATCATTATCATCATATTAGTTCATGCATGGTTTTGCATTTTACATTAAACGTATAATTTTCATATTAAATAAACGTTATCGCATAACTAATTATTTTGACTAATTGATCCATTACTTCCAAAAATTATTCCAATATATTTTTATACTCATATTAAGTTTATAAAATAATATTATAAGTTTACCCAGTGTTTTAAATTTATTTTGTAACTAAATTGTTGTATTTATATAATTACGACGTTTTTCTTAAATTACACGATTATTATTATATCACTCAAATTTTGCAAGGAATGTATTTTTATAATTTTTATGACCTAAAATATTTTATCTTGGCCCGTGAAAATTTATTTTATCCAACGCTACCTTAAATACTCAAATGTATATACAAGTTACTACATATCTTAAATTAATTTCACATTTACCTTACTTATTCTACATCTATATACTTAGTTTAAAAAAAATTATATTCATAACAACTATACCCCTTGTCGACATACAAGGGTTAGTCATCTAACTTTGATAAATATCTTCTACAAATATATTATAATACATATTATACTAACATTTTTTTTACACATACAAGTTCTAAACTACAAGTGAAAAATCATTTTCTCTTCTTCTCCTCAAGTATATTCGGCAGCCACAAGGAGACCAAAAGGAGGATCATTTCCAAGTTTTCAAGACAAGTTTTAATAAACACTAGTATCATTTGTTGCAAAGGTTTTGTAATACAAACCTCAAGTGATTAGGAAAACCTTTTGTCCATAAACCTCATCATATCATTAGTAAGCATTCATATTCATATTTTTATTTCATATTTATTTTTATGGTCATATCATTTTATTTGAGAAACATGCAAGTCTCATGATGTTTATACCATTTTTAAAGGTTTTTAAGGTTTTTATGTGTTAAATATATATAATCCATCCTATAATTACTCCTTGTTATATTTTAGTTTTGGTGATGTCTAGGAACCCATGACACCCTAAGAAGGTGTATGGTAGGATTAGAATAGCTTCGAGTTGTTTTGAATGGGTTAGAATAGGTTTGGCGCGAGAAAACTCATTTCGACACGTTTTGAAAAGGGTCTGTCCTTAAAATTTAATTCGGAAAATCCGACAGTGAACAAAAATATTTGGCCTAGATATTTAGAAAATATACTTTAAAATGAAACCGTGGCGCTTGAACGGATTAAAACGGAGTTATAACGAAGAAGTTATGAATTTTTCAATTTGGCGACGAAAAATGCAAAATTCGAAATTTCAGCAAACAATATTTGTTTTGTACGAGTCAAAATGAAGCTTGGACGTTGTAAATTATGTCGATTTGTTAAAAATATGTTAGTATACTTGATACGGGTTAAGGATCTTTAAAAGCGTGAAAACGGATTTGTAACGACTAAATTACACATGTTTATAAAAGTTGCCTTAACTATTATCATATAAGAAAAACTATAACTTGATTTCTAATAAACAAGTTTTGCGGCAAAAACTAGTCCCAAGTAAAAGGTTGTTTTTAACATTGAATTAGAACTTTTTATGAAGAGAAGTCTTCTAGTAAAAGTGAAATCGCCAAGTATACTTTCCAAAATTTCCGATAGTTTGATTAGCGGAGTTGTAATGAATTAATTACGGTCGCTCAAACTTTGCCGAAAAACCATCCTTAAACTATATTTTGGACTAAAAGTACTATATTTGACCTCTATTTTCTTTATGTTCGAGACCTCTAGGATGAAAACTCATGTACTAGAACTTTGAGATTATCATACGAGCTTCCCAAAACCGTTGAGTTCGTTTCCTAACGCTCGACGTGCACTATTTTACGACTAGATTTTAGAAGCCGTTTTTGTCATTTTCATGGAAATTTCAATAACTTTATTTCTTGATCAGAAGGAACTTAACATGAGACAACGTCGTTGGTTGGAATTACTCAGCGACTATGATTGTGAAATCAAGTATCATCCAGGAAAAGCCAATGTTGTGGCTGATGCTCTTAGTCGGAAAGAAAGACCCAAACCTTTAAGAGTGCGATCATTAGGAATGACGATCAGTTCACCTTTACCATCAAAATACTTGAGGCACGATCGAGGCACTCAAGGAGGAAAACCGATCAAGTGAAAAGCTTTATGGTATGCCCGAAAATGCAAATGGCTTTGTAAAGAGAGCGTATGGAGTATTATGCTTCAAGGATAGAATGTGGGTACCATTGTATGGCGGGATACGAGAATTGATTATGCATGAGTCGCATAAGTCAAAGTATTCTATTCACCGTGATCCGATAAGATGTATCGGGATCTCAAGAAACTTTATTGGTGGCGAACATGAAAGCGGAAATTCAGGTCAAAGTATTCTATTCACCCACGTCGTCGCCAGATGTCTTACTTGCTCTAAAGTAAAAGTTGAATATCAAAACCTTCGTGATTACTCCAACAACCCGAAATTCCACAATGGAAATGGGAACGATTACAATGGACTTTGTTACTGAAACTTCCTAAGACATCGGAGGTTACGACGCTATATGGGTAATCGTCGATCGTCTTACCAAATCACCCATTTCATACCAATTAGAGACATATTCCATGGAACAACTTACTAGACTTTATGTCAAGGAAATAGTCTTGAGGCATGGAGCACCAATTTCTATCATTTCCGGCGAGATAGTCGATTCACTTCAAACTTAAATCATTACAAGATTCATTTGGAACAAAATTAGACATGAGCACAAAGATATCATCCACAAACCGATGGCCAAAGTGAAAGGACAATTCAAACATTGGAAGATATGTTGAGAGCATGTGTGATTGATTTTGGAAATGGTTGGGCTAATCATTTGCCATTGATCAATTCTCGTACAACAATAGTTATCACACCAAGATAAAGGCGGCACCATTCAAGCACTTTATGGTCGAAAGTGTCGATCACCGTTTGTTGGGCCGAGGTTGAGACGCACAACTCACCGGGTCCGTAAATGGTGCGGAAACAATGTAAAAGATAGTTCAAATTCGAGATAGACTCCCAGTTGATGCGAAACAAGTTTTGACAAAACCGGTCACTTCACCTCACTTGCACGGAAAATTGATATGAATGACTTGTGTGACAATTCAGTATTTTCAGTCATTCTCAAAACATTACTCATGTTTCATTATTTATCATTTATCGTGAACTAGGTTTACGAGCATCAAATTCACGTAACCGTAATGGTTTAGCGGTGAATTCATGATCATATCATCGAGGTCATTTCATATAGACTAAGTTTAGTCTACATTTCATTAACATCATTATCATCATATTAGTTCATGCATGGTTTTGCATTTTACATTAAACGTATAATTTTCATATTAAATAAACGTTATCGCATAACTAATTATTTTGACTAATTGATCCATTACTTCCAAAAATTATTCCAATATATTTTTATACTCATATTAAGTTTATAAAATAATATTATAAGTTTACCCAGTGTTTTAAATTTATTTTGTAACTAATTGTTGTATTTATATAATTACGACGTTTTTCTTAAATTCGACACGATTATTATTATATCACTCAAATTTTGCAAGGAATGTATTTTTATAATTTTATGACCTAAAATATTTTATCTTGGCCCGTGAAAATTTATTTTATCCAACGCTACCTTAAATACTCAAATGTATATACAAGTTACTACATATCTTAAATTAATTTCACATTTACCTTACTTATTCTACATCTATATACTTAGTTTAAAAAAATTATATTCATAACAACTATACCCCTGTCGACATACAAGGGTTAGTCATCTAACTTTGATAAATATCTTCTACAAATATATTATAATACATATTATACTAACATTTTTTACACATACAAGTTCTAAACTACAAGTGAAAATTATTTTCTTCTTCTCCTCAAGTAAATTCGGCACCACAAGGAGACCAAAAGGAGGATCATTTCCAAGTTTTCAAGACAAGTTTTAATAAACACTAGTATCATTTGTTGCAAAGGTTTTGTAATACAAACCTCAAGTGATTAGGAAAACCTTTGTCCATAAACCTCATCATATCATTAGTAAGCATTCATATTCATATTTTTATTTCATATTCATTTTTATGGTCATATCATTTTATTTGAGAAACATGCAAGTCTCATGATGTTTATACCATTTTAAAGGTTTTTAAGGTTTTATGTGTTAAATATATATAATCCATCCTATAATTACTCCTTGTTATATTTTAGTTTTGGTGATGTCTAGGAACCCATGACACCCTAAGAAGCTGTATGGTAGGATTAGAATAGCTTGAGTTGTTTTGAATGGGTTAGAATAGGTTTGGCGCGAGAAAAACTCATTTCGACACGTTTTGAAAAGGGTCTGTCCTTAAAATTTAATTCTGGAAAATCCGACAGTGAACAAAAATATTTGGCCTAGATATTTAGAAAATATACTTTAAAACGAAACCGTGGCCGCTTGAACGGATTAAAACGGAGTTATAACGAAGAAGTTATGAATTTTTCAATTTGGCGACGAAAAATACAAAATTCTGGAAATTTCAGCAAACAATATTTGTTTTGTACGAGTCAAAAATGAAGCTTGGACGTTGTAAATTATGTCGATTTGTTAAAAATATGTTAGTATACTTGATACGAAGTTAAGGATCTTTAAAACGTGAAAACGGATTTGTAACGACTAAATTACACATGTTTATAAAAGTTGCCGTAACTATTATCATATAAGAAAAACTATAACTTGATTTCTAATAAACAAGTTTTGCGGCAAAAACTAGTCCCAAGTAAAAGGTTGTTTTTAACATTGAATTAGAACTTTTTATGAAGAGAAGTCTTCTAGTAAAAGTGAAATCGCCAAGTATACTTTCCAAAATGTCCGATAGTTTGATTAGCGGAGTTGTAATGAATTAATTACGGTCGCTCAAACTTTGCCGAAAAACCATCCTTAAACTATATTTTGGACTAAAAGTACTATATTTGACCTCTATTTTCTTTATGTTCGAGACCTCTAGGATGAAAACTCATGTACTAGAACTTTGAGATTATCATACGAGCTTCCCAAAACCGTTGAGTTCGTTTCCTAACGCTCGACGTGCACTATTTTACGACTAGATTTTAGAAGCCGTTTTTGTCATTTTCATGGAAATTTCAATAACTTTATTTTACGACGAAAAGTAATATTTTCACAATAAATCACTAAATGATTATCGTCGGATATCATTTCAACGCAAATACATGTGAAGTAATTTAAAATAGTCAAGACGTTAAAAGATTATATTTTAACGAGAAGTATTGTTTTCAAAAATTCATAAGTGGTATAAATATCATCCGAATCGCATGCATAACATTACATCATGACTTATTACGTATCATATCATTCATAATAGGTCGGTTTAGAGATCACGCTACATTTCGTGTACTCACTTTTGTCATCACTTCAATTCATCAAGTGAGTTTTCATAGCCCGTTGTATACATTTAATACTTGTTTTCAAACTTACGGGGGAGAATACATTGCACATCATTTTATTACGATACCAAGTATATCAAATTCATTACATTGCTTACGTTACCTCATGCCAATTGAATGTCCCCATTATATAACATGAGCCGTTAATTTCATAGAAGCGAGGGTGAGTGGATAGATCTATCGAGGGTGACTCCTCCATCCGGGTTGGTGGATCCCAACTAGTCATACGGATGCATATCATTTAATAACATTATTTGAGTTGTTTGGCAAACACTGTTGGGCGAACATCATGGTCGGTCTAGTTTCGGTGTCATGGACTTATAGCAATTGTAACATTATTTTTGTGGCGACATTGTCATACATTATCTATACTTGTGTAGTCGTATAAATCATTTTCATAAACCTATGATTTCTCACCAACATTATTGTTGACCGTTTTAGCAATGTATTTTCAGGTAGCTAAGACATACGCATCGTGGCACGATAAGGAACACTTTTAGAGTCGCGGCGTCGACTTATCTCATTGTATATTATGGCATTTTCTTTCAAAACATCGTTTGGACTTGTAATATACTTATATTTTCCGCAAACTTTATCAACTTTTGGGACCTATCTTGTAACTTTGGATGTTTTAAATAAATGTCAAGCGATGTGTTTTTAAATGACACTTTAGGTCGTTCAATATAACTGTGATGGTGATGCTATGACAGTCAATCCCCAGGAATTCTATTCCGCTGCAAAACAGATAATTTGGGGGTGTGACAACTTGTATAAGAACTCGTATCTAGAAATGGCTAGAAAGAAGGCACAGAATCGCAAAGACGGAATTTTAGGTGCAACACCTAGGGTGATGAATTCTTCGAGATTTCAAGGCACTGCTAGTAGTTCTAAACCATTACCTAGGAACACTAATCTAAAGACTAGGAATTGGCTTACATCTAAGAGTAGTTGCATCTCGATTAAAGCTATTCCCATAGTAGATCACTCTAAGAAATCTAGATCTATTTCTGAATCCAAACATGTTGTTTTCTCAAAGTGTCTGAAATGTATCTTTAATGCTAATCATGATAAATGTCTCACAAAATCCCTGAAGAAAGTAAATGCTCATGCAATGGTACAACCTGTTAAGTCTAGGATTCACACTAAGTCATCCACAGTGCATATGAAGCAAATGAAACCAAAATCTTCGCCTAGATGGTTACCAACTGCTAAATCTTTGGAAACTAGGAATAAGGATAAGTCTTCCACTATGCATAAGAAGCCTAACAATCCTAGACCTTGCCATAAGTGGATACCATCCGGTAGAATTTTAAGGATCTTTGGACTTAGGTGGATACCTACAGAAAGTCATTTACCAATGAAAAATCAAGGTTGATCATGCGAAACCCTAAAGGATTTGGATACTAATGTCACTAACCAATATATATGCAATCAAGTTTGTAATGTTAGTACAGGTATTCCTTACTCAGTTGCAGATACTTCGATCCTTCACTACATGGACTGGCTTAAAGTATGGATAACAAATGGATTGATATCTCATAACTCACGTGTTCAAGTTACTCAACCTTGATATTCAATCTGCTATGATGTCTGTTCACATCAGTTTAGGCCTCGTTCTTCAACACTATGGTGTCTGCAGATAACACTTCAGGCCCTGTTCTTCAAAGAAAAGAAAAGTGTACGCTCTTCTGTGTGCTTAATCTTTAGCTAAAGAGAAATTCTCTCGTAAATGGCCATTCTCATCTACATTCTCCATCTTCGAGCTTCATGCCTTTCTCCATGTTCGTTTCGTCATCAAGTGGATCTACATTCATTGGAGTTTACTCTTATTCACTTGTTCAAATCAAAAATGGCAACTTCGGATGCAATTTTTGAGGGGGGGGGGAAGTGGATCTACATATTGACAGATGTTTGTATAATGGTCAGACTACTCAAGAAGCCTAATCTCCAGTTATTCCTCAAGGCGTTGTTAATGACTATCATTGCAGTTGCACTCATGAATAGTGATCCACTCTTTGGTACTCCTTTGCCAAATCTTCACGGATCATTGTTTCATTGTTCTTTCCTAAATGTGCACTCTGTAAATCAACCACATGAACATTAAGGAAAATGACTCCCTCATCCGCTTAAAAACATTATTGGTGAATCTTCCAGATCAGTCTCTACATGTATACCTTAAGGAAGAATGCATTAATGTTGAGGAATCATTTGCTCCGGTTCATTCAGTGGGTCAATGTACATCCGATTGTATGTTTATTCACGTGTTTGGCATTTGACATAAGTTGATTACTTCAGAGTTAATCATTTATCACTTATTTGAGATTGAAGTTGACTTTCTACAAAGGCGTGTTCTTATTTGATAACTTGCTCGGGCTTAAGAATTTGAGTTGAAGACTTGGTTTATCTAGGTACCAGCAGTCGGGGTGGATGTTTGAAGACCTGGTTAATTATCACTATTAGGAGTTATGTTGCTTTACTCAGTGTCACATGCGGATGACGATGTGGATAATCTCAAGAGGTGTTAATGTCTCATACTTTGTTTGAGTATTGAGTACTTAGAGTTTTGCTTGAAGCATAGATTCTCGACACCGTTCTTCCATCATTAAGTTCAAGCTTAAGATACAAATGCGGGGAATTCGACTTTAGTTTCAAGTTTGGTATATCGGGTTTTCTTCAACAGTGGTCACTTTAAATTGTCTACATATGGGTTGATAAAGATAGTAAGAGAGAGTTTCTGTAGCAGTTGATTCTCACAGGATTCATTTGGGTTATTTGAGTTCTTCTCACAAGATTTCAAGTTTATGGGTATATTATGTTTTGCTGATTCTGAGGTATCAAAACTAGCAAGGGGAAAGAGACATATATCTAAAAGCACAATGAGTACACATGATGAACTTAACACTTCTAACTGATTGAAGTTACTCCGGAAACACAATGGTCATAACCGTAGAGAAACTCATTGTTTAACTCGTAGCCTTTGGTGTATTATTCCAACTATTTGGGGGAAGGATATATTATTCCAACTATTTAGGGGAAGGATGTATTATTCCAACTATTTGGGGGAAATGGTCTCTGGATACTTTTGGTATGTGTTACTTCAGCATTCAGTTGGAAGAAATGTGAGAAGAATATTTGGTACGTGAGATGATATTGCTTATCGACATCTTCTATATGATTTATGATAAAGTGCTTCCGGTTAGTGCTTCATGTACACAATGTAATGATGATTCTGATGAAATCGCAACCATCAGGGGAGAGATATGTGTACATCAGGGTCGCAAAACATATTTACATGATCGAGCTTAATCAGTTATTCTGGAGTTGACATCCACAGAGAATATCAGTGATTCAACCAATTACTGTGATGTCGTTGTCTCTACTCTGGTTGGGTACTTGTGTACATTATGGGCTTATTAGTTATATGGAAGATATCTGGAATGTACTAGGTAAAATGAAGATGTTGATGTATGGTTCCCCTGAATAGACAACTGGTCAATCTCGAAGAGTAATGTGTACATCGGGGACACACAACAGGTTCATGTGATCGGACTTAATCAGTTATTCCGGATTTGATAACCACTGAGACGGTCAATGTTTCAACTTGTTACTTCGTTGTTCTCGTGATTCTTTGGGGTGCTGAGCTTCATTCAATGAGACCATTCTTATTCATTTCTACTTCTTAGGGAAATGGTCTTTATAGTTTGTCGGTTTGGGGGGAAGCTACCAAAGTCTCACTTTCAGAAGGCTCAAGTTCTGATGACAATTCAAGAGCCTCGAAAGCTTTGGTGGTGAAAGTTTAAGAGATGATGACTTCTATCTTCTACAAAGTGCTGAACGATTTCCTTATCTCGGTACTCGTATCATCATCTTCTTAAACTATTTCTCTATCTTTGTAAATAATTTTCAAAAAGAAAAATACAAAAATATAAAATCAACAAAAGCCCATAAAAATCAGAAAATTGAAAAATACCAAAAAAATATGTTTTCTCAAGACATGTCTCCTGGTATCGATGACATCTACGGTCTTAGAAATGTCATTCAATAATGGCACGGGACCATAGATGAAGTTCGAGCAGGAGGTGTAAATATTTCTTTCTAAACATGTCACAAAATATGGCTTACAGTTATCTCAGACTGTAACCCACGCTTCAAAAAATGGCTTGCAGTTACTTCAGACTGTAACCCGTGCTTAAACCATGGCTTGCTATTATTTCCGATAGCAACCCATTCTTCAAGGAAGGAAAGTGTTGCGCTAAACAAATTTTCAAAATTTTCGTGCACTTATCCTAAAACAAAATGAGGAAAGTATGTCGAAGGACTGCTATTCCTACTCAAATATTTTTCCGTCTAAAAACTTCAGAAAAATATTTGTTGTTTTCAAAAATGGTGGTAATGAGTTGCTTGAGAAATCAATCAGAATCAGAGTTTTTATAATAAATGAAAACTCAATCAATGATTTCAGCGCTTTCAAACTTTTCAGTAAAATAAGTCATTGATTGAGGGGGAGAATGTTGTCAAATTTACATCATCTAACGGGCTTTCTTAATTATCCTATATGCTTAATTAAAAATGATGTTAACATACGTTGAAGGACTAGGTGCCCAGGATATGATTGTTAGGATTAGATGATTAGAGTTTGATGAACATATTATTCCCATGCCGTATATGAACTGATTGTTATTTTGAATTGACTTTTATTAGTCGATTTTTGTTTGGGTGATGTCGACCACCATATATCTGTATGTGTGTTCACTAACGTATGCAGGTATATTGGTATATAAGAATGTTCCCGATCCGGATCCCACAATTGAAGATGATTGGATGCCGAAAGGAAAGGGTAACTATATCTTGGGTAGACAAATGAAGAAACGGAGCTTAATTGGACTTCTATAGAGAGTTGGCATGGAAAAATGCAACGTAAGAGGTCTCACTACATCAGCAGATGGTTTTCTTCATCAAGAAATAAAGAAACGGAGCTTAATTTGACCTCGATTAGCATTAAAATGCAACGTAAGAAGTCTCACTACATCGTGACAGTTTTTCTTCCAAGCCCTACAAAGAACAACGAAGCTTCTCAACCACCTAACGTATCTTTGTGCAGGGATAATAGTGATAATACCATTTTTCTAAAACTTTGAATAATATTGATCGGGGGAAAATTTGTGATTTAATAATGAAATTTGATAAAGGATGATCGTGCTAGTTCTCTCTAACATGTGCTAAACTCTTTCATTTATCGATGCACATATTGAGGGGGAGCAAATGGTTTCTTAATGGCTTTTGTATTCGTGTATGTGCTTCAAAATACCTCTTGCCTCTATGAAATAAAATGATTTCAAATATCCTATGCACATATTGAGGGGGAGAATTTACCAAAGAAAATCAAAAGGCTTTTTCTATGAAAATTGTGATCAAAGAAAATATTTCAAAGCCCTCTTGCCTCCATGTGCTAAACAATTTCTTAATCATATGCTTTGATCTCGTATCAAAACTATTAAGGTACAAAATGCTTTGATCTCGTATCAAAAGTACCTTGATTGTTTTTCCAAATGATTTTTCAATTGGTTTCAAGAAAGAATGAACTGTACCAAAAGACCGACCATTTCACTTTATGCAAGGAGTTATAAGGATGGTGAGGTTAGGTATTAGTTCCCACGATCCGCCAGAACTGGAGGGCTCTACCCAGGGACAATCCACTAGATAGTGTAGAGTCCTTAGGTATATTGAAAAAAAAAGAGAAAAGTGAGATATGGGAAGAGTGCGGACTGAGACAGAGTTAGTACTGGAATAAACCCAACAAGGTTCTAGTTATGAAGTCTCGGTAAGCACTGAAAGGGTTGAAGAATGAAAAAGAAATGAATGTGAAAAAGGGTGAAAAGAAATAGCCCTCCAATAATTCAACCTTAGGGCAGAAACCGGGTTCAATACATATGCTACTGGTGTTTACTAAGGTAACACTCGTATTAAATACAAGACGTCATGGACCTAGTGATGCACTGCACCTAACTTCCCAAGCCACTCAAGTTCCTCTTAAAAGGGCTAGTTTCATTCTCACGGGGAACCGACATTATCTATCGACTCTCTCTTAGAGATTGTTGATATTGAAGAAGGAGACCCTCTCCCTAGTCTCCAGCATAGGAACCAAATGTGCACAATTGAGTCTAGAGCCAAGAGATCATCCACAATATCTCATAACGACACTAAATTAATGAAGACTTGCTGTTTCACACAATGTGGAAAGTAAGAATATATTAAGATTCCTACGCTTTATCCTTGTGGTATTGCCAGAACATCCGAGTGGTATGAAAATATTCACAATGAAGATGGAAATCCTTCTAGAGCTTGTGACAACTGGACAGAAACAATGGGGCGATTCACTCTTGAATCAACCTTGGTCCAGGATTGGAATTGATGAATACTTTTGGAAAAAACATTCGATGTGCAAACCTTCTTTTCTCTAGCACGTCGAATGTGTACTTATGTTTTCAAACACAAAAAGTATCTCTGATTGAAAAAATACTTTTCGAAAAACCGTTCGATGTGAAAATCTTCTTTTCTCTAGCACGTCGAATGTGTACTCTTTTCAAATACAAAGAGTATTTTGATTGAAAATTGATCTTTCTCATAAAACCTTCGTCGTATTGTAAAACTCTTTCTTCTAAGCAATACGCGATTGTTTTCGAATAAATTTTTCATCAATCAGTGAATCTCAATTATTTGGTTCTCTCACTCCGTGTTGTCTTCTTTGAGGCGTTCGGTTTGAGAACGGCTAGAACAAATTGCGAAACCCCGTCAAGGAGATTCTTAGGAATCCTACCGATCACAGCGCAGATTTGTACTAATCAATGGGGAACCGTGGGCCGTGTACCTCAATTCAACGAAAGTGATCAAAGACACTTACGTATGTTTTATTGCTAACTGTTGTTTGCAGGTACATTTGGACAGTTGAAGCTAATCAGAATTGAGGAGTCAATCCAAAGCCGCATGCTTACAGCATCCACACTTAATTAAAAAATCATGACTGGTGCATATCTACAGAACCTAGCTATGATATTTTCATACTTTGCTTCTGCTACGTTGCTGCAAATATCATGAACCAGTAAAAGCTTCCGCTACTCTGATGGAAAGATGTCATGATTCAAAAGTGTGAGCATGTCGGTCCAAAAGTCACAACATCACATGATGGCAACACAACAAAGGGTGATCCAGAGATTTACTGTGGCTGATGATCTCAAAGAAAGCTCGAAGATCATCAATGATGTAGATCAGTTAAAGGCCTCCACTAAAAGTAAAAAATTATGCGGACTTTGAAGTTGCACTACTTAAGCACAAATATTGTGGAATTGAAGAATTAAAGTATACGAGCTCAAGACTGAAGATAAAACAGAATGCTAGGATTCGAAATGTAAAACATGGGGTGACCTCCCTTAGGAAGAGATTGTTAGGAATTAGAAATTCCATAGTGAAGTGTCGGTCACCCCAAATATTATCTAGCATAAGTTAGCTTGTAGACATTACATTATTTACTAGTTATTTAGTTAGTCTTTTAGTTTAGTGCAACACCGTGGAGGACGGACGGGTCTTTACCCACTGTATGCCTGATCCACAGTCCGAAGGAGGACGTATTGTATGTAACTATAAATACCCTCTACCTCCCAAGGTAGAGGGTTGGACCTTTCTCATCCTTAATCTAACCTTCTATGTTTTTGTAACACCCCCAAAATCACAATGTGACAGCGGAAGACTATTTGGGGTATTACTTAGAGGATCATAGTCATAAGTTATAGAAAACGACTCTAAAGAGACGTTTTAATAAAAGGTAGTTACCATTTCATAGAACTCAGCGTTTTGGAAACACAAAAAGGAATACCACATGTTTTGAGATTACACAAAAGATAGTTTAAATATTTACGAAATGATAACTTTAATTGAAAATAACACCACTTCAAGCGTCCCATGACGTCCACTCCACGCCTTCATGATATTCTAATTAGTACCTGAGATGAACATGCTTAAAAAGTCAACAAAAGTTGAGTGATATTCATGGGTTTAAATAAATGGTTGAACACAAGTAAGAGATGATAACTGCTTCGAATACAATCACCATGGAAAACAAAGATTATTATTATGCGCTAAGCTCATGACACCAAACTAACTGCATACACCTAATTACTGGTGTAAGTAATAATATTGCCCTCAGAGATGGAATTGCCAATTCCATAGTTAATCAAATATAGTGCGCCCCGGTTATTTCCGATAACCGAGTCGGGGTCGTTAATTCTCATAGTACTATCCACAATATTCGCGTTCACTAGCAAGTGATTAATGGTTCATGATGTAAGGGACTTATGGCAGGAAACTTAGGCTATAATAATAATGATCAGGCAAGCATACAGTTTAAGAAAAGACTTGTGTTCTAGTTTATAGCATGCATCTCCCTCGCGGGGTTTGAAAGAAATAAGTAAAGGCGAGGCTATGAACTCACCTTAGCAAATGGTATTCGAGTAGTGTAAAGTCAAGTAGTATGAGCACGATGTACCGTCACGCGACCTATAATTAGTATGGCAAGTCTCAGAATAATGATATACGTTTTGGTTTACGACCAAAATAATAGAGCATTTTAACGTATTTAGATTCCCCGAGTATTTTATCGGAATATATATATCTTTACATATACTTAATGATTTTCTAAAATATACACATGTACTTATATATATATATTTGTGCATGGAATAAATCTTATCGTTATTTGAAAATATTAAGTTCAATATTCTTATTTTTACGGGTTTATAATGAAATCATAAGTTTTGCTAAACTTTTCTCAAATTTACACTTTTTACCCTCAATTTACAAAAAGTACAAGTTTAGCCCCTAAACTTTTAGAAATTGACACTTTGTACCCCTATTATCATATGCTTTAAAGTTTCCAGATTTGACACTTTTAGTCCCTCGAAAATCTGTTTTAGTAAATCACTTTTAAAACTTACTTTTGTTACACCTTAAATATTTACTCAAGTATTAGTTTAATTGAAGTGGAGGGGTATGTTTTGCCAAAGAGTGATAGTTACATAAAAAAAAAGAGGAAGAAAAGTGCCAACAGAGGGTTTCGAACCAAGGACCTCTCGTTCATAGTGCGAACGTCCCAACCAAGGACTAGTTCCACTTTGGTGTTAGCTTTCTCCACAAGGACTTTTAATATATGCTCAGGTGCGTTTTCTATAATACAAAACACACAGTAGCAGGCATGCATGTGGGGTTTTGTAAATCATTTTTGTTTCAGATTTTTTGGATGAAAATACAAGTCCAAGATGAGCCTTTTAACATTATTCCAAATATGTGTTAATACTCAAGTTAGCTTTTAGGTTTATAGTTACTTAGTTACTTGTTTTTAGTCCAAAGAAAACTCCCATTAAACCGTAAATGTGTGTGTGTGTGTGTCGAGTAAACAAACAAATAAGCACTAGCTTATTTTCTTTCGAGATGTTCACAAATATTAAGCAAGTTTCAAGATTACCACACAAGCTCGAAACACAAGTTCCTACTCATATGTGTTTATATTGTCGAGTAGTATACAAGAACATGTTTCATTTTTATTTTCAAACTTGAACATATTAGTAGTATGTCGTGAAATATCAAATGTACATATGTAAGCTTATGTGTAAGTTTAGTTTAGGAAGGAGACCTTACAACGATTCGAGTGAGGTTCGAACAAGAAAGAGACCAAGGACAATCTTTTAACCCAAACTTGCTTCCAAGCTCCTAGCTTATTTCTAAGACTCTTTACCCAATCTTCCAAGACTAATCTTGAATACACTTAGAGGTTTTGGTGAGATTTTGCAAGTGAAATGTGTGATGAGTCTTGTGGCTCGTTGGTTTTAAGAAGGAAGAGGAGGAAGACTTTTGGTTAATGACCAAGAGTTTATGTGAGCCTTGATACATGCAACTTGATTACACTTGACTCTAGGTAGTATTAAAGGAAACAAGCAAATGGGTTGTGGTATTTGTGAGGTATCTGGCACCAAAGGACAAAGGAAGGTGAGATGTGTTGTGTGCATAAAATATGCTTAATTCATGCTTGGTTACATGTTGGTTAATATGTTGGTACTAAAGCATTGTTTAAAAGTCAATGTGTTTGTAATATTTTGAAGAGATGTGCATATATCTTGTAGATATGTTCGGTTACAAGGAAAGAAAAAGAAAGGATCCATTTAGGTCCAATAGTCTAGTGTTTAACAAGGTGTATGGATGTTATATGTTATTAGTTAGTTCATAATGTGTAAGGTAGCATTTTCACATCTTTCTAATACAACATGTGTCACTATGAGTTGTAATTTGGGTGGTAACGTGTAAGATTATCTCAAATTTTCGTTATGTATTTCGTGTCCCGTTTGAGCTTAAATGTGGGTCACGGTGTCCCGGTTTGACGCTTTTGACCAAACGTGTAATATATAATTTTTGGCATGTTTTTATAAAGGTAAAAAAAATAATAAAATAAAATATTAATTCTAACTCGTAGAAATATTTATTTGACTTTAGCCATAACTAATTTAGTGTCGGTACGCGTGCGGCTCGTAAGACAAGAAAATTTCTTGTGAGACTGATTTTAGCTATCAGTAAATATCGGGCATGATTAAATAAGACTACTCGGAGATGCATAAATTTTTATGCAATAAAATGAAACGTACATGCTAAAATTGCTCAACTTAGCTCAAATAAGTTTTGATAAACAATCTATTTTATTAATATGAAGGTTGATGATAGTGAAATTTTACAGGTGGCTATAGTACCAACCCCTTAAGAGAATTCCGTCCGCGGAATTTTAGTTTACGGTGTTTGTCGGAGTTGAATTTGCAAAGAGATGCGGGTACTTAACACGCATGGTGTCTTCGCGCTCCCACGTGTACTCCGGTCCTCTCTTGGAGTTCCATCTAACTTTGATGATAGGGATGCGACTTTGCTTAAGTCGCTTGACTTCCCTATCCATGATTTCAATTGGTTCTTCGACAAAGTTGAGCTTGTCATCGAGTTTAATCTCTTTTAGTGAAACGACCAGAGATTCATCCGACAATCATTTCTTCAGATTTGAGACGTGAAAGGTAGGGTGTACTCTACTAAGTTCTTCCGGGAGATCAAGCTTGTAAGCAACCGGGCCGATTCTCTCTAAAATCTTGAAAGGGCCAATGTATCGAGGGTGTAACTTTCCTCGTTTTCCGAATCGAACTTTTCCTTTCCAAGGTGATACTTTCAACATGACTCGATCACCAACTTGAAATTCCATGGGTTTCCTTCTAACATCGGCGTAACTCTTTTGTCGATCTCTAGCAGCTTGAAGTCGTTGACGAATTTGCACAATCTTCTCGGTTGTTTCTTGGACAAGCTCAGGTCCAGTGAGTTGGGCATCTCCAACCTCGGCCCAACAAACAGGTGATCGACACTTTCGACCATAAAGTGCCTCGAATGGGGCTGCCTTGATGCTCGCGTGGTAACTATTGTTGTAGGAGAATTCCGCCAACGGTAAGTGTTTATCCCAACCTTTTCAAAGTCGATCACATGCTCGAAGCATGTCTTCCAAGGTTTGGATAGTCCTTTCGCTTTGGCCATCGGTTTGAGGGTGATATGCGGTACTCATATCCAAACGAGTACCTAAGGCCTTTTGAAGAGATTTCGAGTGTGAAGTAAAACGACTCACGATCGAAATGATGGAAATTGGTACTCCATGACGGGATACAATTTCCTTCAGGTATAGTTGAGCAAGGGTTTCCATTTCATCATTCTCCTTGATGGGTAGGAAATGAGCGGATTTGGTAAGGCGATCAATGATGACCCAAATGGTGTCGTAACCTCTAGCAGTCTTTGGTAGTTTGGTTATGAAATCCATGGTAATTCTTTCCCATTTCCAAACTGGGAGTTCGGGTTGAGTTAACAATCCGGAGGGCTTTTGACATTCGGCTTTGACTCGAGAGCATGTAAGACATTTCCCAACATACGTTGCAATTTCAGCCTTCATGTTTGGCCACCAATAAAGCTTCTTGAGATCTTGGTACATTTTGTCGGATCCCGGATGAATGGAATATTTAGACTTGTGAGACTCATGCATAATGAGTTCCCGTATTCCTCCATAAAGTGGTATCCAACTTCTATCGCCAAAACATAAGGTTCCATCCGATCTTTGCGCAAAACCATTCTCGTTTTCCGGCATTCCAAAGATTCTCTCGTTGGGACGGTTTTCAGGTTTGAGAGCTTCAGCTTGAGCTTCAAGGATTTTTGATGGAAGGGGTGACTTAATTGTCATTCCCAAAGATCTTACTCGAAGAGGTTTAGGTCGATCCTTTCGACTAAGAGCATCAGCTACGACATTTGCTTTTCCCGGGTGATAACGGATTTCACAGTCGTAATCACTAAGCAATTCTAGCCATCGGCGTTGTCGCATGTTTAACTCCTTTTGATCAAGAATGTGTTGGAGACTTTTATGGTCGGTAAACACCGTACACTTGGTTCCATATAGGTAATGTCTCCATATTTTGAGAGCGAAAACCACGGCTCCTAATTCCAAGTCATGGGTAGTGTAGTTCTTTTCGTGAGTTTTGAGTTGTCGCGAAGCATAAGCGATCACCTTGTTTCTTTGCATCAATACCGCACCTAACCCTAGGTGTGATGCATCACAGTAGACCACAAAATCTTCCACTCCATCGGGTAAGGCTAAGATAGGAGCTTCACAAAGCTTTTGTTTTAAGAGTTGAAAAGCTAACTCTTGTTCCTCACCCCAGTCAAAATTCTTCTTTTTCTGGGTTAACTCCGTTAGAGGTTTAGCGATTTTCGAGAATCCTTCGATAAATCTTCGATAATAACCCGCAAGACCTAAAAATTGGCGTATTTCGGTAGGGGTAGTAGGGGATGACCAATCTTTGACAGCTTCGATTTTTGAAGGATCAACATGAAGACCATTACTATCTATCACGTGACCAAGGAATTGAACTTTTTGAATCCAGAAGTCGCACTTGGAAAACTTAGCATACAGTTCTTCTTTCTTGAGTAGCTCTAGAATGGCTTTCAAGTGTTCCGCATGCTCTTCCTTGTTGCGGGAGTAAATGAGAATGTCGTCAATGAACACAATCACAAATTTGTCCAAGTAAGGTTTACACACTCGGTTCATCGGTCCATAAATACCGCGGTGCGTTTGTCAAACCAAATGGCATCACTTGGAACTCATAGTGGCCATATCGTGTTCGGAAAGCGCTTTTGGAATATCTTCTTCTCTAACTCTCGGTTGGTGATACCCGGATCTCGATCAATCTTGAGTAGACGCTTGACCCTTGCGCTTGGTCAAACAAATCATCAATTCTAGGCAATGGATATCGGTTCTTCACCGTTAGCTTGTTCACTCACGAATCGATACACATACGAAAAGATCCGTCCTTCTTTTGACAAATAAGACCGGAGCTCCCAAGGCGAAGAACTCGGTCGAATGAATCCTTTTCGGACAATTCTTGAAGTTGGTCGACAATTCTTGTAGTTCGGAGGTGCCAATCTATAAGGTGCTCGTGCCACGGTGCCGCTCCCAAGATTAGCTCGATTTGGAATTCTACTTGCCGAATCGGAGGAAGGCCAGCAAGTCTTCAGAAATACTTGGAAAATCCCTAGCTACGGGACGTCTTTTAGTTGTTTCTCATCCGCTTTCTTCTTCTCCGTTACTTGTGCTAGAAAAATGTGGCATCCTTTTCTATGTACTTTGCGCTTTTGACGACGAGATGATATTCAATCGGGTTTTACTACGATCACCCGAATGATTAGAGTTTTGCCATTGAGAGGAAGGTGAACGACTTTCTCGTCACGATGATTCTTGCACGATTCTTGGATAGCCAATCCATGCCAATGACAGCATCGAAGCTACCAAGTTGGATAGGCATAAGGTCTATATCGAACGGGTGGTTTGATAAGGATAGGTTGCAACCTCGAAGGATAGTGTTAGTTCCTACTATTTTTCCATCGGCTAGCTCTACTTCATATGTGGTATCTAGGACGGTTGGGGTGACTTTTAGTAAGGGTGCAAACTTAGAAGACACAAAGCTTTTGTCGGCTCGTAATCAAATAACACCTTAGCTAAATGATGGTTGAGTGAAAACGTACCTGTAACGACGTCCGGGTTTTCTTGTGCATCTCCATCTCCTAGCACATAAGCTCTTGCTCTAGCAGGGTTGTTGTTGTTATTGTTGTTGTTGTTCCCGTGCAGCTTTGGGCATCTACTCTTGACATGCCCAGCTTCTCCACATCCAAAGCAAGTTATCCCCATGGGTTGAAGGTTACTTCCAGTAGCAGGGCTTCGGCAATCCTTGTGGGTATGGCCCACCTTGTTACACTTCCCACACTTAATAGTACAACGTCCCACATGATGCAGGTTGCATCGAGTGCACAAAGGATGTGGTCCAGCATAGCCTCTTCCAGTGGCGGGTGTAGCGGCATAAGCCCTCACAACTTCTTGCCTACGGTTTTGTTGATTGTGGTGGTTGTTTCGGTTTTGGTGGTATGGGTTGGGATTGTTGTTGCGGTGTTGATTGTGATTGTTGCGGCCTTGGTTGTTGTTGTTGCGGTTATTGTTGTGATGGAAAGAGTTGTTGTGGTTGTAGTTGTTTGAAGTGTTGCCTCGACGGTCATCAAACTTCCTTTTGTTGTCGTTATTGCCTTGCATGGATCCATGTTTCAGGACTTGATCCATGAGTTGGTAGGAAATTGTGATCACTTCTTCCACGGTTTTGGGTTTTGATGCGAGAACATTGCCCTCAATGCTTGGGTAATCCCCAATGAGATTTTCCAAGAACTTAATTTTATCGAAACCATGGATGGGCATAGAGCTTTCAATTCTTGGAAGCGCTTGAAGTAGGTTTTGAGATCATTGCCTTTAGTAGTCAGATGATAGAATTCATCTTCAAGTTTCTTGATCTCGGTCCTTGGACAGTATTGCTTCATCATCAATTGCTTTAGTTCAGTCCAAGTGGTTTTGTAGGCTTCTTCCATGCCAATAGGTTGGGCATGAGCCTTCCACCAAGACAATGCATCTTCCAGCAGAGTACCAGTAGCAAATTTCACCTTGCAATCTTCTGAGCAATCACTTAGAAGAAACACAGTTTCAGATCTTTCGAACCAATGAATAAGGCCAACTGCGCCTTCAGTTCCTTTGAAGAAGGTAGGTTTGCAATTCATGAACTCCTTATATCCACATTTGCGATTCACCACAGCTTCATTCCGGTTGGCTTGATTTGGGGCTTCGTTTGTTCGAACCGCCTCAAGAGTCTTGCAAAGAAAAGCAACACCAATTTCATTAGTAACCAGCCTCCGAATTGCTTCAGGGGTCATCTCGGGAGTTTCAGTAGAGGTAGAGGTAGTTCTTGTTCTTGCCATTTTTCTAAAGACATACACTCAGATTTTAGAATCATTCAACATAAGTGTGAATTATTATAAAAAAAAATGGTTTCATAATAGTCAAGATCATCACATTATATCAATAGAGTATAATCATCATGAGAAGAATCACAATATGTTAGAACCACACAAGAAAATATATATAAATGATCACTTGATTCACACAAACCGATAAATAAGAAAGATCATCATACATAAGAACATCCGAAACAACAACCATAATGCCATATGTCTATCATCCATACATAGTGATACAAAACCATACAATGTCGCATAAATAGCTTGTTCGATAGTTTACAAAACATGCGAATACAAGGCCTTTATTAGTGCCACATGCGGCGAGCTAAGGTACCGAAAACTAAATAGATGAATCACCAATCTAGAGGTCATCGGGTGTGCTCCTCAATCGGCACCAGAGGTCACGGACTAGCTCGCGGATCGTCCACCTCTCTATCTCGTGCCTCCAATCTCGCTCCAAAGCGAGCACGAGTCTCCATGATAGTCATCCTCTCCGATTGCCGTTGCACAACCCTCCAACATCTCACTCATCCAACAGCCTAATCTATCGACTCCATCCTCCTCTCTAACATCAGAATCGCCCACTAGCTCTCTCACTCGGGCACCAATCCTATCAAGCACTCTCTCCATCGTACTCCTCCCTTTAAGGAGCTCTCCAACCTCATCCTCAATGTTCTCGATCGTACCAACGGAACCTCATCAACAAATGCCACAACATCCTCGAGTGATCCTCAAATCGCAAAACTCGGGCAGCTAACAATGGAATGGTATGATGAAGGGTTCTCCGAACCGGAAGAGTCTCAAGAAGAAGAAACCGATGCTCCCAAGCTCCACAGCGCTAGGTGCACCCTCCTCCGACCTCCATCGACTAATGGCGGCATCATGTATGACCAACGCCTAGCATCGACCCTCCCACGGGCTCTCGGCTCGAGGTACCAAACATAGCCCGGTAATATGGGTCCGAATGTGGGTGAGAGCGGGCTCTCTTCCCAAGAGATGTCACCGGCTCGGTGTGCATCACCAAGGGTGATGGTGCATGGATGAGGATGAAACCGATACAGTGGTGGTCGATAAATGAATGTGGTAGGTGGTGGTAGTGGTGAAACAGTATGAGTGGTGGTGCAAAATTGTGATGGTGGAAGCGAGAGGATGATGGTATGTCGATGGTGGAACAAAAGTGATGGGTGCCTTTACTCGCTTCCGAGCGGTATGTATAAAGGTAGCACCATTCTTACGGTAACGGAATGGTCGTCCGAATGGCGCGAGCTCGTAGGGTTTGAGAACCTAGCTCGCCTTCGCCTTTGGCGAACAGTGTAGTGGTGATGGGCAAGAAGAAAGACACGAATCGGCGGTGAGGTGTGCGGGACATAATGTCGAAGGTGATAGCCACCGCCGTGACTCTAGATATCGGTCATAAGTGGGGGACCAAAACGCAAACGCTCGGTATGGTCAAAGCGGTGGGGTGACAACGACTTCACCCTCCTCGAAGGGCTCGATCTCGGAGGACATAGGTGCAATGAGAGCCGGTGCCATGGGAGTAGAGGCAGAATACATAGCATCCTCCATCTCGGTGTCGGAGGTCAGGTCGATAGGGTGAGTAGCGGACGACATGGTACTGTAACAACCCAAAAGAAAATATGCACTCATAAGTAAATAAAGCCATGCAGTAAATAAGATTTAGTTAGTCGCGCATAATCTGCCACGCAAATCTAAATGCCTAACTAAATGAAAGCTAGCATTATAAGTTTTTATCATGCAAAGTTTTACTAGTCATGTATTATCTGCTAAGTGAATCTCCTACATGTTATCGGTACGAAGTAGGCGCGGAGGACGTGAAGTGGTGGTGTAAAACGGTCCATTTGAAAAGCGTGGTTATAGTCCAATTTGTTTTGAAAATACAAGTTGGTTCTCTATAACCTAGGCTCTGATGCCAATCTGTAACACCCCCAAAATCACAATGTGACAGCGGAAGACTATTTGGGGTATTACTTAGAGGATCATAGTCATAAGTTATAGAAAACGACTCTAAAGAGACGTTTTAATAAAAGGTAGTTACCATTTCATAGAACTCAGTGTTTTGGAAACACAAAAAGGAATACCACATGTTTTGAGATTACACAAAAGATAGTTTAAATATTTACGAAATGATAACTTTAATTGAAAACAACACCACTTCAAGCGTCCCATGACGTCCACTCCACGCCTTCATGATATTCTAATTAGTACCGAGATGAACATGCTTAAAAAGTCAACAAAAGTTGAGTGATATTCATAGGTTTAAATAAATGGTTGAACACAAGTAAGAGATGATAATTGCTTGAATACAATCACCATGGAAAACAAAGATTATTATTATGCGCTAAGCTCATGACACCAAACTAACGCATACACCTAATTCTTGGTGTAAGTAATAATATTGCCCTCGAGATGGAATTGCCAATTCCATAGTTAACCAAATATAGTGCGCCCGGTTATTTCCGATAACCGAGTCGGGTCGTTAATTCCCATAGTACTATCCACAATATTCGCGTTCACTAGCAAGTGATTAATGGTTCATGATGTAAGGGACTTATGGCGGGCAACTTAGGCTATAATAATAATGATCGTGCAAGCATACGCTTTAAGAAAAGACTTGTGTTCTAGTTTATAGCATGCATCTCCTCGCGGGGGTTTGAAAGAAATAAGTAAAGGCGAGGCTATGAACTCACCTTAGCAAATGGTATTCGAGTAGTGTAAAGTCAAGTAGTATGAGCACGATGTACCATCACGCGACCTATAATTAGTATGGCAAGTCTCAGAATAATGATATACGTTTTGGTTTACGACCAAAATAATAGAGCATTTTAACGTATTTAGATTCCCCGAGTATTTTATCGGAATATATATATCTTTACATATACTTAATGATTTTCTAAAATATACACATGTACTTATATATATATATATTTGTGCATGGAATAAATCTTATCGTTATTTGAAAATATTAAGTTCAATATTCTTATTTTTACGGGTTTATAATGAAATCATAAGTTTTGCTAAACTTTTCTCAAATTTACACTTTTTACCCTCAATTTACAAAAAGTACAAGTTTAGCCCCTAAACTTTTAGAAATTGACACTTTGTACCCCTATTATCATATGCTTTAAAGTTTCCAAATTTGACACTTTTAGTCCCTCGAAAATCTGTTTTAGTAAATCACTTTCAAAACTTACTTTTGTTACACCTTAAATATTTACTCAAGTATTAGTTTAATTGAAGTGGAGGGGTATGTTTTGCCAAAGAGTGATAGTTACATAAAAAAAAAGAGGAGGAAAAGTGCCAACAGAGGGTTTCGAACCAAGGACCTCTCGTTCATAGTGCGAACGTCCCAACCAGTGGACTAGTTCCACTTTGGTGTTAGCTTTCTCCCACAGTGGACTTTTAATATATGCTCAGGCTGCGTTTTTCTTTAATACAAAACACACAGTAGCAGGCATGCATGTGGGGTTTTGTAAATCATTTTTGTTTCAGATTTTTCGGATGAAAATACAAGTCCAAGATGAGCCTTTTAACATTATTCCAAATATGTGTTAATACTCAAGTTAGCTTTTAGGTTTATAGTTACTTAGTTACTTGTTTTTAGTCCAAAGAAAACTCCCATTAAACCGTAAATGTGTGTGTGTGTGTCGAGTAAACAAACAAATAAGCACTAGCTTATTTTCTTTCGAGATGTTCACAAATATTAAGCAAGTTTCAAGATTACCACACAAGCTCGAAACACAAGTTCCTACTCATATGTGTTTATATTGTCGAGTAGTATACAAGAACATGTTTCATTTTTATTTTCAAACTTGAACATATTAGTAGTATGTCGTGAAATATCAAATGTACATATGTAAGCTTATGTGTAAGTTTAGTTTAGGAAGGAGACCTTACAACGATTTGAGTGAGGTTCGAACAAGAAAGAGACCAAGGACAATCTTTATAACCCAAACTTGCTTCCAAGCTCCTAGCTTATTTCTAAGACTCTTTACCCAATCTTCCAAGACTAATCTTGAATACACTTAGAGGTTTTGGTGAGATTTTTGCAAGTGAAATGTGTGATGAGTCTTGTGGCTCGTTGGTTTTTAAGAAGGAAGAGGAGAAGGACTTTTGGTTAATGACCAAGAGTTTATGTGAGCCTTGATACATGCAACTTGATTACACTTGACTCTAGGTAGTATTAAGGGGAAACAAGCAAATGGGTTGTGGTATTTGTGAGGTATACGGCAGCCAAGGACAAAAGGGAAGGAAAAATGTGTCATAATGCTTGGTTACATGTTGGTTAATATGTGTACTAAGCTTGTTTAAAAGTCAATGTGTTTGTAATATTTTGAAGAGATGTGCGTATATTGTGTAGATATGTTCGGTTACAAGGAAAGAAAAAGAAATCCATTTAGGTCCAATAGTCTAGTGATTTACAAGGTGTATGGATATTATATGTTATTAGTTAGTTCATAATGTGTAAGGTAGCATTTTCACATCTTTTAATATAACATGTGTCACTATGAGTTGTAATTTGGGTGGTAACGTGTAAGATTATCTCAAATTTTCGTTATGTATTTCGTGTCCCGTTTGAGCTTAAATATGGGTCACGGTGTCCCGGTTTGACGCTTTTGACTAAACGTGTAATATATAATTTTTGGCATGTTTTTATAAAGGTAAAAAAAAATATAATAAAATAAAATATTAATTCTAACTCGTAGAAATATTTATTTGACTTTAGTCATAACTAATTTAGTGTCGGTATGCGTGCGGCTCGTAAGACAAGAAAATTTCTTGTGAGACTGATTTTTGCTATCAGTAAATATCGGGCATGATTAAATAAGACTACTCGGAGATGCATAAATTTTATGCAATAAAATGAAACGTAAATGCTAAAATTGCTCAACTTAGCTCAAATAAGTTTTGATAAACAATCTAGTTTATTAATATGAAGGTTGATGATAGTGAAATTTTACGGTGGCTATGAAGTAAATTTAGGCCTATGGAGTAAAGCATCCGAAAAGCTCAAATAAAAATGAAGCTTTTGAAAAAGTTGAAGGAATTACAACATTTGTTGATTATTCTTTTCACGGAGCTTTGGATTAGTCGGGTAAGGCAACGATGTTTTATACTTAGGAGCACTAACAAGCTTAGAACTTTGGACAACCGAAGGTTGGACGTCTTCGGTACTCCCGTTATTAGTAGGAAGTATCGTGTCCTTTGTCACCTCGGTCTCTGATAAGGATTTAAAACGTACACTTTTAAGGGGTCATTTAAGCCCTTAATCGACCACTTTTATATCCGTTACTACTTAATTTCGTTTCTTTTCACTTTTTAGGTCTCTTTGAAGACAAATGCTAGAATGATGCACATTTGGACGAAAAGGAGTGAAAACATGAAGAAAAAGGAAAAATCAAGATCAAAGCCACTCAAGCAGCTAAAATTGAACCTGACAGCGTCCCAACTAAAGGGCGACGCCGTGCCTCTCTACTAATTTGATAAATAATGCACCTGACGGCTCAGTGGACTTTTTGCTCGCAACAACTGACGGCGTCAGGCTTTGAAGATGAAGGGCGTCGCCAAGACTTTTCATCTCAGACGGCCCAGATCCAGAACCAAGACGGCGTCCCATATGAAGCCCGACGCCGTCAAAACTACAACGTGACGCCGTCCAATCGATAACTTGGCCAAGACGAAAACCCTAATGACCGTGATTTGACTGCGTCCCACCTATAAGGCGACGCCGTTGCAAGTGTAAATCTATATATAGAATTTGATTTTTCTGCATTTAGAGATGTAGACTTTTGAAGTAAAAACCCTAAACATTTGTAGTCCGACTTGGATAGTATCTTAGGGTCCCAAACCCTATTTTAAACATCAAGATAAGTGTTTTAACCCATTAGTATCATTATGTCTTCCATTGAATGTGTGTATGCTTGCTTGTTTAACATGTCTAGCCAAATTTCTTGTGTGTTTGTTTAGATCTATGAAACCTAGTCGTTAATTATTGATTATTTGTCGCTTATCTTAATTTTAATTGGCTTAGGAGTGCAAATAGGCTATCGTTGTGTTTAAATGCTTGAGTAATCTTTGTGAACATTAGTTTATGAATCACTTAGCGGATTTCGTAGTCTAAACATCCAAAGATAACCTTAAAGTTAGTTTATGATTAATCAATCGGATTTCGTAGGCAATAACCTAATGGTATTTTCAAAGATTTAGGGCAAAGGCATACCCTACTAACTTAGAAAACACAACGCATTAAGAATAAGGATGTGACAATTCAACCAACAATAAAAGATAACTAGGGAGTAATAGTATCTAGGTAAACACATTTTTAATCATCATACAAGCACACAATCAAATAGACATAGCTACCCATAGTAATAGATAATTAGAATAGTATAAGTAATCAGTAGAAGTACCACCCCCAAACCAATTACCCCGAGATTTTAGCCTTAGCTTTCTAAAAAACATATAAAAGATAAAAAGAATCATCCTCAACCCCACCTTAGTTTAATACACTTCTTGATAGCATTCATATTCCTCTAGAGAATGATATCAATACCCAAGGCTTACCCAATAATACACTACAATGATTAGGTTCACTGCCTAGGGTGTTGAAAAATTTGCTCGACAGAAAGGAAGTTCCTTTGACCCTGAACGAGCTTCGGCGTATCAAGTTTTTGGAGCCGCTGCCGGGGAATAGAATAGCTAGTTAGATCTTTATCTTGTTTAGGTTCCCTTGCTTGATTCCAATCAAGTAAGATTTTTTTTCTCATTTTTAGCTTCCTTGTAGTCTATCCCCTTCTTCGTGACTTTGTTCGTAGCCTCATCACTTTTCATCATGGAAGGTGATAACCCGCCACCTCATCACCCAATTCCCATCGACCCACCACCAATTGACCCGCCTAGAGCCCGTACTCTTGGTGAATACTCTAGACTGAGCCACCAAGGCTATAGGAACACCATTGAGCTCCCTGATCAAGCTCAAACCACGGCCCTGCGATCCGACACCATCCGGTTGGTGCAAAACGGGTGTCCATTCCATGGACTTCGTTCTGAATATCCTAATCAGCATCTCAAGGACTTCTTTAAAATCGTTGATTCCATCGACCTTGATGCTACCACAAGGGAGACCACGCGCTTGCGTTTCTTCCAATTCTCTCTACGGGACCAAGCTAGTAATTGGCTTGAGCGACTTACCGTCGGATCCATCTCAAGTCAGGATGATCTCACCACTTATTTCCTTGCCCAATTTTTCCCACTAGGGAGAACTACTAAACATAGGAATAAAATCTTGACGTTCCAATAACGTCAAGGCGAATCTCTCTCTAAGGTATGGACTCGATTCAAGGACTTACTTCATAAAGTCCCTCATCACGGCATCGATCTTTGGCTTCAAGTCCAAATTTTTATAATCATGTCAACTTTTCAACTAAGCAATCCATCGACCAAGCGGCCGGTGGCAAACTTAGTGAACTTATCGCGGAAGAATCGTGGGGTACAATAGAGAACCTTGCCCTCTATCACAACGAAAGTTGGAATGATCCTCGTGACTTGCCCAAACCGCCAAGGAAATCTCCTTGCCTCCCATTGACTCACAAACTTCCAATCGTAGGATGCTCGAACTTGAAGATCAAGTCAAATTCCTAATGAGCTCCTACGAGAATCCTAAGTCTTCACGCCAAGTGAACAAAGTCTCTTCCTTGTGTGAGCTATGTAGTGGTTCCCATGACACTCGTACTTGTACGAGACTCCCCGAACAAGCTTCTGTTGACTATGCTTCCTCACGTACCAATGGAATGGGAGGGAGATTCCCCACAACACCCAGACCTGGGACTTTCAATGATGCCCGAGAAGCATGGAGGGGCAAACCCGACTATACTTGGGGACAAACCAAAGAATTCACCTCTAATGATTCCCCATGGTCCCCCGTGCCTAGCCAACAAAACATAGAAGGGATGTTGCAACACCTAGTTACATCCTAAGAAGCTCAAATAGCGAAGCTTTCGGATCGCTTTAACCAACAACAAGCCGAGATGGATAGGAAGATAGATAACATTTTGAAAGCCATGACCAATAGTGATAGGAAAATCACCGAAAAGGTTAATGCCATCTCGACTCATTCTCCCGAAGCTTCTGGTGTGAAAATTAAGGATCCAAGTAAGTATTTCAAAACTAGGGATCCTTTTTCATCCAAGCACGTACAATTCATCAATGCCATCTCTTTAGTGAAACCAAATAGGAATAGTGACGAAGTGAACCATGAGACTATGCTTGAGATTAGTGAAACTCCTAAGGAAGAATCGACCAAAAAAATAGACGAAGTATGTGATGAATACTTCAATAAGTTTCCTATGGAAGAGGAACTTTCACGCCACCCACACTTAGTACGCAAACTTCGTCACATGTATGTTAGGAGAAGCCCTCGAATTATATTTGAAAATCCTTGGAATATCAACATACCATGTTGCACAGGACATCTTTTCATGGCAAAGGCCTACATTGATCGCAAGTCCCCAATAAACATCATGACTAGCACATACTATAATTGGGTGATGAAGAAACCTATCCCAAATAGGCAAGACCCTGATGATCCTAGAGTTAGGTGTAATTTTCTTGGTAGAGTTAAGGGATTGCCCGTCTATGTAGGTAGTTTCACGTACCTTACGGATTTCATAATTGTGGAGGATATTAGTACGGCCATAGATCCTAGCTTGTCCCACGTAATTCTAGGAAAGTCATTCATAGAAACACCGAGTTGACTTATGATCCATCATTAGGAATAGTTAAATTCAAGGATGAGACCGATGACATAGCTTACCAAATGCCATTTAAGATTGAGAAGTTTTCATCACTATCCAATGATGAAAAGAAACTTAAGCTATCGGTCTACTATAGGAATGAGGAGGATAAGAGGAGAGGAGTAGATTATGAGATGAATAAGATATTTGGGTTCTATAAGGATTGTTTGAAATTAGGACCGGAATATTGAATCGATTGAGGGGAAGATGACTTTTTAGAAAGGAGTGTGATAGGACATTACTATAACATGTAAAACCCTAATAGAAAGTTTCATGAGGAGGAAGATGATGGTAAAGAAGTCACGTAGGAGCACGACTTCGAGTCTAGCTACAAGACTCATAAATAAAGAAAAACGCTTCGTGGGAGGCAACCCATGATTAATTGTTTGCTTGTTTGTGTGTCATATATCTTTTTCATTGTTGTTTATTATCATGTTTGAATTTTGAAAATGCTTTATTTTGTCTTTAACCTCGCCTTAATTACATATAAAGGTATTTTACAAAAGATAAGTGTAGGGAAGATTACATACGTTTTAAAAGAACGTGAACATGAGAATTACAATTATTGAAATTGATGTATATGTGTGTTTATTATGATTAAATGCTTGTATCGAGTCATAATGGATGTTTTGCGAGAATTTTTCCACTTTTAGAGATGTGATTTTCTAGAATTTTTCAGAAAACGCAGCAGACCGATTCTGTCATGACAACTGACGGTGTCGAGTTAGAACTGACGACGTCGGTCAAGCGTAACAAACTTATCAAATTTTTGTTTTCTGTGCTATTTATAAATTTTGGAAATTCTCGGTCTTAATTGTCCATAAAATCGCAAACATCCATTCCACAAGCATTATATCCTAGTGTAGTTATGTCATATATAGTTTCACCAACGATTTTACGCGAAGGTTTCGTCTGTTTTCTTAAAGTATGCAGGTTATATTTGGAAAGAAGAAGAAACTCAACATTGGATGGAGCTTATCACGTATACATTCTTCTTAGGAAAGTTATTAACCACTACTTCACACGGATCCTACCGAGCTAATCAGGGGAGTAATAATTTCTTTCTCTTTTAATTACCTTACTTTTTCATAACTTTGATACTTTCGGGGAACATTGGGGACAATGTTCAGTTTAAGTGTAGGGAGGGAGAATAAAACGGGAACTTAGAAACTATGCTTTTCCTTGATTATTTGCCTTGTCCTTGGTTATTTGAGTAATAAACTATGAGAAATATTTGTTAGGGCAATTTTAGCACCAAATTTAAAATTTTTTATGACATGTACGAGCAAAACTTTAGTCTTAATAAAGCGTCTCATGGATAGGAGTTATATGACTAGCACAAAAACCGTTTACCACTCAAATTCCACCCCAAAAATGTGAGGTTCGCCCCTAGATCTTTAGGAATAAAAGCATTCACCTTTAATACTTAGAGAGTGTACCGGTAGTATAATAGATTCTAGAACTTGTTGTGTGATGCATTCTGAGATCGCTAGTGAGACTACACTTGTGTAGTTAGGAATAACTAAATGATAAGAGGCATTAGGATAACCCTCGTTTGAAACCTGTATTATAATTACTTCTTCCACATCGGTCGAGTAATTACCCCACCCCCTTGCGATGTACTCATCTTTAGTACAAGATACCCCTAGTTAACCTCTCAGAGCCTATCTTTTTCGCGGTTCTCGTGATGTTTCGGTTTTCCGGAATATCAATGAAGAGCATTGTTTACAATCCACCCCCAAATGTACACTCAAATCGCCTTAGCCTACCTTCTATGAACTCACCTTTAGTGCATTATGGTTATCATTACTAAATCCTTAGTTCAATTATCTAGTTACTTGCATCGTTGCTAAGTCGAGTCATATCTTTTGTATACAGTTTTGGGGTGATTGGGACTCATGGACAAAAGTAATATTTTATGGAGTGACGGGAAAGAACGTTAAATTCAAATTCCCTTTATTTACGTAATTAAATAGTTCAAGTGTTTTGATCTTTTCAAATCGGGTCATTTAGTGTTATAGTAATAAAAACTCAAGTGTAGGGATACTCCTACAAGTCTCTTATATTTTAATGTTATCGTAGAGGATGGTAGAGTAAAAATGTATGGAAAAAAAATAAAATAAAAAAAGGGGGCTACCATCCTACATCTATCTTCATGTTTATGTTTTTTCAATTTAAGTATGTTTGCTTCAATTTATCTATAGTTTAGTGAGTCGAGTCTTGGCTTAGCAACGTCATTCTTTTCATGCTTGTAAAATAAGATTTTTGACTTGCCACCACTAAATCGCATATCCAACAAAACCCTTTGTTTCCCTACCGTAAGCCTAACATTACGACCCTTGAAAAGACCTCTTAGATAGTTTTTCCTAGGTGCTTACGTGTAAGACCTCAAATATATCAACCTTATATCACAAATACCACGTTTACCACTTTACGCGGAAACACAAACACAAACTATGCGTAGAAATAAAGAAGGAAAGATTAATAGAAAGATGGTGATTTGATGTTATGAAACCGTGTATATGTAGAGAGAAAGATGAAAACAATATGTTTTATATTCCAAAGAAAACACACACACACACACACACACACTCAAGCACTGATGAGTGTGTAAATACTCATCATTTTGGTTAAATCGAATCGCAAAACGCTTAAAAATGCTCGAAATGCATCAAAATATCGAAAATATCTCAAAATTGCATTTTATATGTTTCGGATGCAAAATGTTCAAAATCGATGAAAAATGAGCTAAGTTTGCATAATTGGCGCTTCAGTCCCCAAGTTTCAAAATTGTCAAAAATAGTCCCCGAGCACTTAATTTCAAAGAAAAATCACCAAAGGTCCTTTTAAAATCATAAGTTGTCAAAATTAGTCCTTTGGTGAAAAATGTCAAAAGTTTTGAGAAATTACAAGTTTGGTCCTCCAGTTTAAAAATTGGCAAAAATGGTCCTTGGAAAATTGAAAATGTCAAGTTTGGTCCTTGTATTATTGAAACTTGTCACTTTTAGTCCCTTGGAGCAACTTTGCAGATTTGGCAGTTTTGGTCCCTTGATTTTCAGAAATTACACAATAGTCCCTTGATTATTAAACCCTTTGCAACCATTTGGACCCTGCCTTTTCCATTGTGACCCCTGTCAAATACATTTTGGACCCCCCTTTAATATTAAAACCCAGTCAAACCCATTTGACTCACACCTTTTCCCTCCAACTCACGGGTCTCCCTTTCCCCCTCATCATCACCTGCAACTTCTGCCCATTTCCCATCATCACCACCTCACCCTTATCACTCCAAACACACAAAGCCAAGATGCATTCAATGCATCTTCAACCTAACACTCAACCTCCCCCCAGCTGTTAAAACCTTTCCCGCCAAAATTGCATCCAACGGCTAAAATCCACTCAAGTAATCCAAAGGCCAAAATAATTAGTGGGATTTGATCAGAGAGGTGAGAGAAGCTCACCGTGTATAAAAGAAGGAAGAAGAAGGAAGAAAGTGTGGCACTTAGTTTATTTTTAAAATGTATGTCGCTTTTAATTCTTAAGTCTTAAAATAGATTCTTAGTGGTAATTTCCGGTTTAGTTGTATCAAATTAAAGTATTTCAATGTATTGCAACTCTTTTAAGTATCAATTCAAGTTTATGTTAAAGTTTTATATTATTGTGCCATCATTGCAATTTTCGCTTTCCAACTCTTGTGAACAAGCTCTTAGTAACTTATTTTAAGCTCAAACAAGCTCATATAAGCTTGTTATAGCTTTTATAGGCTTACATTTAAGTTTCATGCCATTTTGGTTTTTGGTCAATGAAAGTCAACTGAGGAAGCAAATGGGTATGAAATGGTTATGAATGATGCAGTGCTGGATTTGGGTTGATTTAGATTCTAATGGGTTGATAGAAATAGGCTAGTGGTTCATTGGTTACTGATTTCAAGCCATAGTGGCTGGGACCTTATGTAAGTTATTTTCAAGTTCCATTGCACAACTTGTATTTGTAATCATAATCTGTTCAAACTGTTTAGTTAGTTGTATTTAAGTTACCTAAGCTCGGTTTGATCATTAATATTAGTTAGTTAAGTGTTTAGCTCGGTTTTAATTGCAAATCATCACAAAAGGGTGTTTGGATCACCGCATTAACCGACTTTGAGTTTTATTCATGGTAGAAACTTGTTGTTTTAGGTTTGTCTGACTCACTTATACTCATCTCATCATAAAATTGCATCTGCAAGCCACCATAGTCAAAATCATCAATCAACTGTCTTATAAGCTTAATCTGTTGAGTTTTGAAAAACAAAACTTGATTTGTGTTTAGAATTGAGAGACAAAGCTTGCGATAGTTCCATTTTATCATATAACATCAATATCGGTCTAAAATTGATTGCAAATCTCACAAAAGTCAATTTCTTCATAATCTAAAAACTCAAAAGTGTAAAACCTGCTTTGAGCCCAAATGGAGTGATTTTCATTGATTCATTCTTGGGTCAAAATAAGTGAAATTGTGGGTTCATAAACTTCACCGGTCTCATTTCTTATTACCATTTTGTGGATTTTACAAATTTTTACAAGCTCTAAAACCGCTTATCAAGATGGGCTTATATGCCTGTCAATCGACTCAAGATACACTCGAGTGCACACAGAGTGTGTGCAGGTGCATGAGCTCATTTTAGCTCACCAAGGTCCGGTTTTTGGCTTATAAGCACTTGGCCGTGTCTTCTTTAGGATCCTTCATCTGCTTTTTAAGTTTCACTTATCTAGGTGCTTATTTTTAATCCACAAGTAGGCCTCAAATCTGTTTTTATCACTTAGTCTCAAATCATCATAATCTGTAATTTGCAATTCAGAGGTCTAAGCTATTTGAAACTGTTGCATTTTGGTACTTTTAGCATAATATAGCTTCTTTAATCATTGGTGCTTATTTGTAGCTTTTGGCTTAACTTAAGTGCTTATTTATAAGCACTCTCCATTGCGCTTCAATTTCCTTCACACAAGCTCTTGTTTTCTATTTTCCTAGATTCTCTATATTATTTTAGACTTATCTTAAATTTTTCGATTTTTCTAGGTCGGTTTGGTATTTTCTTCATTTTAACTAGTTTTTAAGTCTTTTTAAATAGCTTTTAATACAATTAATTAAGAAAAGTTTCAAAAAATAATTTTTCATTTTCTTAAGTTAAGATAAATATAAAAAGTCAAAAAATATTTTTCCAGATTTTCTTAGTTAAATTTGTATTTTAAGCAATTTAAGTAGTTTTAAATAGTTTTAATTCATAGAAAATACAAAATAATCGAAAAATACAAAAATAGTTTTGAAAATTCTCTTTTGTTATTTTAGATTTTTCCAAGTCATAATTTTATTTTTCAAGCTTTATTTCATATTTTCTTGTATTTTAGGCTATTATTAAATAGTTGAAAATAGTTTTTAATTAATAATAATTAATTAAATAGTTGTAAAAATAATTTTCTTTTTCTAAAAAATTTTCTTTTATCATTAGGTTTGTAAAAATATCATTTTCATATTTTTAGGGTTAATACTGCTTCAGTTTCATATTTTCATTTGTACGTCGCGTAGTTTTTAAATTAAGTTTTATAAAAACAAAAAATCAAAAACATCATTTTGCAAATAGTGATAGCGTTTATTTAATATTTTTTATCTTTTTAACTTTCTTTAATTTGCATTTAAGCCCTTATAGTTTATAGACTTTTTCTGTAGTTATAATAATTCAAATCCTTTTTTGCTCAAATCATCTCGATCACTATATCGTTTGGTGATTCATCGCATCGTCATTTGGGACATAACGACCCGGGAAACACTATACTCTCCAGATCTTCATTGCATTCGTGTTTGAACTGCTTTAAGTTTCTTATGGTTGGCCATTCACAGTGGCCACTTGATGAGAAAACTTGACCGCTTAGACGAATCAAATTTTTGGCGCACGCTTGAGTCAGGCTTGATTATCTTCCGCTTAGCGATTAGTAATTTGAATATTCACTCTTTGTTCATACCATCTATCTATATCTATATAAATATTTTCTTATAAAAATCCAAAACCCAAAACATCCAAAACGATAAAACACAAAAATATTTTCCTTTTGTTTCTATATATGTATCAAAAATAAAAATACAAAAGATTTGTCGTTTTCTTTGTTTAATAATAACAACATAAAAGATTACCACCGCAAACCAAGGCAGTGTAGTACCTAACTGGGGGTACGACCATAATAAGTTCCCGAACCAAAGATTTAAAACTTGCCTTTGTGTCCTTGTGATTGGTGTACCTTTTTCAAAGAAGCCATTCATCTTGTGATTATTGGTTTAAGTTCACCGTTGTTTTGCCTCGATTTTTTTAATTGGATTTGTTGTTATATATACTTGTCGAACCGTAAAACCTAAAAGATTCTTCTCACCCCATTTTATAAAATATCTTCATAATTCCCATTCCTCTCCTTAACTCGAGTTCTCTTAGAGTTAACTCTAGTGTATGCGCACTCGCTCTTCTAGATCCGTGAGCCCATTTCGTGAGCTTGTCAAGATTCCAAGAAGGCGTGTCCAGACTTTCGCTCCATCGATCGGATCGAGATCCGTCATCGCTCACACTACTTCCGCTATCATGGCGGAAGAACGCCTATGCGTGAGCTTCTCCGTGCACCCATCGACGGGTATGGAGATGCTATTGTGATCCCACCATTGTGGTGAAAATTTTGAACTCAAAACCGGGTTATCAATCTTGTAACCTCAAGTCGGTTCTATGGTTTTGAGCGGATGATCCTCATGCTCATATTCGATGGTTTAACAAGATTGCGTCTACCATCAAATACAAGAATGTCCCTACGATCGATGTTAAGCTTCTTCATTCCCATTTTCTCTTGAGGGCAAGCCCGGTTTGGCTTGAAAACAACCCCTCAATCAATTGAGACATGGGAAGACACGTGAAGAAATTTGTGAATGAATTTTATCCACCTTCCAAAACCACGAGTCTTAAAATGAAATCATCAAGTTTACTCAAAAGTTTGATGAATCCTTCATGAATCGTGGGATCGTTTTAAGGAATTGCTTCGCAAATGTCCTCACCACGGTTTCTCCGAGTTGATGCAACTCGATACTTTCTACAATGGAGTGAGTCAATCGATCAAGATTCTCTCAATTCATCCACTGGAGGAAATTTCTTGAGCAAAACCACAAAGAAGCTTTAGCGATCATTGAAAACAAGTCTAAAGTCCACACCGCACGCAAGCGGTTGTTTCCCAAGTCGGTGTTGGTCCTTCTTCTTCATTGTTCGTGAGTCAATCTAGCACCGATGCTAAGATTGACAAACTCACTGAAGCAATTCAGCTTTGGTTCTCTCCAACCAAAAGAAAGTCTCTTTTCCACAAACTTCACCTCCTCAAGTTAAGAAAGTGGAAGTCATGTTACTTGTGGTGGCCCCATGCTTATTACAACTATATCGCCACCGATGGTAACCCTTTGAAGCTAATGTTGTGGGCGGATTTCTAATCCAGAGGCAACCAATATCGTGCTCCTATAGACCCGAACCACCGTCCTAACCACTACCTGGACCTCCGGTTTCAACCAAAACCGTAATCAAAATCGAATAGACCAAACCAAGGTAATTTCAATCCAAACAACGGTTTTCAAAATAAAATCAAAATTTCCAACACCAAGGAAATTTCAATAGAAACCAGTCGTGGAAATTTCAACCTGTGGTATTTTCATGGTAATAATCAAGGAAATTTTCAAAATCAAGGCCCTAATCCTAACAATAGAGGCCGAATTTTCTGTGCAAACTCAAGCCATTGTTCCAACTGGACCATCATCGATGAGTTGTTGAAACAATTCATGAAATCCCAAGAGGAAATGAATCGGTTGTTGGTAAGCCGATTTCGACATTAAGAAGTCTTTAAATGATCGACCCTCGCTCTGTACTTTACCTAGCAACACGATCGCTAATCCGAGGGGCGATGCAAAGGCGATCACAACCAAGTGGTACTTCATATCATGGACCCGCTATTCCTACTACCTCTTCTTCTTCTCTCCCGAAGGTAGTGGAAAGCGAACCCGAGGCGACAAAGGACAAGGAACTTCCTAATAATAACGGAAGTACCAAGAATGTCCATCCTCGTGTTGTCCCGAAACCAAACCTCGAGTTGTTTTGAACCTCCAGCTGGTAACCCCAAATCCAAAACTTCTATTCCTTACCCTCACGCTTACATGAGCAAAGCTCCGAAAAGCCGGTCATCAAATGGAAAAATTCTTTCAAATTTTCCAAGAGCTACATTTTGACATAAGCTTTATGGATGCTATCATGTTGATGCCCAAGTTTGCATCTACTCTCAAACACATGTTGAGCAACAAGGAAAAGTCGTTTGAAATGGCCAAACTCCTTTGAACGAGAACCGCCGTGCTTCATAAAGAAGCTTCCCGAGAAGCTAGGAGATCCCGGAAAATTTCTTCTTCCTTGTGTTTTCACGAGATGATTGAATGCTTTGCCTCGCCGATCTTGGTGCAAGCATCAATCGATGCCTTATTCAATGTGGAAGAAACTTTCTCTTAGAACTTATTCCTACCGCATGACTCTTGAGCTTGCGATCGTTCTATATCGCGTCCTCTTGGCATCGCCGAGGATGTATTCGTGAAAGTAGGAAAGTTCCATTTTCCACCGACTTTGTGGTTGTTGATTTCGATACGATCCTCGGGTTCCCTCATTGTTTGAAGAGGATTCACGAGAACGGGCCGTGCTCTTATTGATGTATTTGAGCAAGAAATCACGTTACGTGTGGGTAATGAAGTCATTGCTTTTAACCTTGATCAAACTTGAGGTACCTCAAATTATGATGTCAATCGGTCAATCGAATCGATTTAATTGATATTGCTTGAGGAGTACTCTCAAGAGTTTCTTGGTTATCTTCATAATTCGTGAGTGGGATTCCACCACATCTTCTCAACCAATCATTGCCGACTCTTCCCTCTCTCACTCCGCTTGAGGGAGGTGACTTCCTTCCGGAAGAGATCGATGAATTTCTTGTTATCGATGAATCAATTCACTGAATTGATGGTGTTTATGATTCGGAGGAGATATTCTTTATCTTGAGCAATTGCTAAATGAAGATCCATTACCTTCACTCCTCCGAAAGAGATCAAAATTGAGGAAATCAAATCAAGACAAACATCTATCAAGAATTTCCCGAGGTTGAACTTAAGGACCTACCTCCTTATCTCGAGTATGCATTCTTGGAGGGTGATGATAAATTACCCGTCATAATTGCTAAAGACTTAACCGATGAGGAGAAGATCGCTCATAAAGGTCTTGAAGTCACACAAGCAAGCAATTGCTTGAAACTCTCCGACATTATGGGTATCAACCCCGAGTTTTGTACTCACAAAATCTTGATGGAGGATGACTTCAAACCAAAGAATTCAACATCGAGAGAAGGGTGAATCCTAAGATTCATGAGGTTATCAAACAAGAGGTTCTCAAACTTCTTGATGCCGGTTTGATTTACCCGATCTCGATAGTCCTTGGGTCATCCCATTCATTGCGCTCCAAAAAGGGTGGCATTATCATTGTCACAAATGAAGAAAACGAGATAATTCCAACTCGATTGGTTACGGATGGCGTGTGTGTATTGACTATCGTAAGTTAAACGAAGCCACCAGAAGACCAATTTCCTCTACCCTTCATGGACCGGATGCTTGAGAGATTAGCAGGAACGAATACTATTGTTTCCTTGATGGTTTCTCGGGTTACTTTCAGATCCCCATTGATCCACCGGATCAAGAAAATACCACATTCACCGCCCATACGGAACATTTGCCTACGACGTATGCCTTTTGGCCTATGTAATGCTCCCGCACGCTCCAATGATGTATGATGGCAATTTTCCACGACATGATCGGGAAACAATGGAGGTGTTTATGGATGACTTCTCGGTCATTGGGGACTCATTTCGGACATGTCTCTCCCATTTAGATAAAATGCTCAAAAGGTGTGAAGACACCAATCTTTGTCTAAATTGGGAGAAGAGCCACTTTATGGTCAAAGAAGGCATAGTCCTTGGCCATAAGATTTCAAAAACGGGATTGAGGTAGATAGAGCAAAAGTTGATGTTATTGCTAATTGCCTCATCCTACTACCGTCAAAGGTATTAGGAGTTTTCTAGGTCATGCCGGTTTTATCGTAGATTCATACAATATTTTTCAAAATCGCTCGCCTATGACCCATCTTCTCGAAAAGATGCTCCTTTTATCTTTTCTCCCGAGTGCATCAAGCTTTCAAACATTAAAGAAAAAGCTTACTAAGCACCCATTCTAGTTGCCCCGATCGATTTACCCTTTGAGCTCATGTGCGATGCAAGTGATTTTGCTATCGGTGCAGTCTTGGGGCAACGCAAAACCAAGCATTTTCACCTATCCATTACGCGAGTAAAACTATGATCAAGCTCGGACCCATTACACCACTACGTAAAAAGAATTATTAGTTGTGGTGTATGCTTTGAGAAATTTCGCCATACCTTATCTTGACCAAATGCGTGGTGTATACGGATCACTCGGCTCTCAAATATCTCTTTGCAAAACAAGATGCAAAGCCGAGATTGCTCCGCTGGGTTCTCCTCCTACAAGAATTTGATATCATTATACGTGATAAAAAGGAGCCGAGAACCCGGTCACGATCATCTCGTCCTGTCTAGAAAACCCTCACCAAGATGTGTTCGAGAAAAGGAAATTAACGAAACATTTCCTCTCGAAACACTCAATGTGGTTTCTTTTCGTGGAGACTCTTCTACCCCATGGTTTGTCGACTTTGCAAATTACCATGCGGTAACTTTGTGGTGAAAGGATGTCGTCCCAACGAAAAACAAATTCTTTAAAGATGTGAAACATTACTGGACGACCCTACTTGTTTAAAATTTGAGCGGATCAAGTCATCGCGATGTGTGTATGGTCGAAAGCCAATGACATTCTCAAGGCTTGCCATTCGGACCCACTCGGGGATATCATAGCCCCAACTACACCGCCAAGAAGGTGTTTGATTCCGATTCTATTGGCCCACGATTTACAAGGATGCCCATGAATTTGTCAAAACCGTGACGCTTGTCAACGTCATGGGAATATCTCATTAAAGAAATGAAATGCCGCAAAACGCCATTCAAGTGTGAGATTTTTGACATCCGGGGCATTGACTTTATGGGGCCATTTCCTTCTTCTCGCGTAACAAATACATACTCGTGGCCGTTGACTATTTGTCAAAATGGGTTGAAGCAAAAGCTTTACCTACCAATGATGCCCGAGTTGTTGTGAAATTCTTAAAATCTCTTTTGCTAGGTTTGGAACTCCACGAGCTATAATCGTGATCGTGGTACGATTTATGCAATGACCGCTTGATAGAGTCATGCAAAGTATGGTGTAACCCACCGCCTCTCATCGCATCACCACCCCAAACAAGTGGGCAAGTGGAAGTTTCAACCGGGATTAAAAGAATCTTGGAAAGGACGAGGCGAAAACCGTGCCTCTTGGTCGGATAAGCTAGATGACGACTGGCCTTCCGTGATAACTTATAAAACACCCATCGGTGCACTCCATACAAGCTTGTGTACGGAAGGCGTGTCATCCGCCGGTTGAGCTTGAGCACAAGGCATACTTGGGCCTTGAAACATGCCAACTTCGACATTCAGATACCGGTGATCACCGGAAAGTTCAAATGAATGAATTAAATGAACTCCGTGATCAAGCATACGAGAACTCTTTGATCTAAAAAGAAAAGACAAAGAAGATTCATGACTCAAAATCAAAACCGCGTTTTCAACGTCGGTGATCGAGTCCTTCTTTTCAACTCAAGATTGAAGATTTTCTGAAAATTAAAATCCGTTAGGTCCGGACCATTTACCATCACTAAAGTATTTCCATATGGAACCATTGAGTTATCTCAACCGGATGGTCCAAACTTTAAAGTGAATGGTCATCGGTTGAAACATTATTTTGGAGAGGACATTCCTCCGTGGTTGTCCCGGATCTACAAACTTTCCCATGAACCAATGAATGCGGGATCGAGTCAAGCTAGCGACTCGGGAATCAAAAACAAGAGCATGCCATATGGGTTTTCACCCATATTTCGACTTCTTTCTATCTTTCTACCACCCTAGTGTGGGGGTTGCCCACATGTTGTGTATATATATAAGTTTCTAAAATTAAAAATAAATAAATAAATAAATAAATAAATCTCTTTCAAATAATGGCCGTAGTATTTCCCTTTCACGTTCTCGGTTTCGCATAACAACGGTACTTTGAATATTGAGGCAATATTCATTTCTAAGTGTGGGGGAATTCTCACGAATTTTATCATGTAATTATACCGCCTAATTCCCCGCTTTTGGCAAAAAAATTTTTTGGAGTAAGTGTTCTACACTTACTCGACTTATGGTTATCGATCCGCCATGTCTAAAAACAAAAGGATTGGCTAATCCAGAGCAAACGGCTCTTGGTAAAGATATCTCAAATCCGTTGACGGCTTGCAATTTGCACAAAATTGTATGGTATTCAACTCACCATATCCTAATTAGTGAAGAGTTGGCTAGCCCGCAAGTTTATGGCTTGTGGTAAAGGAAGTGGAAAACCATAATTGGTAATTAGCTTACCAAAGATAATATTGATAATTTATCTAAGAGTTGGCTAGTCCGAAGCAAACGGCTCGGTAAAGACAAATCAAATCCGTTGAAGTCGGTGGTTTGCTCAAAATCACATGGTTATCTGTACCATGGTTCTTACTTGAACTAAAACATTTGGCTACTCCAAGTAATGGCTTTTGGTAAAGAGATTCAAATCCATTAAGTTTTTCTCAAAAGATTGCTAGGGACTAGCAATAGTTTAGTGTGGGGATTGATGTGTAAATACTCATCATTTTGGTTAAATCTGAATCGCAAAACGCTTAAAATGCTCGAATGCATCAAAATATCGAAAATATCTCAAAATTGCATTTTATATGTTTCGATGCAAAATGTTCAAAATCGATGAAAATGAGCTAAGTTTGCATAATTGGCGCTTCAATCCCCAAGTTTCAAAAATTGTCGAAATAGTCCCTGAGCACTTAATTTCAAAAGAAAAATCACCAAAGGTCCTTTTAAAATCATAAGTTGTCAAAATTAGTCCTTTGGTGAAAAATGTCAAAAGTTTTGAGAAATTACAAGTTTGGTCCTCCAAGTTTAAAAATTGGCAAAAATGGTCCTTGGAAAATTGAAAATGTCAAGTTTGGTCCTTGTATTATTGAAACTTGTCACTTTTAGTCCCTTGGAGCAACTTTGCAGATTTGGCAGTTTTGGTCCCTTGATTTTCAGAAATTACACAATAGTCCCTTGATTATTAAACCCTTTGCAACCATTTGGACCCTGCCTTTTCCATTGTGACCCGCTGTCAAATACATTTTGGACCCCCCTTTAATATTAAAACCCAGTCAAACCCATTTGACTCACACCTTTCCTCCAACTTACGGGTCTCCTTTCCCCACATCATCGCGTCAACTTCGCCCATTTCCCATCATCACCACCTCACCCTTATCACTCCAAACACACAAAGCCAAGATGCATTCAATGCATCTTCAACCTAACACTCAACCTCCCCCCAGCTGTTAAAACCTTTCCCGCCAAAATTGCATCCAACGGCTAAAATCCACTCAAGTAATCCAAAGGCCAAAATAATTAGTGGGATTTGATCAAAGAGGTGAGAGAAGCTCACTGGTGTATAAAAAGAAGGAAGAAGAAGGAAGAAAGTGTGGCACTTAGTTTATTTTTAAAAATGTATGTCGTTTTTAATTCTTAAGTCTTAAAATAGATTCTTAGTGGTAATTTCCAGTTTAGTTGTATCAAATTAAAGTATTTCAATGTATTGCAACTCTTTTTAAGTATCAATTCAAGTTTATGTTAAAGTTTTATATTATTGTGCCATTTGTTGCAATTTTCGCTTTCAACTCTTGTGAACAAGCTCTTAGTAACTTATTTTAAGCTCAAACAAGCTCATATAAGCTTGTTATAGCTTTTATAGGCTTACATTTAAGTTTCATGCCATTTTGGTTTTGGTCAATGAAAGTCAATCGAGGAAGCAAATGGGTATGAAATGGTTATGAATGATGCGAAGGTTTGGATTGGGTTGATTTAGATTCTAATGGGTTGATAGAAATAGGCTAGTGGTTCATTGGTTATCGATTTCAAGCCATAGTGGCCGGGACCTTATGTAAGTTATTTTCAAGTTCCATTGCACAACTTGTATTTGTAATCATAATCTGTTCAAACTGTTTAGTTAGTTGTATTTAAGTTACCTAAGCTCGCTTTGATCATTAATATTAGTTAGTTAAGTGTTTAGCTCGGTTTTAATTGCAACTCATCACAAAAAGGGTGTTTGGATCAGTGCATTAACGACTTTGAGTTTTATTCGATGGTAGAAACTTGTTGTTTTAGGTTTGTACAGCTCACTTATACTCATCTCTGTCATAAAATTGCATCTGCAAGCCACCATAGTCAAAATCATCAATCAACTGTCTTATAAGCTTAACTGTTGGAGTTTTTGAAAAACAAAAACTTGATTTGTGTTTAGAATTGAGAGACAAAGCTTGCAGTAGTTCCATTTTATCATATAACATCAATATCAGTCTAAAAATTGATTGCAAATCTCACAAAAGTCAATTTCTTCATAACTGTTAAAAAACTCAAAAGTGTAAAAACCTGTTTTGAGCCCAAATGGAGTGATTTTTCATTGATTCATTCTTGGGTCAAAATAAGTGAAATTGTGGGTTCATAAACTTCAGCTGGTCTCATTTCTTATTACCATTTTTGTGGATTTTTACAAATTTTTTACAAGCTCTAAAACTGCTTATCAAGATGGGCTTATATGCCCTGTGCAACTGACTCAGCATACACTGAGTCTGCACAGGGTGTGTGCAGGGGTGCACAGAGCTCATTTTAGCTCACCAAGGTCTGGTTTTTGGCTTATAAGCACTTGGCCAGGTCTTCTTTAGGATCCTTCATCTGTTTTTTAAGTTTCAGCTTATCTAGGTGCTTATTTTTAATCCACAAGTAGGCCTCAAATCTGTTTTTATCACTTAGTCTCAAATCATCATAATCTGTGTAATTTGCAATTCAGAGGTCTAAGCTATTTGAAACCTGTTGCATTTTGGTACTTTTAGCATAATATAGCTTCTTTAATCAGTTGGTGCTTATTTGTAGCTTTTGGCTTAACTTAAGTGCTTATTTATAAGCACTCTCCATTGCAGTTTCAATTTCCTTCACACAAGCTACTGTTTTTCTATTTTTCCTAGATTCTCTATATTATTTTAGACTTATCTTGAATTTTTCAGATTTTTCTAGGTCAGTTTGGTATTTTTCTTCATTTTAACTAGTTTTTAAGTCTTTTTTAAATAGCTTTTAATACAATTAATTAAGAAAAGTTTCAAAAAAATAATTTTTCATTTTTCTTAAGTTAAGATAAATATAAAAAGTCAAAAAAATATTTTTCCAGATTTTTCTTAGTTAAATTTGTATTTTTAAGCAATTTAAGTAGTTTTAAATAGTTTTTAATTCATAGAAAATACAAAAATAATCAGAAAAATACAAAAATAGTTTTGAAAATTCTCTTTTGTTATTTTAGATTTTTCCAAGTCATAATTTTATTTTTCAAGCTTTATTTCATATTTTCTTGTATTTTAGGCTATTATTAAATAGTTGAAAATAGTTTTTAATTAATAATAATTAATTAAATAGTTGTAAAAATAATTTTCTTTTTCTAAAAATTTTCTTTTATCATTAGGTTTGTAAAATATCATTTTCATATTTTTAGGGTTAATATTGCTTAAGCTTCATATTTTCATTTGACGTCACGTAGTTTTTAAATTAAGTTTTATAAAACAAAAATCAAAACATCATTTTGCAAATAGTGATAGCGTTTATTTAATATTTTTATCTTTTTAACTTTCTTTAATTTGCATTTAAGCCCTTATAGTTTATAGACTTTTTCTCAGTAGTTATAATAATTCAAATCCTTTTCCGCTCAAATCATCTCGATCACTATATCGCTTGGTGATTCATCGCATAGCTCACCGGGACATAACGACCGGGAAACACTATACTCTCCGATCTTCATTGCATTCTGTGTTTGAACTGCTTTTAAGTTTCTTACGGTTGGCCATTCACAAGTGGCCACCATGAGAAAACTCGACGGCTTAGCACGATCACACACCCTCAAATGAGACTTTGAGGGGTTTATATAGTACAAGCACTAGATGCCCTAAAAGGCTTTCCATGGGCCTCGTGGATGGGCTTGGATTGGATTGGGTTAAATGAACTTATTCAAGGCTAGCTTAACTAAACAAATACCCATTTAGCTTAGCCCAATCCACGAGCCCGTTGACTATTCTATCACTATATCTAACACACGCTACAAAGTTCCTAAATGTGAATGACCATTACTTCCAATAAAAACTATTAAGGCTAACAATCTCCCCTGGGGGTGGTCATTCAAAAGATGCTCCACTTGATAAGATCTTTACTTTCTTTGAGCTTGAACTTTGCGTGTAGATATAGAATAGTCTTGATTATGTGTTCCTTCATGCTTTGTGATCAATTAATGTGGTTGTTTACCGTTGTCAACTTCGTTGGTTTGATGTCTCCACGTCTTTCTCCACCATGCTCACACTTCTATTTGTCTTTGGTTACCAATGATGTAGTTCTCGAGTCTTTAAACTTTGTAGATTCTTTGACATTAACGAAGAATCATCTTTAACTTTGAGTAGCCTTTGATTTTGATGAGAACTTTCATGTGTTATTGGTATGAGCATGTGGAGAGTCTCAGACGATCAATCCGCCCGAGCTTCCATAAGAAGAAAACATAAAACAAAGTTAGAAATAAGCGGATTTCGGCACTTACAAGTTTGATTTTGAGGTGTTAATAAAGATAGTGTGAAAACACGCCTCTAATTCTCACAAAGGCCGTTCTCGAACTGAGTCCCACAAGTGAGATAACGAAAAAAAACTAAGGAAAAACCAATGCCCAATAAAATTTTCAAAAAAATTAAATAAAAAATAAACCCTTAAGGGAAAAGTAAATTTTCCTACCCTAGAAAAAAAAAAACCCCCCAATAAACTTTTTTAAAATTTTAAAAGGAAAACCTTTGAAACCCCCCAAACACCTTTATTTCAAAAAAAGTTTTTTCAAAAAATTGGGGGAAAATAAATTTTTCCCCCTTTTGCCATTCAGGGTTTTAAAAGGGGTTTTAAATTTAAATAATTTTTATTTTTGGGCCTCTTGTTTTTTTAAAATTTTTTTTTAAAAGCAATTTTTTTTTGGGTTTCCCATTTAAATTGCAATTTTCCCAAATTTAGGTTTTTTTTTTTTTTTTGGGGAAATTTTAAATTTAAAAATTGGGTAATTGTTAATTTTGTTATTTTAAAAATTTCCCCTTATTTAAATTTTGGGGGTTTGGGTTTTAAAACCCAAGGGAATGGGTTTTAAATTAAAGTTTTTTGTTTTAAAAATTTTAAAATTATTTCCAAAAAAATTTTTTTTGGAAATAAAAAAATTTAAAAATTCAAAGGGTTCCTTTCAAAACTTAGAAAGTCATTTTTTTTTTTTAAATTAAGGTTAAATTCAACCCTAAAGTTAAAAATTCAAATTTTTTTAAAGGGAAAAAAATTTTTAATGGGGGTTATTTTAAATAAGGAAAATTTGTGGGATGGTAAAAAAGGGGAAAATTTAAAATTTATTCAAACCCAAAAATTTTTCAAAGAAAACTTTTTCCCTTAAAAACCCCTTTTTCAAATTTTTCCCAAATTTAATTTTTTCCCCTGGGGTTTTTTTTTTTTTTTAAAAATTTAAATTTTTTGGGTTTTTTTTAAAAAAGGGAGGGAAAAGGGGTTTTAAAATAGGGAAAAAAGGAAAGGGGGAAAAATTTTGGTTTACTTTGGGTTTGGTTTTAAAATTAAAAAAATTTTTTTCAACCCCTTTGCCTGAAATAAAATTTTTAAAGGGGGGTTTTTCCCTTCAAAAAATTGTGGTTTAAAATTTTTGGGGGTTTTTCTGGGGTTTTTTTTTAAAAAACCCCATTGTTCCTTTTGAATTTTGGGGGGTTTTATTAAAGGAAAAAAATTTTTTTCTTAAAGGTAAATTAATTTTGGGCCTGAAAAAAAATTTTGAGCTGTGGAATTTAATTTAGAGATTGAAAATTAAAAAAGAAACAAAATTTAAAACTTTCTTTTAAAATAAATTTTTCAGGGAAAACAAAATTTCTTACTTAATTTTTTTTTCTTTTTTTTTTCCCTTTTGGTTCAAATTTAAACCCAAATTTTAATTTCTTTAAATTAAGGGAAACCGCGGGTTTTGTTTCCCCTTGGACGGTGGGAAATTTTAAAATCATAATTTCTTCAAAATTTTTTTTTAACTTTTAAATAAAATAAAATTTTAATATTAAAAATTTCATAAAAATCAGGGATCCCAAAAAAACATTTGATAAAATATTTTAAAAATTTTAAAGCAACACCAAAAATTTAAACCCTTAAAATTCGTTTTTAAATTTTTAAAAGAAAACCCAAATAAATTTTAAAATAAAAATTTCATTTAATAAAATTTAAAATTTAAAAAACCTTTTTTTAAAAATTTTTTTTAACCCCCAAATTTACTTTTAACCAAAACCCAAAACCTTATATTTGTTTTTTTAAAATTTTTTATTTTGTTTGATTTAAAAAACTTTAAAAAACAAAATTTTTTTTAAACCCTTTTCTTCTTTTAAATTTTCCAAGAATTTATTTTTAAAAATTTTTAAATTTTCCCAAAAAGGGTTTCAAATTTTGTTAAAGGGTTAAAATTTTTTAAAAAAAACAATTAACCAAAAAAAATAAAAAATTTTAAACTTTATAAAATTTTAAAACAATTTTTTTAAAAAGGGCCCAAAAACAATTTTTTCTTAATTTTGTTTTCCCTTTAAATTTAAAAATTTTTAAACAAAAAAAATTGTAAAAAAATTTTTTTAAAAAAAAAAAAAAAGTTAACCCAAAAATTTGTTTGAAAAACCCAAAGCCAAAAAAGAATTTTTAAAAATTCCCAAATTATTAAAAATTTTTTGGGGCCAAAATTAAATTTTTGGGGAAAAATTTTTGGTTTTTTTTTTAAAATTTATATTTGCTTTTATTTATAAAAAATTTTCAAAAATTTGGTTTATTGGTCTTTTTAAAAATTTTAAGTTTTTTAAAAATAAAAAATTTTTTTATTTGGTTTAAGCTTTTTTGGGTTAAGGTTTAAAGGGTTTTTAAAAGTGTTTGAATCTTTTTGGGGTTTTTTCCTGGGGTTTTTTAAATTTTAAAAATTTTTAAAGGTTTTTTTTTTGTTTTGAAATTTAAAAAGGGTTTTTTTAAAAATTTGGTGGGTTTAAAAATTTTTTTCAAAAATTTTTTAAAAAATGTTTTTAAAAACATTTTTTTTTTGTTTCCTTTTTGTTTAAAATTTTTGGGTAGGGTTGTTTTTTTGGGAAAAAAAAAAAAAATTTTTTAAAATTTCAGGGGGCCTTAAAAAAAGGGGTTACAAAGTTTCCAAAAATTAAAGGGGGGGTTTAAGGGTTTTAAAAAAAAAAAAAAAAAATTTTAACTTTTTAAAAATTTTGGGCCAAAAAAAATTTAACAAAAATTTTAAAAAAATTTTTAATTTAAAAAATTTAAAAAATTACAAAAAAAAATAAAATGTTAAAATTGCTTTGAAATTTTTTTTTAACAAAGGTTTAGTTTTAAAAAGTTTTTTTAAAAATGTTAATTTAAAATATGTTTTTAAAATAAACCCTTAAAAATTTTTAAAATTTCAAACCTTTTAAAATTCGAAAATTTTTTAAAAAAATTAAATTCCTAATAAATTTTAAAATTAAATTTTTTAAAATTTAAAGTTTCCCTTATTTTCTTTTTTAATTTTAAAACTTTGGGAAAAATCCCCAAATCTTTTTAATTTTTCCAAATTTAAATTATTTAAAATAAAAAATTTACCCCAAAAAAAACCAAAAAAAATAAAAATATAAAAACCCCCAAAACTTTATTTCAATTTAAAATTTTTATTATTTTTTTCTAAAAGGGCCAAAAACCCAAACAAAGATTATTTAAAAAATTTTCATTTTTTTTGGGAAATTTTTAAAAACCCTTTACCCTTTATTTAAACTTTAAAATTTCCCTTTCCCTCTTTAAAAATTTTTTTATTTAAAATTCCCAATTTTTTTTATTTTTTTTTTTTAAAAATTTTTTTCCCCTTTTTTTTTTGTTTTTTAAAATGGTTTTTTTTTTTTAAATAAATTTGGTTTTCTTAAGGGGGTAAATTTTTTTTTTTTTTTTTTGGGTTTGGGGTTTTCAAAAAAAATTTTTGTTTTAACATAAAATTAAAAGAAAAAAAAAAAAATTACAATAAAAGAAAGGAAATAATTTTTAAATTTTAAAATAAATGTTTTTAATTTTTTTTGGAAAAAGTTTTTCGGGTTTTTTGGGGAAACTTTTTATTTTCTTTTGTTTTTTAAAAAGGGGGAATTTCCTTTTTGCCCTTTTTTTTTTTTAAAAAAAAAACTTTTTAAAAAAAATTTCAAAAACCAAACTAAAATTTAAAATTTAAATTCCTTTTTTTTAATTCCAAAATTAAAAAAAAAAAAAAAAAATTTTAAAAATTTTTTAAAACAAAAAAAAAAAATGTTTTAAAATTTAAAAATTTAAATTTAAAATTATTATAAATCCAAAGTTTTTGGGAAAAAAACCTTAAAAATTTTGGGATTTTTTTTTTTTTCCTTCTTGAAATTTTTATATTTTGAAAAAAAAAATTTAAATAAATTTTTTATCCCTCCTTTAAATTTAATTTATCCCAAATGTCAAAATATTAATTTTCATTCCCTTTTTGATTTTTAAAACCCTAAACCTTTTATTTATTTTGGCAAAAATTTTTTTTAACCCCCCAAAAATTTCAAGTATATTTTTAATTTTAAAATTTTAAAATTTTTCCCCTTTTTCTTTTTTTTTAAAATTAAAAAAATTTTTTTAAATTTTTTAAAAAATTTCTTAAAAAAATTTTTTAAAAAAAATTTTAAATTTAAAAATTAAAAACCCAAATATTAAAGAAAAATTTTTAAAATGGGAAAAAAAAAAGGGGTAATTTTTTTTAAAAAATTTGATTTTAAATAAAAAATATTTTATTTTTAAAAATGGGAAAAAAAATTTTAAAATTTAAATTTGAAAAAAGCCAAATTTTCCCAAAAAACTTCCCCTTTTTAAAAAATTTTAAAATTTTTAAAATTTCATTTTAAACTTTTTTAAAGGTTTTCCATTTATTTTTCCCGGAAAAATTTTAAAATAAATTTAAATTTTTAAAAAAATTTGTTTAAGTAATAAAAATAAAAATTTTTAAAATTTTTTTAAAAAAATTTGAAAATTTTAAAATAATTATTTAAAAATTTTAAAATTTTAAAGGTAAAAGGGGATGAATTTAAATTTATTTTAAAAATTTTTTAAAATAAACAAATTTTTTTTAAAGTTTTTTAAAAATGTTTATTTGATTTTTCTAATTTTAAAAATCTAAAAATGGCTTAATTTTTTGTATTTTTTCCCTTTTTTCTTTTTGGGATTTTTTTCTTTTTAAAAAATTTTGGTGATTTTGGGGAATTTTTTTTTTTTTTTTTTTTAACCCCTTTTTTTAAAAAGAATTTCGTAAATTTTTTTAAGTTTTTAAAAAAAAATTTTTTTCAAAAATTTTTGGGTAAATTTTTGAAATTTTAAAATTTGTTTTTAAAAAAATTTTTAAAATTCCCTTTTTTAAATTTTAAAATGTTTTTTAAAATTTTTTTTTTGTCCTAAAGGGAATTTTTTTTTAAAATTTTTTTTGTTATAATTTTTAAAGTTTAAATTTAAAAGGGGTTTTTCCAAAATTTAAAGAAAAATAAAGGGAAATTTAAAAAATTTATTTAAAATTTAAACTTTTTTTTTGAAAAAATTTTAAATAAAAAAAATTTTTTTTTAAATTATTTTCAATTTTTTTTTTGTTTCAAAATTAAAAATTTAAAAAAATTTAAAATTTTTTTTGTAAATTTTAAAATTTTTTTTAATTTTTTTTATTTTAAATAAAGGGGGAAAAATTTAAATTTTTTTAAAAAATTTTTTTTCCAATAAATTTGGATTTTTAAAATAAATTTTCTAACAAATATTTTTTAAAAATTTTTGTTAAATTTATTTTCATTTTTTGTTTTAAAAATTTTTTATAAAATTTATTTCAAATTTTAAAAATTTTTTTGAAAATAAAAAAAAAAGGGTTTTTTTTTTTTTGGTTTTAAAACTTAAATTTTTTTTTCCATTTTAATTTTAAATTTTTTTGGGGGTTTTTAAAATTTTTAAATTAATTTGTTGAACCCTTAAAATTTTTAAAAATTTTTAAACCGGGAAAATTTTTGGGTAAAAAAAAAGTAAAAAATTTATTTTGGGTTTTCCCTAAAACTATTTTTTTTAACATTTAAAAAAAGGCAAATTTTAAAAATTTAAAAAATTTTAAAATTTTAAAAATTTTAAAATTCTTTTAAAAAATTTTCCCAAAATATTTTTTTTTAAAAATTTTGGGTTTTTTTTAATTTTAATTTTTTTTAAAATTTTCCTTTCAAAAAAATTTTAAAATTTTAAAAATTTTGGGTTTTTTTTAAACAAACCGGGTTTAAGGTCCCCTTTTTTTGGGTTGGGTTTAAAATTTTTAAAATTTTTTAAATTTAGTTTTTAAATTTTTTTAAAAAAAATTTTTTTTAATTTTTTAAAAAAATTTTAATTTTTTTTTTTTAATTTTAAAAACAATTTTAAATTTTAAATTTTTTAAAAAACATTTTTAATTAAAATTTAAAAATTTTTTTTAAAAAAATTTATAAAATTTTAAAAACCAAATTTAATTTAAAATTTTTTTTTAATAAAAAACAAAATTTTTAAAAAATTTTAAAAATTTTAAATTTAAAAAAAACCCAAAGAAAAAAAAAATTTTTTTTCCCCCTTAAAAAAAATTTTTTTCCCAATAAAAATTAAAAAAAAATATAAAAATTCCAAAATTAAATTTTTTAAAACCCTTTTTTAAAATTTAAAAAAACATTTTTTTAAAATTTAAAAGTTTCAAATTTAAAGGGGGCCCCGGAAAAAAAATTTTTTAACTAGGTGTTCTTCTACTTTCTTCTCTTTATTCAAGCGACTACTCTTAAAGGCAAGCGAGACTCTATTATTCCTTGTATTGCTCTTAGGCTTTAGTCTGCTGCTCTTAGAGGTGCTTCCTAGTCCCGTAGAAGGTAAGGTACACTCATTAGGATTCACATTTTATCTAGAGAAGTGGTTTCACTTTCCTAGTCTCTTTGGAGTGCTTTTCTAAACTTATGTCGTTTGTTCCATATGTTTTAGATGTGGAGGCGCATTTATTAGTGGTACTCATCTTAAAAGGCCGTGAGCTAAAACTTTTGGTTTCTCGATAACCGCTTCCATTATCAACATTTTGTTTAGGCAAGGCGGTGGAGTGATCGCTTTTGATAAATCATTTTTCTCATTGACTTTTGGAGGAGGCATTGAAATGTACATTTTGGTTTTAAAACCGGTTTGGGAACATTTGCTTTCTCCTCGGTCAATGGTTTTGAAATCTTAGTATCCATCGCCTTTCCTTTTTGACATTCTAGCCGAGCCCTCAAAAGATCATTTTTCGCTTATGTCATTGTAGGCACGCTCATACGACGCTTTGTCATACTTGCATTCCTCGCTTTTTCGATCAAGTTGTTTAAAATATGAGACATTTTCTTTTCAAGTTTCTCAAGTGCTTTTTCATATTTTGAAACAATTTTGAGGTCTCAGACCGAGTCTTTCATGATCTTCAACATAATATGTTTGTAAAATAATGGACATAATATCGGTAGTCGAACATCTTCAAGAGAGAGTCATTTAAATTTTCAAAACTTTGATGTGTTCGACACGGTCATTAGCTTGCTTGACCAGGATTTATGGTCCTTGACAAAGTCACTGTTTTTTCAAAACGCTTTTCAAAATGAATTACCCTTGAGTTGATGTTATTTAATGAGGGAAATTTGAGTTTCAAAATACTTTTATTTTCATTATCAAAACTATTAAACCGGATGTTTGTTGTAATATTGGTTTTACTTTTATGATGTATTGAAGATTTGCAATTTAGTTTTCACATTTTCTAAAATACTTCTCGCATCACTTGTGTTAAAAGGATTGTTTGAAGAAATTTGTTCAATGTTCGAAGAGAATTTGAGACAACAACCGGTTTTGAAATGATTTTGAAACAGTGTTGACTCTTTGTTTGAAACACTTGGTGTGATGGAAAACTTTGACTTTTCTTTTGATTAACAAAAGTAATTCCGTAAATTTTGTTCCATTTGTTATAGTCGATTGGTTTGATTTCGGATGTTTTGTTTCATTCTTTCTTTACTCTCCTTAGATAGTTCTAACGCTTCAAGAGAATCACGAACAATAATGGGTTCATGTAAAACATTTCCATTGTTTAACACATTCGAGGTTTCGAGATTTCTTTAGGAACGAAGAAGGGTCGTTACAAGTGCCATTCTATGATTAGTATGAAAACGCATATTTACTTTATTAGAAAGCATCTTGTTTGTTTGAGCGAATGACCCGTTGTAAGAAGCAAATTTTCCAAAGATTGGATTTTTCATTTTAATCAAGAATTTCATCAAGAAGAGAATCTTCTCGCTTTGAAAATCGCTTATCAACTCGCTTCTTCTCTTTTCAAGATCGAAAAACATTTCTTTTTGTTTAGAAAGTTGGTCATTTAAATCGAAATTTCCTTGTTTAAAGATTTAATTTTCAAGTTCAAATTCACATCAAGTGTATTATACTTGATTTGCAATAGTTGTTCTTTAGAAACCAAATTTCGATAACCAATTTCTAATTCGATTCTTTGTTTTATGAAATTCAAAGGCTTTTGCATTCTCCTTGTAACTCTCAAGCTCGGTCAATTTAGCATTCGCGCCTTAACTTCGCGATTGACCGCTCTAACTTTCTCAATTTCAATGCCACGCTTATTGATTAATGATTCAAAATAAGCACGTGTTTCCTCATCGGTCTCGAGATTTTGTGCCACACGGTCTCCACTAGGATCCACATCCGGAGTCTCGAGTTAGTATTGCTTCAACTCGGATTGTCCGGTATGTATCATAAGTAGGTACCGATGTCACGTAATGTTGTTCGTCATGAGTAAACACATCAAATATGACATTGTTATAGCATGGATCGCTGATTGGTACCTCGACATCGCATTGGCGCTATAGACAGAGGTGCATCGTAATCATTGTCGTAATTAGTCTCTCAAGATTTGCCATGAAGATGCGGTTGCATTGATTTCCTCGAGGTCTTCCAAATCATCCATAATAGCGAAAAGTCATTTTCCTCAAGACTCAACTCAATCCTCGCTTCGCCTTTCTTGCAAAGAGCATAGCTTTCAAGATACTCAGCATCTTCTTGTTCGCTTAGTAGGACAATTCCTTGCCATGTGACCCAATCCTTGACGGTTATAACACTTAACCTTATTACCCCGATTCACATTTCCATAATTCCCAACGATCGAGCTGCAACATTCCCATTCGATTACCATCGCTCTATTCCCAACATTCTCGACCCATCGATTTCCAACATTCGACCCAACCGACACTTCGATTCGAACCGCTGACACCATCCGAAATCCAAGAGCATATCCTCGTGGTTCGCAATAACTCCAACCATTTGTCCTTGATTACCCATGTTCACACTCTACCGTGCAATTTTCCTGCTATGAGTGTTTGATGAAATCCTTTGGTTGTTGTTAGTTGGTGTGGAATAGCGACTTCAATGCTTTACCCAAAATGCAAATGCTGTAGCAAAGCTTGTTCTTGTTCAATTTCAAGATCGCGATTCCTTGTTCTGGTAATGTTGTTGTTCGTGGATAGGTTTGTTGTTGAGGATAACGACTTGTTGTTGTAGAATGTATTGTCGTAAGTTGTTGTTAGTGGAAGATGATGAAGCTTGTTGTTGTGTATTCACCGGAGTTTGAGTCTTTGCAATGAGTGCCAATGGATCATGATTCTTTGCTAATCTTTCTTTCCGACTTCATTCACTTCATTTTGGTTTTGTTTCGAAAATCGTTGAGTTGATCAAAGTTCACTTGATGTAAGTATTTTGTTTGGTTGACAATAGTGACATATCGCCCCATTCTTCCGGTAGATTGTTCAGAACTTGATGTTGCTCACGATAGTTCGGTGTCAACTTGTTTCGATCGACTCATTCATTAAAGTGCGAACCTTCCATAGTAGGATTCAATTGATTCTCCCGGAGTAGATGTAAACTTCTCCCATGCAGCTAGCACCTTGTTCTCCGTATCTTGTTGACCAATTTCTCCATGACAAAGTCGCCTAACACGCTCCCACATATCGAAGCGCTTTCACAACCGTCTCACAGAAGAAAGATGTCTCTTGGTAAACCCAGTTGGACAATATGAATTGCCATGTCATCTGCTTCGACTTGTTTCGATCCTCTTCAAGTATTCGATTCCTTTTGAACACGAAAAGATGGTGGGACGGGAGGTATTGCATTAGCATTTCCGTGGTCTTGGACTTGTCGAGGTATGAAGGGTCCATTCGTAATGGATTGAATCATCAATTTTCCATTAGGTTTGGTCTTAATGTAACGAAGCATACGACTTGTCCATTGAAGATAACCACCTTTTTCCAACATAGGAGGACGTTTTTTCGCACCGGCGCATGAATGTCTTGTTGAGTTTCCATTGATGAAGGTATGATATGATAAAGTTGATGTAGGATCGATTCAACGATAAAGGAGTTATGTTTGATGAAGATTAAGCTCGGTTGTTATAGTGAAAATTTGGTCTAAAACTTAAAACCTCAATAACTTCGCTTGGCGCGTTTTAGGACTTGAAGGTTGACCTGAATCAACTTCAGTATATTTGGTGGTCTATTCTCCTCGTTCTCACGGTCGTTTTGATGGGTAGAATGCTGAAAACGGAGTTACGGTTCAAAAGTTATAGCCATTTGAAGTTTTGCTCAAAATCTTACTCGTAAACCTGTTCTTAAACGTAGAAATTAGTGCTTATGCGTAGACACTGCTTATGCGTAGGATTCTTATGCGTAGAAAGCTTAGGTGTAGGATCCCTTATGTGTAAAACCCAGATTACGCGTAAACTTAAGGTTAAACGTAAGTCTTATGCGTAAACAAAATGCTTAGTCGTAAAACCTTACGCGTAAGTGTTAGCTTATGCGTGAGTGTTACTCGTAAGCTGCTCAACTTATGCGTAAACTTAGGTTTAAAACCAAAAATCCTTTACACTATCAAAGCGTAAAAGATATCCACAAGTCGAAGTGTTCCACAAGCTCAAGAATCTTAACCAAATTCTTATGCGAAACCTTATGCGTAAAAATAGGGTTTGACTTTCTTACGCCAGAAATGCCCGCTTTTGCAAAACACGAATTTTTTACTAAAAAACACGTTTCCAAACGATTTCTTTTGCACAAACTTCTTTCAAAACACTTAAAGATCAATAAAGTATACAAGTTTAACCTTTAAACCACGTAAAAATCAAACCTTTATGCAAAAAGCACACGTTTATAGATAAAAACACAACTTTTCTGTGTAAAGTTTGAACAAAAACGTAACACAACACTCCTAAACCATTTTTAGGCGATTAATACCAATTGTAGGACCTCAAATATATCAATCTTATATCACAAATACCACGTTTACCACTTTACGCGTAGACCACGAAACACAAACACAAACTATGCGTAGAAATAAAGAAGGAAAGATTAATAGAAAGATGGTGACTTGATGTTATGAAACCGTGTATATGTAGAGAGAAAGATGAAAACAATATGTTTTATATTCCAAAGAAAACACACACACACACACACTCAAGCACACCCCTCAAATGAGACTTTGAGAGGTTTATATAGTACAAGCACTAGATGCCCTAAAAGGCTTTCCATGGGCCTCGTGGATGGGCTTGGATTGGATTGGGTTAAATGAACTTATTCAAGGCTAGCTTAACTAAACAAATACCCATTTAGCTTAACCCAATCCACGAGCCCGTTAACTATTCTATCACTATATCTAACACACGCTTACAAAGTTCCTAAATGTGAATGACCATCACTTCCAATAAAAACTATTAAGGCTAACATTACGCCAAAGTGGTGGAGGTTTAATCTAGTCTTAAGCCTATGGTAATCTATGTACTATGCCATGTAATGAGTGTTTATCTTCCATTTCCATTTACTAAATTTCATATAAACCCGAGAGATGAGAGAATCCAAACACCCCTTGTGAGGTGCTAGTATATACTTTTTGTGCTTGTTATGACTATTGCGGTGCTTTTACTTGTTGTGAATTATGTTAAACCTAAGCTTTTACTTGCGGTGCTTTTACTTAGTCCACCACTTCTATATCCGTGACTGCTTAATTTCGTTCCTTTTCACTTTTTAGGTCTCTTGGAAGCAAAATGCTGGAATGATGCACATTTGGACGAAAAGGAGTGAAAACATGAAGAAAAAGGCAAAGTCAAAATCAAAACCACTCAAGCTGCTAAAATTGAACCAGACGGCATCCCAACTAAAGGGCGACGCCGTCCCTCTCTACTGATTTCATAAATAATGCACCGACACTCGGTGGACTTTTGCTCGCAACACCGACGGCATCAGCTTTGAAGAGGAAGGGCATTGCTAAGACTTTTCATCTCAAACGCCCGGATCCGTAACCAAGACGGCATCCCATATGAAGCATGTCGGCTTCCCAACTACAACGTGACGTCGTCCCATCGATAACTTGGCCAAGACGAAAACCCTAATGACGGTGATCTGACGTCGTCCCACCTATTAGGCGACGCCGTCGCAAGTATAAATCTATATATAGAATTCGATTTTTTTGCATTTAGAGAGGTTGACTTTTGGAGTAAAAACCCTAAACATTTGTAGTCCGACTTGGACAGTATCTTAGGGTCCCAACCCCTATTTTACACATCAAGATAAGTGTTTTAATCCATTAGTATCATTATGTCTTCCATTGAATGTGTGTATGCTCTCTTGTTTAACATGTCTAGCTAAATTTCTTGTGTGTTTGCTTAGATCTATGAAACCTAGTCGTTAATTATTGATTGGTTGTCTCTTATCTTAATTGTAATTGGCTTAGGAGTGCAACTAGGCTATCGTTGTGTTTAAATGCTTGAGTAATCTTTGTGAACATTAGTTTATGAATCACTTAGCAGATTTCGTAGTCTAAACATCCAAAGATAACCTTAAAGTTAGTTTATGATTAATCTAGCGGATTTCGTAAGCAATAACCTAAAGCTATTCTCAAAGAGTTAGGGCAAAGGCACACCCTACGACCTTAGAAAACACAACGCGTTAAGAATAAGGACGTGACAATTTAACCAACAATAAAAGATAACTAGGGAGTAATAGTATCTAGGTAAACACATTTTTAATCATCATACGAGCACACAATCAAATAGACATAGCTACCCGTAGTAATAGATAATTCGAATAGTAGAAGTAATCGGTAGAAGTACCACCCCCAAACCAATTGCCCTGAGATTTTACCCTTATCTTTCTAAAAAACATATAAAAGATAAAAAAGAATCATCCTCAACCCCACCTTAGCGTAATACACTTCTTGCTAGCATTCCTATTCCCCTAGATAACGATATCAATACCCGAGGCTTACCCAATACTACACTACAACGATTAGATTCACTTCCTAGGGTGTTGAAAAACTTGATCGACGAAAAGGAAGTTCCTTTGACCCCGAACGTGCTTCGTACGCGTATCAGTCTCACATTCCACTACTTTAGGAGGAAGAGAAGAAGGAGTAGTAGGAATGGCGGGTCCCTCATAAACTATACCACTACGGGTGGTGATAGATTTCATTTCACCTCTCGGGTTAGCAATCGTATTGCTAGGAAGATATCCCGAACCCGTGAGTGTATTCATCTCGCATAAAACTACTCATCATATTTTTAGCTCATTCGCTTGTTTGCTCAAAGTAGTATTAACCTCCTTTTAAGTTCAACCTCATGTTGTTTATCCGATTACGCATAGCTCGTATGTTGACATCATTGTTCTTTATGTAGTTCATGAAATCTTGATTTGGTGCAACTTGAGGAGGCGGTTGTTGATAAAATTGTTGTGGAGATGGAGGAGGAGGTTTTGATAAAATTGAGGTGGAGGAGCTTGGTAATTTTGATTATTGAAATTGGCTCCTCGGTTTTGATTAACATTTTGGTTTTGAGTATTGGGTTGGTTGAAACTGGGAGGTCCAATGTAATTGTTTGAATGATAGCTCGTGAGATTCCGATCTCCTTGTGGTTGGTACATATTACTCCTCGAATTGTAGGTTCCCATAGCAAGATAAACATTCTCTTGAGTGTAGCCACCGGAGGCTGGGCACTCGAAATAAGAATGTGGACCTCCACAAATCTCACAACTTGGGTTAACAACTTTCACTTGATGAGTCTTATTCGTTAGATTTTTTTGATACATTCTTAATATAGACGTGGACATATCGTCAATCTTCTTAGTAAGAGTCGATATTTCTGAAGAGGAAGAAGTTTTTGATCTATTTGACTCGCCCCTCCCAGCAAAAGAGTCCCAATAATTATGGTGGGCGGTCATGTTCTCGATAAGGTCATAACATTCTTCGAGTCGCCTTTTCATGAAAGTACCACCGGCAACAGCATTGATCGTATCACGGTGTCGTAATGTTAAACCATTATAAAAGGTATCGATTTGAGTAACAAGTCACATATTATGATTCAAACAATTATGAATCAAAAGCTTATAACGTTCACATGCTTCAAATAAGGATTCATCGGGAAGTTGTCGAAAATTGCTAATATCATTTCTTAATTTCTTCACCATCGATGGTGGAAAATATTTTGCCAAAAATTTTAAAACCATTTCCTCAAAAGTATAAATAGAATTCTTCTTAAGATGATCAAACCAAGCGGTAGCATGATGCGTCAACGAATATGGAGAGAGAAACAAACGAAGGGCGTCATCGGAGACCCCATTTTGTTTCATACTCTAGGTGACGGACTCTAGGTGACGGTTAAAAATTTATCAAGATGCTTATTTACATCGTCACCCAGTAATCCGTGAAATTGACAACTATTTTAAACTTGTTGTATCATATGCTGCTTCAATCCAAAATCTGTGGCTTGGATATTAATGGGAGTGATCGGTCCGCCCCGTCCGTACATAGTCGGTTGGCATAGCTCCTCCATCGTTCAGAGATCGGGAGCCGCATTTTGATAAATGGAAGGCGGGTTATCAGGTATTGATAATTGTGTCTAAAAACACTCACAAATGGCTCTATTTATACTCCTCTCAATAATCATGGTTATTAATGCTTCAACTTGGCCAACAAGCCGCCTAGAATGGCCTAAATACATTTTGAAGGACATAGAATCGGATCGCACAAGTTTGGAGTCTTAGTGATTAAGAATTGGTGAGACAAAGCATTCCAGCCAATTGGCATACTGATCTAGCCGGTCAGCTGGTCTTCGTTAGTACCTTCCAGCCGAATCAGTTGCGCTTTCTAGCTGATCAGCCAGAGGGTCTTTAGCTTATATTTGTTTGTTCTTTTTCTGTTTTGGTTTGCCGATTGGTTGTCTCTTGCTCGTAGTTATTCTTCACCCAAACTTTATATTTTCTTTATCTTGCAACTTCGAAACATTGACTTGTTGACTTGTTATTCCTCTTGGAATACTTCTTGGTGCGGGAATCTTCATACAATCATGAATCTTCATTCATTCATTATTTCTTCTCTATTTTCCTATACTTGGCTACATATAAGTTGCATACATACTTTGATACGATTAAGTAACAAAAGCTTATAAATATAACCAAATAACATACAAAAAGTACAGTACGGATAACGCTACTAATAAAATAAACAATTTGAGTGTTATCACAATGCATTCTCACCTCAAAGTATTTCAAAACACAAGTCCTAACCGCAACCTAAATAAATAAGACGCCTTAAGAATGATACGATATGTTCGATATGCATATGAATTTTATAAAGTTTTATCACCCATATAAACTTGTAGTGATTTTAAAATATTTTCATACATGAAAGACACTTATGAATACCAAGTAAACATTTCCTTTTTATAACAAATTTCTAAAATAGTTGTTGTACAGAGGTAAATAACGACTTCAAACGGGCATAACTTAGTCGTTTCCTGACCAATTTTGCTCATTCAAAGCCTATAATGAAGTTAAAAATGTATATTTTTAATAAAACTAGGCCTCATGTATTAAAATTAAGTTTTAGATAACCAAAAAGGCCCTAATATCTATTGTCCACAATTAATAGTTTTGATCCAAAATTTTTCCCGACTTCGCAAGGCAATAACTTCTTCGTTTTTTAATGAATTTTCAAAATTACAACTCCTGGATATAGTTCAATGTGTTAGCTTTATAAAAATTCCAATTGGAGCTTCTAGTTTGGAGTTTAGGTCCTTTCATTGTGTGCAAAAAGAGATGTCTTCTAGCAGCTTAAGTTGTTGGGTAACTTGTCGGGTGAAAATGTTTAAAAATACTAATAAATTTCCAAAAATTATAAATTTTCATGGAAACCTTCCTAAGACATTATATTAAAATGTGGTTGAAAACGATTTCTCAAAAGGGTTCCTTAAAGTGGCTAAATCTATCTAGCAAGTTGGGTCATTTTCTTGGCAGATTCAAGGTTAATTACAACTAAGTTTGAAACAACTTCTAACACTAAAAATATAACAAGGTGATATAATATGATGTTTAATAAGTTAAATAAGAATAAAAAAGAGTTATATGAGATCTTAAAAAGATTGGGGGTGACTGGTGACAAGAAAATGCACAAGAACTCACTACAAACCCTCGAAAACCCTAATTTCCAAATCCAGAAACCCTAGCTTCCTTAACAAACCCTTAAACAAATTTACCCAACACTTGAATATACCTTATGCTGCCTCTTGTTGCTTCTAAAATTATGTAGGGAGAGTGAGTATGTTTGTGTTTTTGTTGTTGTATGAGAAAAGTGTTACTATTTGCAACCTTTTATAGTTTGATTTTTGGGAGTGGTCAAGGATGGTACATGGTGTGACATATTGGGGTACGTTAGAATAAGGAAAAGAGATTCACATGCTCCTTTTAGCCGTGTAAATGAAGGTTCAAAAGGGGAGGGGGTGTTGGGTCTTCGAAGCTTGCTTGGTTTAAGACTTTTGGTTTGTTGCGAAGGGATACATGGGGTTTACACATTTAAAAAGCATGTGTTGGTGTAACTCTTTTGGGGACCATTTTTTGGGCTACTAGGAAGGGGGAGAAAATTTAATTTTTGAAACATATAAGTGTATATATATTGTGTATAAAGCAAAGTGGTAAGTTTTTTAGGAATTGCATGCATGCATGAGACTTAACGCAAGTCTTAGATGATTTACGTAAAACTTATAAAACCGGATACAAATGACTTATAAAACTTGCTTATGAGAGTGATAATTATTTCTTAGATATAGACTAAACGTAGTCTAGTGCAAGAATAAGTTCAAAGTTGTTTCTCGTTATATGCGGTAAATATAACGGTTAAATGTAAAGTCAAGTAATCATGTGTTTAGTATAAACGCTCAAGATTAGCTTTTGGTATTAACCTTAAACGTCAATTGTCACAAACCATATTGCGAGTCAAAGATGGTTGATGCGACTTTCTCATCACTGGAACAAGGTCAAGAATTGAATTGAATCCTATCAATCAAAATATATAATAATCATATAGTTATTGTCTACCGTGACAATTTATGACATGATAAACACTAACAGTGTGATTACCCGAAACAAACGATGATAATCTATTTTTCAAAAAATTTCTACCAAGCTAGACTACGAGGAATGACATCGAGGTTTTCACCCGTAAGTACGTGTTGTTAGGTAATGTTTCCAAAATCAACATCTATTTTAAACATGACAAAACTACACATTAACTCAAATAATCCAAACAGAACCATTGTTAATAATAAAATAACAATTACATACTAACCTTCAGAGCCCAAACAAAACCATTATGATTAGATGTCGCCTGCTTCTCAGAAACTTTCTTATTAAGCTTAAGATGCATATTAGCATGCTTTGGAACCACACTGACAGTCCTTTTTATAAAACCATGTCTACATGTATTCTCCCTAATGATATGCATTCTAAGCAAAAATAAAATCTTCCACTAGGGATCAAGATATGTTGAGGCATGTTCAAAAACCCTTTGCGCCCTATAAATACAATCTCAGACACAAAAAATAGACAAACCCTTATAGCATCCTCATCATCTAATTCATGCCAGAATATTTCCTTATCAATAAGTTCCTAAAGCTATTTGCCCTCTACATTCTTCGTTCTTTTATTTATTTTATTTTTTTGTCTGGAATGACATTGTCAAAAAAAGTACTTTGCTTACTATCATCTTAAAGAAGTTTACCACATCTAAATCTAGTAACTAAAGAAAACTCAAGATGACCAAAGCGAAGTTCATGATTACCAAAGTTATAAATAATTGGCGGGCATTCTATACTTAATTGTGGGACATAAACTTGATGTTGAAGAACATATTTTAACAAATGATTATTATTTGGGCTTTAGGGAGTATCTAATCAAGGGCCAAAAACACTATTCTTAAACATAAGATCATGATTTGGATATGGTTGCAGCTTACCTTTAATATTTGACAAGAAATTTCATCTTAAACCTCACACTCACTTTCGCATCAATTATCTCGGTTGCATTTGGCATTTTTAGCATGCGATAAAGCGGTTAAGGTTAGGGTTTATGATGTATAAAATCGATAACAATCGATATGGGGTTTAATCTCTTGGTTTATGGGGTTAAGATTTGTAGGTTTTTAACTGTGTGTTTGTGTTTGTTTGTGTGTGTATTTAACGGTGCTTGTTTTTTATATTGTGCGTGTTTAGCAGTTGTTGATTTTTTTTGTCTTTAATTGTGTGTTTAACAATGTTTGTTTGTGTTTATGTCGTGTGCGTTGTGTTTGTGTTGTGCGTTTGTTTGATTTTTGTTTTAGGTACAAGTTGCATAAATTAAAACTGTAATTACAAATACAAAAACACTATTACAAATAACAAAGTCACATAAGAAATTAATTGGTGGGTACAAGTCACATAAATTAGTTTGTTTGAATTCATATGATTAAAAAAAAAAAAAAAAAAAAAAAAAAAAAAATTGTACATGTCGCATAAAAAGTTTACCGCCGATCGCATAAGATGGGATTTACACAAATGTACTTTCAAATTTGACACTTGTCAACACAAGTCGCATATGTCACTTAAGTCACAAAGTAGCAAATGTAAAAATGATCTTTTTTTTGGTAATGAGTTAATCTTTTTTTGAACGAGGCAATGAGTTAATCAAAGGAGACCTTTTGGAGCAAATAGTGATTATCACTTTAAAATATGTACTTCTCTTAGTCTTTTCTTAAGCTGTCACAACATATTTAACTTAATATAAATCACAAACAATCCATTCGTAAATGTTTCTTTAAACATAAATAGGAATAGTGCGATAATAAATTTGGTTAATTAGAACTTCCAACATGACACTTTCAAGAGCCTTTACCACTTTTTGATTGCATTTCACATGCCTAAATGGCTTTGGGAACAACATACACTACTAATTACATTCAAATGGGTCAACCTCTTTTCCTTGATTTTAGTATTCCAAAATTCCATAATGCTTACCACTCCCGTGTCATACTCTTAATTCGACCACAACATTAAAAAATAAAATAATAAATAATTTACTCATCCTTCTAGCTTTATAAAATATCAGATGTGCATTATTTATTACTCCATTCGTCTCCGAATTACCGTCCTCCGACCAAATACATGATTTAAAATAAACACATTCATTACTTGTTTGATTTTGTAAAAGCTGTAAAAGACAAATTTACCTTTTAACTTTTAATTACTCCTTCCGTCTAAAAATTATTGTCATGAGTGATAAATTACTAAGTTTAATAAAAATGTGGCCACTATAAATCTCAACCACTCAAAAAGAACATTCCCTAATATATTCTCTAGTTTTTATTAAAATTAGAAAGTGTACAATCTTTTTTAGACATTTCAAAATAGAAATACGGACTATTATACTGAAACGGAGGGAGTAATAGTTTTCTAACTTTGTAAATAATAAATTTGATTAGAGGTAGCAAAATAAATTTAAACAATTCCAACTTTGATATTTAAGCATAAACAACTATTTTAGGACAAAATAAAAAGAAAATGTGAACAATAATATTCGAACGGAAAGAGTAAGTCTCTCCTATAATGTCCTCCATCACATGTCTATACCTCGTGCATCCGTTCGGTAGGTAGGAAAATATGTATTTTCGGATTTTGAGAGTGAGAAGTGCAGTTTGTCATACGTGTGGGTTAAAGGTTTCGCTACATCAACATTTACGTCACAACATTCCTATAACACAAAAGCAAAAACATTTTCCTCAATAACATTTCCATAACATACTACAAACTAAACACCTTCCTAGCATTCTCATTTTAAGGGACTTCTCACATGAATACAAACTAAGCAAAGTTTTACCAAATTTTTAGTCATTAAACGAAGAAAAAAAATGTACAAATAAAATAAATTATTAGCCGAAAAAATTAAGTTATAAAGTACATGCAACCGTATCGCGAAAAACTCGCTAGTGTTATTTTATGGAGTTGTGAGATAAGTTGGTTGGTTGCAATATGGCATGAAGTAGATGTTTATATATGTTGTTTTTAAGTGTCTATAATCGATGTGTTGATCCGTTAACTTAAAATTCATATTTAAAATCCTTGCATTGTCCAACGCATGAGCTATGACATTCATTTTGTCGATTTGACAGTGGTCATCGCCTTGACGCAAACCGGTATGGTTGATTTTGTGCCGGGTAGTGCGGTTTAAAGGCCGACAACGTAAACGCGTCAAGTATGAGGCTAAGTCTTGCGAATATTGGGTATGGTTTTCTCCCTTCTCATTCTCTTCTTTTGGGAGCTTGAGAAGGATGTTGTGACTTTCTTGAGCGAATCCGAAAGTTCTCGTGACTCAAGACATTGGGGCACGTCTACTATTCATATCTTCAAGAGGATTAGCTTTCTATATATTTAGAGGAGTGGGCTCAAATAGTATCACAGCCCCCACTAATTTTTGTAAATCCTATGAATTTCTAATAAAGTGATGTTTATAATAATAATGATAATAATAATAATAATAACTGAAAAGCCTTTTATTTTGTGCTTATAAACTTGCCTTTGTGTGAAGCACCCTTTTAATGATATTTTTAAAATTTCAGTTTCATGCTTATGCTTACTAAATGGCTTCCATGATCTTTTTGCCGGTTTTTAATTTGGAAATGACTTCCATGGAAGTTCTTCCGGTTAATAATTTGGTCCTTAAGATGGAATTCGAATATTGAAAATCGTTTAATAATGTCTTCAAGAATTTATATGATGTTAAATGAATTATTTTTGGGAAACTTTGATAAAATGAGGCTAAGGATGATGCCAACTAATATAAGAAAACAATAATGAATCACAACATAAACCAAATTATCATTATTTTCAAACTGATATTCATACTAATTTGTTTTATTTGATTATTACAATAATCTAATCTAATGTATATTAACGTGATTAAAATGCATTTAAAAGTTAGATTTTATGTATGCTTTCTAATATTTTTCTGTTTTGTATGATATTCTTATCTATCTTATATATTAAAAAGTACATTTAAAAGTTGTATTATTTTTGTAAATTGATAAAAATGTTTTTGTACTTTTTGTTTTTATACTTTACTAGACGAAGACCCGCACCAATGGCGCCGATGTCTAGTTTTCAGAAGTTCGACGACCCATAAATTTCTTTCAACAAACCGTATTTGTAGCATTAGAGAATCGCTTTCGAATAACTACAATTCGATGCGTGGTTGCATAGCAAAGATAAATATATAGTTTTTAAAAATTATGTGGAGTCGATCTAAAATGTGAGATATTTTCTAATATGATTGTTTTAAGTTATTAAGATTTTAGTAATAATAGATTCAAGCATTACAAAAGCAACGGTATTATGTAGTTGGCAATATTATATTGTAGTTTAGAGGATACCAACACGTGTGACCGCTTTTTCTTGTTTTGTCGATAATTTAGGCCGTGATAACTATTTTTTTACATGTGTAACGCTTATCATTTGGTGTGTGGCTTTCAAAATTGTAACTTTGCAAATTGGATATCACCATATAAGATTATTTTGTACTATCAATTTGTATAGATATTTATGCATTGTTCAAAGCTATTTGTTTGAGGTACAAATAATTATCGCTAAAGATAACAATACTATTTATTTTTGTGATTTTAATAAACTTACATAACATTATTGATACACCTGACAAAGGGCTATACAATATATATTAACTTTAAACGATGATTCATATATGCTAGTCCCTTAAATGGTGCAAGAGCAACATTTTTAAAATAACATTATACAAATGACAAATTACAAGTGTCAAAGCAAAATAAACCAAAACTACAATTACTTGGTCTCTTCTTTCAAAAAATTGTCACGGGTTCCACAACTACTTCATCATTTCTCATATAATTTTGTCAAATTTGAAACCCGATTTCACCCGGGTGATTCAACCGGTTGAACCGTTCGATAAAAACAGTCGATTTAAACCGAGTCAAACCGATAGGTTGGGTCGAAAAATGTCAAATTAAACCGGTCACCACGGGTTTGAAGCGCCCCGGTCAACCCGTATCGGTTTCAACAGTCAACCCGTATCGGTTTCAACGGGTCAACCCGATATCGGTTTCAATTGGTTGTTTTTAATTTGGTAGATGTGCTTTTAATTGGGTGTACAATGTGAATAAATTATTGTACTTTTAAGTAATGGGGTGTTTTAATAAGAGTATTAATTATATTATTTATTTCTCTCTCCATTGACCATGTTTTCAACATTCAACTTTCAACATTTTTCACTTTTTCCACTTTGACCATTTTTCCATTTTATATAGTATAGATAAGACAAACCAAGTTGTTATGGTCTTCATATTATCTCGTTCAGGTTTACATATAAAGTAAAATCTGATCATACGTTTGACTTATTGTCAAAATCTTTCCGATATATTTTTATGGTTGAACAAAACTAAATATGGTGCTATCTATGCTACATATAATTGAAAAACAGTCAAAGTTGGAAGTTGAAAATTTTAAATTTGTTAATGAAAAAAGAACTGTATAGTGTAATTAATACTCTTATTAAAAAATCTCATTTTTTAAAGTACAATAATTTATTCACATTGTACAACCAACTAAAAGCACATCAACCAAATTAAAAACAATTAACTAAAACACCCCTTACTAAAAAGTACAATAAAATTTTCATAATTTACAATTTAAAGAAGTTACAACATAATCCAAAATATAAAATAATTAAACACACTAATTAATGTTATTTTTAAAACACCATAAAATAAAAAGTACATTTTATTATACACAATATACAAGTTAATAAAACACCCGAAATTTCATAAAAGTTAAGAAGTTGATGGTACATATACTTTTGAAAACCGGACCGAACAAGACCAACGTGTCGCCACCGGTTCGGCTAACCAATTAAAGCCATCCGAAAATGAACCAGAGAGGACCCGTTGAAACAGATACAAATTGGTGAATCATGTCTCATCGAGATCTATTTCTCCGGTTATTCGTCACTAGGGTACCCGCCGTTTTAGCGGCGGGTGCTATATACTATATATAAAAGAAAAACCAAAAATTTAAAAGTGAAAAGTTTAAACTAAAAGAGGAAATGTTGAAAACATATATTTCAGAAGAAAACTATTAATACACATAGAAAACCGGGTTGACCCGGGACGCTTCAAACCCTGCGGGTTGACCCGGTTTAATTTGACCTGTTTTCGACCCAACTTTATTGGGTTGACTCGGTATAAATAGACTTGTTTTTTGACCGGAATTGCTCAACTGTTGAACCACCCGGTCGAACCGGATTCAAATTGATGACTAGAATATATGAATCGTCTTTTAAAAGTTAATATATATCGTATAGCCCTTTGTCCAATATATCAATAATGTTATATAAGTTTATTAGAATCACAAAAATTAAATAGTATTGTTATCTTTAGCGATAATTATTTGTACATCAAACAAATAACTTTGAACAATGCTTAAATATCTATGCAAATTGATAGTACAAAATAATTTTATTATGGTGATAATTTGTAAGGGTACAAGTTTAAAAGCCACACACCAAATGATAAACGCTACACATGTAAAAAAAAATAGTTATCACTGCCTAAATTACCGACAAGGCAAAAAAATGCAGTCACAAACGTTGGCTATACCTCTAAATTACAATATAATATTGTCAACTACATAATACCGTTGCTTTTTGTAATGCTTGAATCCATTATTACTAAAATTTTAATATCTTAAAACAATCTTATTAGAAAATATACTCTCACACTTAGATATATCCACATAATTTTCTTGAAAACCGATATTTCACGCATCGAATTACAGTTATTCAAAATGGATCTCTAACGCTACAAATACATTTTGTTGAAAGAAATTTATGGGTCGTCAGAATTTTGCAGAAAACTAGACATTGCTGTCGCTAGACGCGGGTACTCGTATAGTTATTAGTGATATATCTGATACCACGCACTATGCAATATTGTTATTATAGAATACTGGAGTAGCTTTATTTCCGATCACGGTTAGAATACTATATGCCGGGAGAAAGAAAATTTATTAACCGTGTGATACATACCATCTATCGTCACTCATCGATGATAACATACTTACAAACTTCACTAAAGAAATTTAGAGGATTAAACCATGCACAAAATAATCAACTAGAAGCCAGATCTACCAAAATTATGGGTTTTCTGTTAACCATCCAGGAATCATTGGTTCAAGGCTAGCACGAGATTCTATATTCGCTATACTTTAATGAAGGAATGATTTATGCATTCTAACAACGATTGGGACACTCCAACTATTGTCTTGGACATTTATACCCCGTATAAATGTCCAAGACAATACTTTGAATGTCTCAATCATTTGTTAGAGTTGTATAAATCACCTCCATTTCATGAATATTTGTGACCGGTGTCATTTTTGGAGGGTTCTATAAGGTAAGTTGCACAAATATATAGTGGAAGCTCGCACAAAGATTTTTGTTGTAAATGACGCGCTGAACTTTATAGCGATAAAAGAAATTACTTAAAATCTCGCACTACATGGTTCATGGCAATGAGAATGCAAATTAGGGTAAACGGGAGAGCAACATCAACGATTTGATGGTACACATAAGGAGTGAAGATTAAGAGTACATACAAAGAAATCAGTGTCAATACCGAACACCGCTTTCCCGAAATACAAGTATGATTTAATCATGGTGTAAAAAGCCGTGCGCGACGGCCATGATGTCTCGCTATTGATAACTTATGAGTCTTCAAATTTAAAGTTTAATGGATTTTGTGTTACTTTGTACTATTTTTTTGAACGCGGATATTATTAAAGCCACTAGCAAGGAGCTAGAAATTACAAATTAACAAAATGAGGGTTTTAAGCCAATCTATCCAACTAAAAGAAAAGTTACATCTATGCTTATACCAAAGAAAAACGAGTCACTATCTCTTCAAAAATAATCGCCTCAAGGCCGAGTTGGACTAAAGATACTCTTGTTACGAAAGATCCAAATATACCACCAAATAACATAACAAACTCCTTACTTTGTACTATTAGTAAACTCAAATGAGCAAATGAGTAAGTTTAATATGTTTAGAGTTAGTTTTTACATTACCATATTTAAAAGATCGAATAGTAAAATATAAAGTTACCCTGTATAGAAGTTATTTTGTATTATTTGTAAGTTTCATATATTACTTTTGAATTGTAAAGTTATACATTTAAAACAGATAGCAATTTGACTGTTTGGTCATGCATCTTAACAAACTGCTAACTGGTTACACATCATGTGAATCATGGATGAGCAAAACAGATAAGAAACCGAGTCGAATCGAAAACCAAGCTAAACAGCTCTGACCAAACTGAAAACACACTTAAACCATATAAATCGAATGGACCGACACAACGTCAAGCAAATCGAGTCACTTGAATCAGTTCTCGGTTTATGTCTTCCAAAATATCTGTTTTCGGTTTGGTTTGATTTTGATTAGTTCGGTTCGCTTTTGATCCAATGTATTAAGAATAAATTTGGCTTTTTTTTTATTCTGTATGATGTGTATATGATGCATGATGATGCTTCTATGTAATGTACATATCTTTAAAATTTATATTTTAGCATAAAGTTTAATGGGGGAGTGCTTGAAGGAAAAGGAGGATTACACGGATATCTTTCCAAATGAGATTAAACTTTATGCTCGTAACCCTTGACTCATACTTTGACAATAATGATTATTGATCAAAATAAATTGACCCTTTTTTTATATAATAGCCACTTAAGAAACAAAATAATCAATTACCATCTTTCTATATATTAAAAGACTAGGCGAGTACCCGCGCCTAACAGCAGCGGTTTCTAGCGTCAGATAATTAATGATTTGTGATATTATGGTGAGTGTTTTGTGTAACGTCAGATAACTAAAGTCTAGACAAAATTCTTAACATCTATCAAACAATATATAAAAACTTTTAATGAAAATAAAAGTAAACATTACATCAGTTATGAGATAAAACTTAACAACACACGTTAATTGTCGCGTAAAAACTAACAATGATGAGATTAATGGTGTCGCTGTTAAGAAGAACACAAGTACCAAAATTAGCATGAATGTGATTAGCCCAAAATAAATAAATAAAATGGTCTAATTTTGGCTATTTTGTAAAAAATTTGGGCACATTTAGCCCCATATTTTTTTTAAATGGGCGTATTTAGCCTATTGAAAAGTTAAATGTGCACTAACGGACACATATTTTCTCTTAATTGTAAAACATTATAATCGTTTTGAAGAAAGACTTATATATAGAATATATTTATATAGCGACGGATCGTTTTGTGTTAAAAAAAGTTTATGGGTTCTAAACGAAAAATAATAAAAGTTTGAAGATTTGGGATTAAACATAATGTTTTGAAACCGGTTCGACCGGTGGTTCAACCGTTGAACCGTTCTGTCGAAAAAACGGGTCGATTTAACCGAGTCAACCCGACGAGTTGGGTCAAACGGGTCAAATTAAACAGTTGGGTCAACCCGACATGTTGGGTCAAACCGGTGATGAGTGTCTAAATACTCATCATTTTGTACAATATAAACCGCAAAATCATCCGAAAACGCTCAAAATGCTTCAAAATGATGAAAATATCACAAATCGGTGTTTTAAGTGTTTTAAATGCAAAATATCAAAATCGGATGAAAACGATCAAGTTTGCAAATTTGGCGCTTTAGTCCCCAAGTTTCAAAAGTTATCAAAAACAGTCCCTGAGCACATAATTTCAAAAGAAAAATCACCAAAGGTCCTTTTTAAAATCAAAAGTTGTCAAATTAAGTCCTTTGGTGAAAAATATAAAAAGTTTGAGAAAATTACAAAAATGGTCCTCCAAGTTTGAAAATTGGCAAAAATGGCCCCTGGAAAATTGAAAATGGCAAGTTTAGTCCTTGTGTTATTGAACTTTGTCACTTTTAGTCCTTGGAAGAAACTTTGTTGAATTGGCAGGACTGGTCCTTGATTTTCAGAAAATTACATAACTAGTCCTTGTCATTTATACCTTTTGACCTTGTCATTTAGCCATTTTGGACCCTGCCTAACCCAAGTGACCCCCTGCCATATAAGCATTTTGAACCCCTTTTGATATTATATCCGGTCAAAACCAAATGGTCAAACAGAACACCCACTGGCGCCTTTTTGTCTTCCCCGCCATTCACCCTCGAAATCACTCAACAATCCCATCCCCTCCTCTCCATATCACCTTCCCGTCCCTCCACCTCCACAACATACCAAGAATCATTAAATGATTCCTCTACCCTTCACTCAACCCTCCAATTTGTTAAAAGGACTTTGGCGCCAAAATTCAATCAATGGACAAAATGCTTCTACCGATCCAATGGCTATTATTATTGGTGGGATATACTCAAGTCAAAGAAAAGAGAGTTTGCATATAAAAAGGAAGGAAGAGAGAAGGATAGGGGTAGCTAGTTTTAGTTTTCTATGAATGTCGTTTTTTTAGTTATCTTAATTAAGTGTTTTAAAATGTAACTTTAAGCTTTATTGTATGAAACTCAAGTCATCTTATCTTTGTAATTTACTTTTAAGCATCAATATCAAGTTTTCATTTAAATTCCAAGTGTAGTGTTTATCGTGGTATAATTCGGTTTCAAGTTCTCACTTACAAGCTTTTAAAAGCTCAATTTCCATCTCAAATAAACTTATTAATGCTTGTTATAGTTTTCTATAAGCTTGCAATTAATTTTCAAGCAATATTAGATTATGGTCAACAAAAGTCAATCGGACCAAAATGGGAATGGTGATGATATTTGGTTGATGCGCTTGTGCTTTGGGGCTGGATTAGATTAGTCTAGAGTAGTTTGGGTTCTTGTTTTGGTCTCGCACACATTTGGATACATGTCGGTGAGTTTCTCGGTTTCAATTTTTGTCCATTTTGCATTTTATGCCCGCTCATGAATCTGTGATCATGAGTAGTTCTAATCTGTTTCATTAAGTTGTTTCTAGGTCTTATAACTCGGTTTGATCATTAGCTTTAGCTAGTTAAGAAGTTGGCTTAGTTTAAGTTGTATATTAGTATCATAGAGGTGTTTGGATTAGCCATCAAATCATCTTTAAGGTTGGTGCGTGGTTGGTTCCTGCTTGTTCATGCTTGTGTAGCTCATATGAACTCATTTGAGTCATCAAATTGAGACGCAACCATCTATAGTCAAAATCTGTTTGAGTCTCCCCATTTGCTTCTCGTTGGAGTTTTAGCAAGTCCAAATCTTGTTTTGAGTTTAAATTTCATAAACTTTGCTTTTGTTAACTTCATTCCATCTCAATATATCATTTTCATCAAAAATCATGATCAAACCTCAACTTAGTCAACATTTCGCTTTTATGAAAAGTCAAAGTTTGCAAAGTAAGTTTTCGCCAACTAGAGTGATTTTTATTGAACTTATTTCGAGTCATTATCTATGTAACTTATGGTTTTAGAAAGTGCTACTGGTCTAGTTTCTTATGTCTATTTTAGTGGAATTTTGTAATTTTTCTAAAATTGATTTTTCTTATTTAAATTTTTTTAAGTTTTTTAATTTTTAATAAAATAATTAAAAAAGTTAAAAAATAAGTTTTATTTTTTATTAAATAAATAATAAGTTATAAAATATTTTTATAATTTTCTTAGTTTAAAAGTATTTTCTAGATTTTTTTTTTAAAAGTTTTAAATTGTTAAATATTAAAATTAAAAATAATTTTTTTTTTAAAAAGTTTTATCATATTTTGTTTTTAAGTTTAATTTTATTTTTTAGTTTATTTTATTTTCTTTTATTTTGGTATTTTAAATGTTTAAAATTTTTAATTTAATTTAATTAATTATTTAAAATAATTTTCTTTTTATAAATTTTCTTTTATCAAGGTTGAAAAATTTTATTCCGTGGATTTTCCTTCTTTATTTTACTTTTTTTTGTGTTTAGGTTTTTAATTTAAATGTTTTAATTTTAAACGTTATATATTTTGAAAAAATTTTAGCTTTTTTAAAGTTTTACTTTTTAACTTTTTGATTTAATCCTTTAATAACTTTTCTTGTAAAATTTATTTTGAACCTTTTAAAACCCTTTCTAAGTGTTTAAACCAAAATCCTGGTTAAACCCAAATTCTTGTTTTATTATTTATTTTTTTTACTTTAAATTTTGTCCATTCACTGGGGCCCTTGTTCTTGTTTTCCCCGGTCAAATTTGGGGGGCCTTTAGGGGTTTTGCCTTTTTTTTTAAACCCCATTTTTAAAAGTTTTTTAAATTACAAAAACCAAAGTTATTAACATTTTCCAAAGGTTAAAAACAAAAATTTTTTTTTTTTTTACATCGTTTTTCAAAATCCAAAAATTTCTTTACCCTCTTACCTTTTGACTTCACTTACCCCGAACCTTTGTTCTTTTAGTTTATCCTCACCTCTTGGTTGTCAAGGGGGGTTCCATTGGTCAATTGCCTTGTTTGGGGAACAAGGGCCCTTCCAAATCCCTTTCCTAATGGATTTATTTATTTGAACCCCCCAATTTTTTGAAATCTGGGGTTAAGACGTTGTAAAAGAAACCTTGCTTGACAAGTTGAAACAATTTGCAAAAAACCACAGCCCCTTTTTTTTGGGTTTGTGGAGGTCCTATTCTATTTAAACGGTCCATTTTTTAACTTAGACCTTCCAAGAAATCAGGACCTTTAAAATCTTCCCAGACTTTTGGATTTATAAAATTTGAAGGTCCTCCCCATTAATCCAAATAAAACCATAATGGAGCCAAGGGGTCCAAAAGATTCCCAATTTTTAACAATGTTGGGGTCAATTCAAAAAACCCGGAATTCTCGATTCCGTTATTCCTCAGTGTAAATATCCTTGAATCCTCAATTTTTAAGGTTTAATTATGGGAGACTCCTTAGAAAATCAGAAAAGACTTGAGGAATTCACGAGCAAATGGAAATTTAAACATTGATGCTTTTCAAACTCCTACTTGATCAAAATATTCCCCATCTTAAACATCGACTCTTACCTTTTTCAAAAAGGACAATTTTAAAAGAGTGTTGAACCTTGTTAATCGGAAGGGGAATTTCCACTCTTTATTCCCCCCTTTAAAATCAATTTGAGACTTTTCCATTTTTGGAAATTTTAACATCACATTTAGGCTAAAGGTTTCCCTTAATTCAATGAACTCCTCCATGGGCCCTTTTTGCATATTTTTATTTAAATTTGGGCTTCTCCTTTAAAATGAACCACTATTTTTATCCCATTTCCTCTTATTTCTTACTCCGGTGGGAAATCAAATTTTAAGGGGTCAATTTTCTTAGAAGTCGATTGGAATTGTCTTACTTTGTTCAGGGCATTTTTTCTTAATTTGGTTTGAAAATTTAGCCTCCCAAATTTTGTTTTAAACCCATAAATTAACTTAAAATTAAAATGGGTTTATTTTTATAAATACATATTTAAAAACCTTCTTAAAATGGGTTTCCTTTTCTTTTTTTTGGAAGGGACCTATTTTTGAGCATTTTCATTTTATTTTGGGGTTCTTTAATTCTTTTAATTTCCGTTTTCCAAATTTTTTTTATTAAATCCGTGGGAATTGTTTCCCATTTGTTAAACCAAAATTGGGGGTTCAAGCACGCTCGGTAAAAAAACAAACCTACCAATTTTTCCCCAATTTTTTCCCACTTTCTAAAGTGGGGGTTTGCCCAATTTTTTTTAAAATTTAAAAAAAAAAAAAAAATCCTAAAAAGGGTAATATTTTTTTATTCTTTGTTTGGTATAAGCGGTACTTTAAAGACAAATTCTTTTAAGGTGGGGGAAAATTTCCATTTTTTCCCCTTTTCCCCTTTTTTTTTTTTTTTTGGTGTTTAAAATTTTTCATCCCCAGTTTTAAACTAAAGGATTGGCAATCCAGAGGGGTTTGGTAAAGTTTAAATCCTTTTTAAAATTTTCCCAAAATTTATTAACCTCAATTCTTTAATTGTGAAATTTACCCGGGGTTAGGTTTGGAAAAAAGGGGAAAAACCATAATTGGAATGCTACCAAAGTTTTAAATTTATCAAAGGGCAGTCCAAGGGCAAAAAAACCAAACCTTAAATTTTTGTCAAAATAATTTTGGTGAAATTTTTATTGAAAAAATTTGGTCTCAGTTGGTTTTGGAAAATTTTAAATCCATTAAGTTTTTAAACTTGCTGGGCTGAAACTTTGTGGGTTGGGGTTTCTTATTTTGAAATAAAACGCTCATTTTAAAAAAGCTTAAAATTGGAAAATACCAAACGGGTTTTAAGGTTTTTAAACTATAAAATCGGTAAAAACCAATTTGCAAACCATCCCCTTTGTTTCAAAACACCCCGAATAATTTCAAAAAAAACCCAAATCCTTTTAAAATCAAAATTTCTTAATCCTTTTAAAAATATAAAAGTTTAAAAACCCAAAATTCCTCCAATTTAAAATTGGAAAACCCTAAAATGGAAAATTTTAGTCCTTGTTTATTAATTTGTTTTTAGTCCGGAAAAATTTGTTAAAGGGGGGGGATTTTGAAAATTTTAAATTTTTTTTTTTTTTTTTTAATTTGGTTTAAAATGACCCCGCCTTTGTTTTGAAACCCCTTTTTGAATTTATTGGTCAAAACCAATTCAAAAACATGGGTTTTGTTTTTCCCCCCAAAATCCTCAACCCACCCTTAATTCATTTTCCCTCCATAAACTAAAGTTTAAAGTTCCTTATTCATAATCCAAGAAAAGGATTTGGCCAAAATTCAATCGGCCAAAAATGTTTGATAATGGTTTATTTTGGGGTTAAATAAAGAAAAGGTTTGTTGGGGAAAAAGGATAGGGGTAGTGTTTTTATTTTTTAATTGTTTTTTAGTTATCTTAATTAAGTGTTTTAAAATGTCTTTAAGTTTTTTAGCTATACTTTTTTGTAATTTACTTTTAAGCTAATTAAGTTTTATTTAAAAAGTTGGTTTTTTGGGTATAATTGGTTGTTCCATTAAACTTTTAAAAGTTTTCCTTTTTTTAATGCTTGTTTAGTTTTCTAAATTTCAATTAATTTTCAACAAATTTAGAATTCAACAAAATCAATGGCCTGGGTTGTGATTTTGGATCTTTTTTAAAGGTTAATTTCTAATGTTTGGGTTCTTTTTTTCCAATTTATCATTCGGTATTTCTCTTTTTTTTCCATTTTCTTTTATGGTCAAATTTGCAGGTTTCAATGTTTATTAATTTTTCGGTCTTATAACTGTTTAATTGCTTTGCTAGTTTTAGTTATTTAAGTTGATTTGTAAAATTTTTTAACCAAAACTTTAATTGGTGCGGTGGTTGGTTCTGGATGCTTGGAGTTATAATTTTGAGCTCAAATTCCTTTGTAAAATCGTTTGGGTCTGTCCCAGCTTTTGTTATTTTGCTCCAAACTTTTTTAGTTTAAATTTCAAAACTTTGCTTTTGTTTTACCATCTCAATTAATCATTTCGGTTTCTGCAAACCCAATTATAAATTTGGTTTATGAAAAGAAATTTGCGTAAGTTTTGGAACGGGATTTTTTGCTTATTTCAGTCTTATTTTAACTTATGGTTTTAAAATCTCCTTTTCTTTTCTATTTTTAATTTTTAATTTTTTAAAATAAAATTTCAATTGGTTATCCTAAAAATTGGGGTTTAAATTTTTAGTTAATCCATTTAGGTTTAATTAGTTTTCAAATTCCAAGGTTAGTTTTATTAATTATTTTTTTTTCCAAATTTTTTAGTTTAAATTCCCGCATTTATATTTTTTTTAATAATAATTATAAATTTTTTTTTTTTATTGTTTTATTTTTAGGGTTTTTTAGCTTTTAATTTTTTTTTATTTTTTTTTTTAGTTAATAAATGTTTTTTTTAAATTAATTTTAAATTAAAATTTTTCTTTTTCCTATTTTCTTTTTTAATTTAAATTTTAATTTTTCAATTGGTTTGTATTTTTCTTTTTAAATTAGTTTTAATTTTTTTTAGGTTTAATAAAATAATTAAAAATTAAAAATAATTTTCATTTTTTTAGGTTAAGATAAATTAAAGTTTAAAATATTTTTCCTAATTTTTTATTTAAAAAGTTTTTTACTTTTTTAGTTTTAAATATTTTAAATTATAATTATATAAAAAAAATTAATTTTTGTTTTAAAAATTTTATCTTTTTGATTTTTCAACAATTTTATTTTTCTGCTTATTTTATTTTTTTTAAGGTTTTTAAAAGTTTAAAATGTTTTTAATTTTAATTAATTTTGTTTAAAATAATTTTCCAAAATTTTTTTTAATTAGGTTTAAAATTATTTTATTTGGTTTTTCCTTTTTATTTTACGTTTTATTTTTGGTTTGTTTTAAAAACGTAATTTTAATTTTAAAGCATATCATTTTGTAAAATGTTAAGATTTTTTTAGTTTTATTTTTAATTTTCTTAATTTGTAAAGTCGCTTTTTTTAAACTTTTTGTTTTAAAAATTTTTTCCATCACTTCCTTGTATATTTTTGGTTGATCAAGTGTTTAACCATTGATTCCTGGGTTAAACCCAAATTATGTTTTATTATTTATTTTGGTTTTAAGGGTTTAATTTTAAATGGCCATTGGGGTTTTTGGTTAAAAATTTTTAAGGTAATGGGAAAAGGGTTTATTAATGTTTAAATTTTACTTTTTATTTTTGGTTTTTTTATATTAATAAATACTTTCCTTTACCCAAAAAAAAAATTCTTATGAATGATTATGGTTTTTGGTTTAATCCTCCGCATTTTATTTTTTTGGGAACCTTTGAACCTTTTTTAAATTTGGTCCCTTTTCAAAAATTGTACCATAACTTGACTTGTAACTTTTTTTTTTGAAATGTTATAATAAATTATTTTATTTTAGGGGAAAATAAATTAAAGTTGAAATTTTTAATTAAATTTTTGAACTTTTTAAATTGTCATTAAACTTTTTTGTCTTTTTGTAAAGGATTTTAAGGTTGTTTTAAGGTAATAACTTTTAAGTTTCAATGTAAATAAATTATTTCTTTTAATAATGGGGTTTTAATTTTTTAAATTTCATTTTTCCTTTGATTTCCTTTTAAAGTTTACTTTTTCTTTAAGTAATTGTAAGATTCGGATAATTAAAATCTCAAGACTATCCACGTTGTCCTTTCAACCTCTCTTTTTGGATGAATTAATTAAAATGCGACAATTTCCATTCGGTAAAAATTTTTAAAAAACTTTAATGTAAAAAAATTTTGATTTTTAAAAAAATAATAAAATTTAAATTTGGGGTTAAAAATTTTTGGGGTTTGGGTGTTAACCTTAATTGGTAAAAGTGTGTTTAAAAGGTCAAGATTTGTATTAAAATTAAAGGGGTAAGGTTTATTTTAATGTTTTTTTTGTAATGTTTTAAAATTTTTTTTTAGTTTAATTTTATTTTTATTTTGGATTTTTTTATATTAGATCTTCCTTGGTTTCCTCCTTTTAGATTGGATAAATAATTATGGAACATAATTCCCCTTTTTGTATTTTCAACGGGTTTTTTTTTGGAAATTTTGATTAAATAAAGTTTTTGAAATTTTTTTTTAAAAAAAAAAAAAAAAGACTTTATAAGCTTTTTATTTCTTTTTTTAAATTTATTAACAGACATTTGGGGTTTTAAAGTAATTTAATTGGGACTTATTTTATATTTTTTTAAATTTACGTTTAAATTGAATTGTAAAATTATATTTACTTTTTAATAAGAGGGTTTTAATTTTGTTTTAATTTTACATCTTTTATTTTGTTGTAAAGTTAAAATTAGTTTTTTAAAAAGGGTATTTTAAAAATATTAAAATTTATCACCTTACCCAAGAATTTTAAGATTTACAACACTATTAAATGGTTATAAACATTTTTAATAAATTTTCAACAAAAGTTTTAACAAATATTAAAAATTTATTTATATTAATTCATTTATTATTTTTGATAAATTTTTTTTCTATTAAAAAAAAAAAAATTTCCTTGTTTAACATTTTGTTTTCTATTAATAGGGGTCCCCAAAATGTCGGTACCAAAATTTATTTTGGGAAAAATAAGCAATTTTTTTAAAAAAGTGCAAATAATTTTTTATATTTTTGCTTTTTCTAAAAATAATTTAATACAACAAAATATAACTCTTTCCAATAAATTTATTAAAAATTGGGAAAGTTTTAGCCAAAATGTTCACACAAAAAAAATAAAAACTTTACAAAAATCCAAACAAAAAATTTTACAAATCTAACCACATTTAAAATAATTTTAAAAACCAAAGCATACAAACAACAACTTTATTTTTTCTGGGAAATATAAAAAAAAATATTTTCAAATTTTGGGTTGAAAAAATTTTTACTTTTTTAACTTTTTATTCCCTTTAATTTTGGAAATTTTAAACTTTTCCCTTCACTTGAAAAAAAAATCTCGGGGCAAAATGTTATTTTGGTGTTTTGGTTTTAAAAAAAAAAAAGTTTAAAAACTGTAAATTTTTTTTTTTTTTTTTTTTTTTTTTTTTAAAATAATTTTAATAAAAAAGTAGATGACCTTAAACCCCTAAATTTTTAAATAATTGTTAAACCGGCTGTCCACTTTCCCCCCAAAAAAGTTGTCCTAATTAGATTATAACTTTAAATTTTTTCCCTAATTTTTTAAACTTTTACTAAAAAAAAAAAAAAGACCCACCAAAAATTTTTTTTTTTGTTTTAATAAGAAAATAATTTCCAATAAATTGAATGAAAAAATTAAAAATAAAATTTTTGTTTATATTAAAATTAAGTTAAAACCCTTTTATAATTTTACTTAAAATTTCTTTTTTTTGGATTTTTTATTTTTTGGGGTTTGTCAAAAAAGAAAGGTAAATAATCTTTTTTAAATCTTTTTTTTAAGTTTTATCCCTTATAAATTAAATTGGTCAGGTTAATTATTTTAAAATTGTTTTTGGGTATACTTATTTGGTTTTTTAAAATTTTTCTTTTCTTTGTTTCCCTTTTGGGTAATAATTTGATTAATTAAACCCCAAGTTTTTTAATTTTTATAACTTTTGGTTTTTTAAATTTTAAAAATTTTGAAAGTTGGATAAGAGGTTTTGTTTTTATGTTATTTAGATTTAATTAGTAAAATTTTAATTTTAAATATTTAAATAATTATTAATTTAGTGGAATATATTTTTAATTTTCTTTTGCCAAATACTTGAAAAGACGTAACAAAAAACTATTTTAGGAAATCAAAAATTAAAGAAAATTGTCCTTTATAAGTATTAGTATTAAATTCAAAATTTATTTTTTTAAAGGCTTATTTTGTACTTTTATTATTTACATTTTTTTTATCATGTTACAATATTTTTATTTTTAAAAATTGAGAAAAAGTTAAAACACCATTTTGGGTTTATTAAAAAAAAATTTATCATATTTATTTACAAGGGAAATTCCTAAGTTTTATTAACCCAAATCCATTATTATTTTTATTTTTTTAATTCCTTTTTTTTGTAAATTGGAATAATTTTTATATTTTTTTTATTCTAACAAATTAAAGAATATATAATGATATCCATATTTTTGGTAAATATTCCCAAATTGTTATTAAAATTTTTAAAACAAAAAAAAAATTATTTTTCTTTTAATTTTTTGGGGGAAAAAAAAATAAAACCAACTAAAATTAAAAAATTTAAAAAATTTAAAATTTATTTGGGAAAAATTTTTAAGGGAAAAAATTAAAAAAATTTTAAAAATTTTAAAAAATAAATTAAACATCAAAAATTCCAAAGAAAACAAAAAATTTTTTGGTTAAATTTAAAAAAGTTTAAAAAAACCCTTTTTTAATTTAAAAAAATAATTTTACTAAAAATTTTAAAACCAATTTAAATTTAACCTCAAAAAATTTTTAACTATTTTTTCCCTAATTTTGGGTTTCATTTTATAAATTTTAATTTAAAAAATTTAAAAAATTTTTTGAATTTTCCAAAAATTTTTTCCCGAAGGGTTTGGTAAATAAATTGGTAACAAAAACTTTTTGAAAATTTGGGTTTTTAAAATAAAGTTTCCGAACCTTTAAAATTTGGAAAAAAAATTTAAAAGTTATAAAATTTTGCTTTATTTTTAAATTTAAAAAAAAAAATTTTTTAAGGGATTAAACCTGGGAAAAATTAAAATTAAAAAAAAGAAAACCCACAAAAAAATTTTTTTAACCAGAAAAAATTTTTTTCAAATTCCCTTTTAAATAAAAAGATTTAAAAACCAATTTTAAAATTTTAAACTTTTAAAAATAAAGGAAAATAAATTTTGGAATTTTAATTTTTTAAAAAAAAAAAATTTTCCCTTTTTTTTTATTTTATTTTTAAAGTTTAAAATTAATTTTAAAAAAGGGAATTTAAATTTTTGTTTGAAAAATTTTTGTTAAAAATTTATGGAAAAAAAATTAAAACTAAATTTAAACCAGGTTCAGGCGAAAAAATTGGGAAAACAAAACATAACGATTTGAGGACACAAAGGAAAATTTTTAAAACCAAAAAAATTTTCCCAAAAAAAATTTTTTACCAAATTTAAAGGAAATTTCTTTTTTTTGTAATTTTGGGGCCATTTAATTTTTTTTTTTTTAAATTTTTGGTTTAAAAAAAAAGGAATTTAAATTTTTTTTTTAACCCTTTTTTAGAAAAATTTTAAACCAAAAAAAAGCCCTTTTTTTCCCAAAAACAAAAATAAAATTTTAAAAAAAAACCAAAAAAAAATTTTTTCTATTTTAAAAAAAAAGGGGGTAATAAATTTTAAAAAAATTTCCTTTTAAAAAAAAATTAAATAAAATAAAATTTTTTTTGAAAATTTAAAAATTTAATTTAAATAAAAAAAATTTTTTTTTCTATTTAAAAAAATGAAAAATAAATTTAATTTTTTGGAAAAATTTTACAAAAAAAAAAGTGAAATTAAAAAAATTAAAATATTTTTTAATTGAAAACAATATTTTTGAAAATTTTTTAATTTTAAAAAGGGTTTTTGGGAAAATTTATGTTTTTGGGTTTAAAAATTTTAAAAATTTTTCTTTTTTAAACGGTTTGGGGTTAAAACCGAAGTTCGGGACCCAAAAAAATAAAATTGCAAAGTTAAAATTTAAGAAGGGGAAAAAACCCCAAATTTATTTTGTCTCTTTCCCGAAATTTTTCAAAATAAATTTTCCTTTTTTTTTTAAAAAAATTAAAACTTTCTTTTTAAAATTTTAAAAAAATTTAAAAGGGGAAAAATTTTTGAATGGGTTTTTAATAAAATTAAATAAATTTTAAAATTAAAAATTTAAAATTTAAAATTTTTTAATAAAAAAAATTTGGGGTTGAAAAAAAAAAAATTTCCCTTTAAATTTTTATTGGCCCTTTTAAAATTAATAATTTGCCCAAAATTTTAAAAAATTTAAATTTTGCCCTTTTTAAAAAAAAGCCAAATTTTTAAAAATTTAAATTTAATTTAAAAAATTAAAGCCGGCCCATTTTTCCCCCCTTTAAAAATCCTTTAAAAAATTTTGTTTTAAAAAAGGGTTTTTTGAAAAAGTTTAAATTTAGAAAAATTAAAATTAAAAATTTAAATTTTAATAAAAAAAGGGGGGAATTAACCCTTTTTTTAATTTTTTAAAAAATTTAATTTTGGGTAAAATTAAAGGGGTTTAAAATTTTTTTTTAAAAAAGTTTAAAAAATTAAAAAAAGCCCAAAATAAAAATAAAAAATTTTTAATTTGTTTTTTTAAAAATTCAATTTAGAAAATTTTTGGGCCGGGAAAAATTAAAAGTTTCCAAATTTTTTTTAAAAGGGCTTTTTTCTTTAAAAAATTTTTAAAAATTATTTAAAAACCCAAATTTTGGTTAAAATTTAAATTTTTAAAAAAATTTTTTAAAAAGTTTAAATTTGGGTTTTAAAATTTTTTTTTGAAAGGTTTTGGGGGGTTTGGTTTTAAAAACTTTTGGGGTTTTCTTTTCCCCTTTTTGTCAAAACCTTTAAATTAAAAAGGGCCCCCAAAAATTTGGGCCTTTTGTTTATCCCAAACTTTTTGGTAAAAAAAACCCCTTTTGCCCCCAAATTCAAAAAAATACCAAAATTTTAAATTTCAAATTCTTTAAAAAATTTCAAGTTTTCAAAATGTTTTATTTCCCCAACCCAAATTTTAAAAGCGGGAACAAAAAAAAACCCCAAAATTTTTTTTAAAATTAAAAAAAGCTTAAAAAAAAAGGGAGAAAAAAATTTTTTTAAGGGTTTTTAAAATTAAAAGGGGAAATTAAATTTTCTTTTTAAACCGTTTTTTTAAAACTTTTTTTTTTTTCAAACCTTGTTTTTTGGGAAATCCGGGTTTTAAATTTTTTAAACCCTTTTTATTTATTTAAAATTTTCCTTTTTTTTTTAGCCAAAATTTTTGCCCTTTTTAACCAAAAACCCCTTTTAAATTTTAATTTTTATTTTTTGTTTAAAAATTTTTTCAAGGGGTTTTTTTTTTTTAAATTTTTAATATTTTCCCTTTTTTTATTTTATTTTTCTGTTTAAATTTAAAATTTAAGAATTTTTAAATTTTTTTTTTTACTTTTTTTTTAAAATTTTTTAAATTAAAAAGTTTAAAAATTTTTTAAATTTTCCCAAAATTTTTTAAGGTTTATTTTTTTGTTTTTTTTTTATAAAAAAATTTGTTAAAAAAAAAAAAAAAAATTATTTTTTTTTTTAAAGTTTGTTTTATTTTTTTATTTTTTTATTTAAACTTTTTTTTTGTTAAATTTTAATAAATTTATTTTTAATTTTTTCACCCAATTTTAAAATTTTTTATTTAAAAGTTTTTTTTTTTTTTGAAAAGTTTTTTTAAACTTTTTAGTAATTTATCTTCTTATTTTTGATATTTTCTTTTAAATTTTTTAAATTTTTTTTTAAAAAAAAAAAATTTGGGTTTGGTTTAAAGGGAATTTTGTCCTTTTTTTGAAAGAAATTTTTTTATTGGGGTTTTTGGGGTTCCCGGTTTTTTTACCCAATTTTTGGTTTTTTAATTTTCGGGATTTTTTTAATTTTTCCAAATTTCCCAAAATTTTATTTTTTTAAATCTTGCAAAAAAATTTTTTTTTTTCTTTTGTTTTTTTTCTTTTAACCTTTGTTTTTTTTTCCTATTTGTGTTATTTGGGTTTTAAATTGGGAAACCCCAAAAAGGGGTTTACCACCAAAATCTTTTTTTTGTTTTTTTTTTTTTTTTTTTGTTTATTTTTTAAATTTTATTTTTAAAAAAAATTAAAATTATTTTTAAAAAAATTTTGGGTGTTTTTTTTTTTTTTTGGGTTTTTCAAAAATTTTTTTAAAATTTTAAATTTTTTAAAAACTTTTTTTCTTTTTAAAATTTTTAATTTTTTTTTAAAATTTAAATTAAAACCCTATTCTTTTTTAATTTTAAAAAAGTTTAAAAAAATTTTTAAAATATTAATTAATTAAAAAATTTTTTCTTATTTTTTTTTAGGTTTTAAAATTTTTTTTTTTTTTTTTTTTTTTGGTTTTTTTAATTTTAAAAAGTTTTAAAACTTTCAAAAAATGGAAAATTTTAAAATTTTTCCCCTTTATTTTTTAAATTTTTTTCCTTTTTCCCTTTATGTTAAAAACTTAAAATCCCCCTTTTTTAATTCCCCAAATGGGTTTTCCAATTGGTTTTTTCCCCGGAATTTGTTTTTTCCCTTTTTTTTTAATTTAAAATTTTGGATCCCAAATTTTTTTTAAAACCCCAAGGTTTTGGGGTTTTTTTCTTTTTAACTTTTAAAAATTTTTAAAATTATCCCAAATTTTTTTCCTTTTCTAAAGGGAAAAAATTTTTTTTTTTTTTGTTTTTAAAAAATTCTTTTTTTTTAAAACCCTTTTTTTTCTTATTTTTTCCCTTTCTTCCCAAATTTTTTTTTCCCTTTTTTTCAATGGTTGTTTTTTTTGATAAAAATTTTGTTTTAAAAATTTTCCCATTTAAAAAAAAATTTTTTTTTTTCCCGGGAAAGGGTTTTTATTTTTAATTTTTTCTTTTTTTTTTTCCCTTTTAAAAATTTTTCAATTTAAAAAAATTTTTTTTATTTTTAAAAAAAAAAAATCTAAAAAATTAAATTTCCCCTTTTTTAACCCCCCCTTTTTTTTTTTTTTTAAAATTTAAAATTTTAAAAAAAAATCCAAAATTTAAAATTTTTTTTTTTTTGGGGGTTAAAATTTTTAAAATTTTTAAAATTTTAAAAAAAAAAATTTTTTTTTTTTTTAAATTTTCTTTTTCCCATTTTTAAATTTTAAAAAATTTAATCCAGAAACCCAAAAAATTTAAATTTTTAAAAATTTAAATTTATTTTAATTTTTAAATTTTAAATTTTTTCCAATTTCTTTTTAAAAGGAAATTTAAATTTTAAAAAAATTTTAAAATTTTTTAATTGGGTTTTAAGGGCCTTTTTAAAAAAATTTTCGGGGTTTAAAACAATTTTTTCCCATTTCCTTTAATAAACTTTTCCCATTGGTTTGTTGAAATTTTTAAACTTAAGGGAAACTTTTTGACTTAGGGTTTTTTTTCCCTTTTTTTAAATTTTAAAAAATTTTCAAAAAAACACTTTTTTATTTTTTAAACCCCGGGGGAAAAAATTTTAGGGGCAAAGTTTGGTGATTTTTCCCAAATTTTTAAAAATTTTAAAAATTTTTTGAAAATAAAATTTAAAATTCAAAACCTCCAAATTTGAAAAACCCAAAAAAATTTAAATTTTCTTTTTTTAATTTGTTTTTTTTAAAAATAAAATTTCCTTTTTTCCCTTTTACCTTTGTTTTTTTTCCCCTTTTCCTTTACCTTTATTTTACCCATCTTTTTTTTTTGTTTTTGGCAAAAATGGTCAAACCCCTTTTGGGTTATAACCCTATCCCCCCATCCCTTTCCCCCACAAACTTTTAAAAAATTCCCACCTTTTCCCCCAAATTTTTTCTTTTTTAACCCTTTGGTTTTCCCCTTTTATTTTAAAACCCAAAAAAAAAAATTTTCTAAAAAGGGGAAAAAACCCTTTTTTTAATAAGCGGGTTTTTTTTTTTAAGGTTTTTTAATTTTTTAAACTTTCCCCTTTTGAAAAAATTTTTTTTTTTTTTTAAAATTAATTTTTTCGAAACCCGTTTAAAAAAATTTTAAAATTTTTAAAAATTTTTTTTAATTTTTTTGAAAAAAATTTAAAGGAAAAAAACCCCCTTTTTTTAAAAATTAAATTTTGGAAAAATTTTTTGGGGGGAAATTTTCCCCCCTTTGTTTTTGAATCAATTTGAAAGGAAAGTTCTTCTTTTAAAATTTTTTGGCTAAAGGGGCTTGAAATTTAAATTTTTTGTTTTTAATTCATGGGTTTGGATCCTATTTGGTTGGGGGGGGTTTTTTTTTTTTTACAAAACCAAAAAAAAAAAATTTAAAAATATTTTTCCCTTTGTTTTTTTTTAAACAAAAAAAATTTTTTTTAAAAAAAAAACCCCTTTAATTTTTCAAAAAAGAAAAAAAAAAATTTTTTAAAAAAAGTTTAAATTTTTTGGGAAATTTTTAAATTGAAAAAAATTTAAAATTTTAAAATTTTTAAAAAAGGGGTTTTTTAATTTTAATTTCCTTTTTGGAGAAACTTTGGGAAATTGGGGTTTATTTTCGGGAAAATTTTGGGTTTTTAACACCTCATTTACCATTTTGTCCAAAGGCCCCTTTTGATTTTTAAACCCTTTTTTAAGGAAAAAATTTTAAAAACCCATTTTTTTTTCCCCATTTTTTTATCCCTTTTTTTAATTTAGGGGCTTTTTCCCAAATACAAATTTAAATTTAAATCCCTTTTAAACCCTAAAAAACCCCTTTTTTATTCAATTTATTTGGGTTTGTTTCCCTGGATTTTTTTTAAAATAAATAAAAATTTTTTTAAAAAAAAGGGAAAAAAAAGGGTCTTTTTTGTTTTAAAAATTTTTTTATTTTTCCAAAATTTGTTTTTTTTTTTTTTTTAAAAAGAAATTTTTAATTTTTTTAAATATTTTTTTTAAAATTTTAATTTTTGTTTTTTTTAATTTTTTCAAAGTTTTTAAACTTATTTTAAAGTAATTTAAATTGACTATAATCCATAGTTCTCTTCAAATACTTGATACCCTTTGAGTGCTTGCGTTGATGAGCACTAGGATTACTAGTATACCGCTCAATTTTCCCACTTTGCAAAACCAATATCGGGTCTTGTACAAGTCATGGCATACATCGGAAGCCAATTACCTAGAATACTCAAGTTGAGATCTGACCTTGCCATGATTAGGCATCGACTTCTCACAAGTATCCATAGGTGTACTCATTTGGAGTACAATCAAAGTAATTGAATTTCCTCGGTACCTTCTCAATATAATGAGGCCGAGAGATAGAAATTCTATTACTTTCATGTTTAATCCTTATACCAAGGATAACATCGCCTCCCCATGTCTTTCATGGAGAACCTTGATGACAAAATTCCTTTGTCGGTCAACTGATTTTAGTCGGTGCCAAAGATCAACATGTCATCAACATATAGACAAATGATGACTCCTTTACCGATTCATCAAATTTGCTATATACACATTTGTCGACTTGGTTAAGAACATAACCACTAGACAAAACCACTTCATCAAACTTTTGATGCCATTGCTTAGGTGCTGCTTGATCCATAAAGAGACTTAATCGGTTTACACACCTTGTTTTCATTGCACGGCATGATGAAGCCACGAGGTTGGTTCATATAAACCTCCTCTTCCAATTCACCATTCAAGAAAGTTTTCACATCCATCGATGAATAACCGGTTGTGAATAGATGCCATAGCAATCGCAGATCTTATGGTATCGATACGAGCCACGGGGCATAAGTATCAAAATAGTCTATTCGACTTTTGTTTAAAGCCACGAATGACTAGTCTAGCCTTGAACTTTTCAATAGTTCCATCTACCTTCATTTTCTTTTGAAAATCCATTTGCAACCTAGAGGTTTGCAACCGGAGGTAGATCAACCAACACCCAAGTGTTGTTGCCCATGATGGAATCCATCTCATCATTGATTGCTTCTTTCCGTAAAGCAATATCTTGGGACTTCATTGCTTCTTCAAATGTTTTGGGGTCATCCTCAACAATGAAGCAATACGGTATTGATGCGAGACCTCATCCTAGTACCTTCAACTAAGTATAGTTGAAACTCGGGTCCAAATGACTTTGGAGTCGACCCTTTTGCTCTTCCCGAGCACGTGTTCGTGATTCTTGAACCACAACCTCATCGAGGACCAGCGATGGTTCACCATCGAGGACCTCGATACACCGTGTCATGAGTTCCATTAGGAATCCTCGACTTGGTCTAGGGGCGATGAGAATCTATTCTCATCAAAATCGCATCCCTTGATTCAATTATTGTGTTAAGCGAAACATGTTCATTAGGTTCAATAACATAGAACCTAAAAGCCTTGGAATGCTCGGCATATCCAACAAAGATGCGATCAATGCCTCTTTCACCCAAAGTCTTTGCTTTGGATCGTGAGTCTTACAATGACCCTACAACCCTGGACCTTGAGATAATTCAAGTTGGGTTTCCTTTTAGTCCGAGTTCATAAGGGGTAACCTTGTTCCTTTTGTTGGGAACTCTATTTAGCAAATAGCAAGTCATTAACATAGCTTCACCCCGAACCCTTGACTCGATCTGAAAAGGACAACATGGAATTAACCATCTCCTTGACACCACTGTTTTCCTTTCGAAATACCATTTCTTTGAGGAGTATAAAGGCGATCGTTTCATGGATTATTCCAACAGATGAAAGTCTTGAGTATCCATGTACTCACCTCCCTATCGATCCTTAATCTTTTGATCAAAGACCCAAGTTGTAATTCAACTTGGCTTTTAAACACTTTGAATTTATCTAATGCTTCATCCTTGGTATGTAATAGATAGACATAACAAAATCTAGAAGCATCATCAATAAATGTCACAAAGTACTTCTTATTCCCCAAAGAAGGAGTGGCATGCAAATCACACAGTCATTGTGAATAAGCTCAAGATCTTAGTCTCACGACTAACACCACGAAAGGGTTTCTTGGTTATCTTGGTCAACATGCAAGTTTTACACTTTTCGGTGTCCATGTCAGCGAGGATTAAACCATCCCTAGACATATTTTGCATCCTTTTATAGTGAACATGACCAAGTCTAGCATGCCAAAGGTTAGAATCGGTCGATCATATGTGGTCACAAAAGTCGAATAACACTGTCGGTGGTAATATTAAGCTGAACATTTGATTACATAAATAACCAAAACCAATAAACACACCACATTTAGAAAGAACAAATTTATCGATTCAATAACTTGTTTATATCCATGATTATTCAAAACACTACTTGAAACCAAGTTTTCCTTATATCGGGAACATGAATAACATTAAACAAAGTTACAATCTTTCGAACTAAACCTAAGATCTACACAACCACGACCATGCACCAAGGTCATTGACTCATTTCCCATGTGAAGAATAGAACCATCATTCGGTGACTCATAAGTCTTGAACCGGTTTCTATCTTTGCACACATGAACTGTTGCACGAGTCAACCCACCACGCAACATCATCATCCGCACATAAAAGATTCGATACATATGTAACATAATAAATCGAAAAGACTTATTAAACATATTCGACCTTTCGGTGAGTTGGTGAACCACCACTCCTCGAACCATTAGTGCACGATCCATTGGCTTTACCACCAACTTTAACACCCTTGCGGTCCTTTTAATGTGACCGGTCTTGCCACATTTCCAACAAGTAGGTGTTGCCTTCTTGTTAGGATCGCCCTTGTGTTGTCATGATATTTGCGTTTGCCTTTGTTGTCATTGTACACGGTGGAGTTGTTATGCTCCACCATATTGACAACGATGCACCGGTAGCATTGCTACTCTTTGGCTTGTCATTATCCCGCACCTTGAGAGATTCCTCAATGTGCGGATGATACCCAACTCAACAAGAGTTAACTCCTCCTTCATATGTTTCAAGGTATGCTTGAAATCTTTCCATGAAGGAGGAGTTTATCAATGACACAAGAGACTTTGATAGCCTCATCCATGTTCATTTGGTGTTGTGTAAACCTTCCAAGTATTCCAAGAAGTTCATTGTATTGTTCCATAGCGGTCTTGAATCGGTCATTTTGTAATTTGTGAAATTACTAACAAGGAACTTCTTACTTGATGCATCCTCGACCATATATTTGGCATCCAAGGAATCCACGTTCTTTGGAAGATTCAAAGTTCGATAAATATCAAACAAAGAATCGACATACCATTGAATAAGACCTCTGCATATGTAGTCATCATTCTCCCACTTGCTCCTCCTCCCGATCCGCTCCACAAGTAGCATCATCACCATCATCGTGAATTGGAGTAGTCGGCACATAGACCACACTCATGCTCGGCCAAGAAGTGCATCTTCTTCCGCCACCTCCAGTCCACCCTTCAAACTTGTCTAGCTTAGCAAAGTTCAAGCCATGTGTTTCATTAGCTTGCCATTGATTATCACTAAATAGTTTACTTTGATTGTTGGGGTTAGCTCCTGCATGTGTTAAGACAATCAACGATAGAGATACCACTAGGTGGTTACCGATATCACTTGAATCGTAGATCACTTTCCAAAGTAAACCATTCGACCCTAATGCCTGGGTATCAACGAATATCTACTTCGGGATAAGACCATTCGCAGCTAGAGAATTAGGCACAATTCTATAACCCTTTCGCTAATAAGTGTTTTCGCTTTCTCGCAGGTCTCTCATGCATAAAATGATCTCCTATTTATAGGAGGTTACCTTGAGCTATTCCAATGGAATTATGAGTATTAATCGCCCATTAATAGCCCTCATAATTATCCCCATTATAGCCGGTAATGGTTATATGACCAATTAAACGTAGTCATAAAGAAGTTGTAATCGCCATTTAGTTAGAGATTTCCATAAGCAAAGATTTTCCATTAGCAAGACTTTCACTTGTAGTGTGGAAATACAAATTTCTACTTGAAAACATCACATCAATTTCTTATAGCATCAAGATTTACAGTCAGTTACGCGGAAGCACCGCCCATCGCTGGAAGATCCTTTATCGCTGGAAACCACAAGCAAAGATTTCCACAAGCAAAGATTTTTCACCAAGCAGATTTTCTACCAAGCAAAGATTTCACCAAGACTACCAATACAAACCACTATATGAATCGTGGTGTTCATGGACCTTATGGGTGTACAATCTGCACTCTCCTAACCCATTACAAGGTGTGAACTAATCCCACAAGTGCACTAAATTTTCCAACAATTGCACTCGTTCCATTGATTTCTTTTACTGTACCTCGCGTAATCTTGTAAGTGCTCGAGTCCAATTTTGTTTCAATCTTAACTCATGACTTGCACTATTTCAATGCCCGTGATCATATGTTAATTTGTAGGGTTAAATGTTTTAGTTAGTGGATATAATCTAATCTGAGTTGTTAGATTAGATCAAGGTTGAGGAAAGAAGTCGCTAGTTTAGTTTTAGTTACAAAAGGAGTGTTTGGATTTGTCTCTTAGTCTAAGTTTGAGGATCGCTTTAAGGGCAATCTCTTTGCAAATGGTTTATATTAGAGATTATTAGAGTGATCTAGACCATATATGTGCATCTTAGGACCGCAAAGTCAAAAGTGCCTTAAATCATCCCTAACTTTAACTGTTGGAAATTTCAAAACTAAAAGCTTGATTTGTGTTCAAATTTAGAGAGTAGCTTAATTTAACTTTATTTTATCTTATAACATCATAATCACTCCACAAATTGAGCTCAAATCTCAAATAAGTCAACATAACAAAACTGCTTCAAAAGTCAAATATTGAAAAATCCAGTTTTCACCCAAATGGGATGATTTTTCATGGATTCAACTTTGGGCCAAATTAAGTGAAACTTTGGGTTTTATAACTTCAGTTGGTCTATTTTCTTAATATGATTTTTGCTGATTTTTGGTAATTTTGTACAAGCTTGAAATTAGCTTGTCAAATGGGGTTAAAGTGCTCACATGCAATCGACTCGATGAATACCGAGTCGCAGACAGGTCTTGCAGGCTTGTCACAAGCTCGGTTTAGCTTATCCGGGTCTCATTCTTGGTTTATTAGTAGTTAGCCGTGTCTAGCCTAGGTTCCAACTTCCGGTTTTAAGTTTAGCTTATTTGGGTAGCTTGTGCTTAGCTTAAAAGTAGTAGCATAAAACTGTTGAAGACTTAAGCTCAAATCATCATATCTTTGTAGTTTGCATTTCAAAGGATTTAGGATAGTTGTAACAAGTTGCATTTGGGTAGTTATAGCTTAGTGTAGCTTCATTTCGGTTTGGTGCCCATTTGGTACCTTTTGGCTTATTTGGAATGCTTATTACTTAAGCACTTTCACTCATAGCTCCATATTCTTACACACGTGCCCATGTTTTTATATTTTCTTAGATTCACAATATTAATTTAGACTTTTCCTAATTTTTCATATTTTTCTAGGTCGGCTTTGGTATTTTCTTCATTTAAAATGCAGTTTTAAGCCATTTTAATTAGTTTTTAATACAATTAAATCAAAACTTCAAAAAATAAGTTTTCATTTTCCTAGGTTAAGATAAATATAAAAAGTCGAAAAATATTTTTCCATTTTTCTTAGTTAAATTTGTATTTTTAAGCAATTTAAGTAGTTTTAAATAGTTTTTAATTCATAGAAAATAGAAAATAATCGAAAATACAAAAATAGTTTTGAAAATTCTCTTTAGTTATTTTAGATTTTTCTAAGTCATAATTTCATTTTTCTAGCTTTATTTCATATTTTCTTGTATTTTAGGTTATTATTAAATAGTTAAAAATAGTTTTTAATTAATAATAATTAGATAAATAGTTTTAAAAATAATTTTCTTTTTCTATAAATTTTCTTTTATCATTAGGTTTGTAAAAATATCATTTTCATATTTTTAGGATTAATATTGCTACAGTTTCACATTTTCTTTTGTACGTCACGTAGTTTTTAATTTAAATTTTATAAAAGAAAAATAAAACATCATTTTGCAAATAGTGATAGCGTTTATTTAATATATTTTATCTTTTTAATTTTCTTTAATTTGCATTTAAGCCCCTGTAGTTTATATATTCTTTCTTTAGTTATAATCAATCAAAACTCTTATCCGCTCAAATCCTCTCGATCACTATTCGTCTTGGTGATTCATCGATAGCTCACCGACATAACGACCGGGAAACACTATACTCTCCCGATCTTCATTGCATTGGTGTCTCAACTGCTTTAAGTTTCTTACGGTTAGCCATTCACAAGTGGCTAGTTTGTGTGAGATAACTGAGGGTTCGCACCGATCAAATTTTGGCGCCACGGGAGTCAGTAATAATTATCTTCCGCTTAGCAGATTAGTGATTTGAATATTCACTCATTGTTCATACCATCTATATATGTTTATATTTTCTTATAAAAATCCAAAATCCAAAAACATCTTAAAATCAAAACCCAAAAGATTTTCTTTCTTATTTTTGCAAAATGTTTATCCAAAACCCAAAAATATTCATCTTTACCCTCTTACCCTTTTTGATTCTTTATCCCTTTACCCTCTATCCATTTGATTCTAACTTCTTCTATTCTCATGGAATCTCTCGACCGCGACGAATTCGGGACGGTTGAAAACTTCAGACTTTATCGCAAATGTCAAGAATTCGTGTTGTTCGTGATGATCCATTAATTCGGTAGGAAATGGAACGAGAACCGAAGCAAAGGACCGTGTACTTCCTCTAATAATGGAAGTGCTAAATCGTCCAACCTACGGTTATCCAAAGATCTAACCCTCAATTGCTCCTAAGCCGCCTAAAATTGATCCTAAACTTTCACGATTTACGGTTAAAAGCAAACATGTAGAATTTAGACCGTGACTAGCAAGAATGACTTGCCTAATCTTCACGCTTCTCAAGAATCGAACCGGAGACCATAACGGAAGTGGTGGAAATTGCTAGCTCTCGAGCACACCACTTGTCCCACCTCCGGATTTTTCAAAATGTTCTTCGAGACTTGATAGTCATTCGGATCACCATGTTGGTTTTGTTGATTCTTTGAATAAACCGATTCCTTATCATAACTCTCAAATGAAATCGCTTATTCCTTGTGTCGGTTGTGGTGAGCCTCTTTTGGTTCACCGCATCGCTGGTGTACGTGTACAAAGGTGGTAATGATATTCAGAATCGGAGTTGTTTGTTTTGTGGTTCGAGGAATTCATTTGATTATAATCCTAATCCGAACTCATTTAACGACCCTCAAATTTTTCCAATTACCCACCACCCGACCTATCTTCATATAATCAACATAATCATCTGTGAATTTTGTGGAGGTCCTCACCAAGGATTTGAGTGTCAATCCGAAACACGCTTGTCTATGAACAGCTTTTCAGTAATGCTTAGAACTTTGGTTATGACCAATATCCATATAATTCACCACCCAGACTCAACGCTTTCTTGTTGTGAGGCTGTGGAGGTCCCCATTCACCGATTGTCAAATAGGAATCCATTTCCTTGTAACAATCATGACTCTCACAGTTTGACAATTTCCAACCTCCACAAAGACCATACGGTTCAAACTCCACCGAGCCGTTGTCTCAAGAAATTTCCCAAAATTTTGAAACCGCAATGAAAACACTTGATGATATGATTAGTAACTTTAAGAATCAAGTGGTGGTGAAAAGACCATAGGAGAATTGCTAGCCAAAGAACGAGGGCCAGTAAATCTAGGGAAGAATTATTAGTCCTAGAGCAAGCGGCTCTAATGCTCCCAATTTCTTAAGGCAGCTCTATATGATGATGACGAGAGTTTTTATCCTTTTAATATTATTTCTCAACCCTCCGCCGGTTGATATCCTGAAGAAGCTGAGATTCCATCTCAAACAAGCGCTATCACACCAAGCTCCCACTCACTCTCTCGAACATGGGGACGAGCATCTTGACACTGTTCACGAAAAGGAATCGGACGAATTCATAAAGTCTAGTGTTGAGAACCTTGTCCCAATCCCGAGAAAGTCACAGTGGAACTTCGATCATATGTGATTCTCTTTCCTCTCGAGTGTTCAAAAGATCATTTTGAAACTTTCTCCAATTGTAGCGAAGATTGTGCATCATATGGAGACATCGAGTATGTTGAGGCATCACTTCCACAACTGATCGATCATCTTCTTGAGGAGTTCATCGATGAACTCACTCAGATCAATCCACTTTCATCGTAGTGACGATGTTCTCTTTGTTTTCGAAGCCGATCCGGAGAGATTGAAAGTCTCCCTTATAATGATCGCTCACTCACTTCTTATCCCAACAAATCCAATAAAGAATATTGATCACTTTGTTCTCAAGCATTCAAAACAACTCTCACTAATCCTCTATTTGAATTCGACTACGAATTCACTTTAATTTCTGAGGATCCACTCTTTGATACTCAGATTAAGGATAGTGATGAGCCCACAATGGAACAAGAGTTCACAATTTCACTTCATGTGAATGATTCTCTTCATGAAAAGTTCTCCGGTGAACTTTCTCATGACATATATCCTCCGGAACATGATCATTTCTATTTTGATCTTGAGGATGATATTGGTTCGGAGGAAGGTGTACTCTATCATACGAGTTTGCTTATTAATGATACTACCTCACCCTTCCTCCCGATATGTTCACATTTGAGGATGAAGAATGGATCCCATTGTTATCAAAATCTTTCTTCCTTTCCTCAAATATCTTGTGATTTCTCTTCATCTTCACTCCTTCGAGAATGAAGACACTATCTTTGACCCCAAGATTTTCATTTATCATTTTTGAGCCGGTTCTATGTATATCTCATCGTGTGGAACTTTCACATGCTTCAAATGTTTGTCCAAACATCTTGAATGAAAGTCGATGGAGATTGTCTCTTCCACTTACTCCCCATGAACAATTAATCTGGGTCGAGTCAAGCTAGCGACTCGGTAATCAAAAACAAGAGTTAAACATGGGTTTTCACCGTGTGTACCACCCTAGTGGGGAGTTGCCCATGTTGTATATTAATTTTTCAAAAAAAAAAAAAAAAAAATCTTCTTTCAAAATAATGGCCGTAGTATTTCCTTTCACGTTTTTGTTTCGCATAACTCGCTGTACTTTGAATATTGAGGCAATATTCATTTCTAAGTGGGGAATTCTCACGAATTTTATCATGTAATTATACTTAATTCCCCATTTTGGCCAAAATTTTTTTGGAGTAAGTGTTTTGCACTTACTCAACTTATGGTTATCGATCCGCCATGTCTAATAAACAAAAGGATTGGCTAATCCAGAGCAAACGGCTCTTGGTAAAGATATCTCAAATCCGTTTACGCTTGCTATTTGCCCAAAATTGTATGGTATTCATTCACCATATTCTTAAAAGTGAAGAGTTGGCTAGCCCGCAAGTTTATGGCTTGTGGTAAAGGCGGTGGAAAACCATAATTGGTAATCACCACCAAAGATAATATTGATAATTTATCTAAGAGTTGGCTAGTCCGAAGCAAACCTCGTAAAGACAAATCAAATCCGTTGAAGTCGGTGGTTTGCTCAAAATCACATGGTTATCGAGTGTACCATGGTTCTTACTTGAATGAAACATTTGGCTACTCCAAGTAATGGCTTTTGGTAAAGAGATGAAATCCATTAATTTTTTCAAAACATTGCTAGGGACTAGCAATATCTTAGTGTGGGATTGATGAGTGTGTAAATACTTATCATTTTGGGTCAACTGAATCGAAAACACTTAAAAACGCCAAAATGCATCAAAATCTTGAAAATATCTCAAAATTGCATTTTATATGTTTGGATGCAAAATATGTAAAATCGGATGAAAAATGAACTAAGTTTGCATAATTGGCGGTTCAGGTCCCCAAGTTTCAAAAGTTGTCGAAATAGTCCCCGAGCACTTATTTTAAAGAAAAATCACCAAAGGTCCTTTTAAAATCATAAGTTGTCAAAATTAGTCCTTTGGTGAAAAATGTCAAAAGTTTTGAGAAATTACAAGTTTGGTCCTTTGAGTTTCAAATTTGGCAAAATAGTCCTTGGAAGTTTGAAAATGTCCATTTTGGTCCTTGTACTATTGGAACTTGTCATTTTGGTCCCTTGAAGCGGTTTGAGAAATTGGCGAAATGGTCCTTGAAGAATCGAAATTGCACAAATGGCCTTGTAATATTAAACTAATCCTTTGGCCCTTTGTCTCCTTTGAACCACGCCAACCAATTGAGCCTGTCAAAACATTGTGACCCCTCCCATTTTTGGACCCCTGGTCAAAACCGGTCAAACCATCACCCAAACCCGCCCAATTTAAAATATAAAAAAAAAGCACTCACGGGTTTCCCTTCCCCCCTCATCATCACCTGCAACTCCAACTTTCCATCATCACCACCCTACTCCTACCCTCCAAACACCCCAAGCCAAGAAGCATTAAATGCTTTCTTCAACCTAACACTCAACCCCCAGCTGTTAAAACCTTTTCCCGCCAAAATTGATCCAATGGCCAAAATCTATTCTAGCCATCCAATGGTCCAGATTAAAGGTGGGATTAGCTCAGAGGAGTGAGAGAAGTCATTTTGGTGTATAAAAGAAGCAGAAGAGGAGAGAAGAGGGAGTACTTAGTTTATTTTTTAAAATGTATGTCGTTTTTAAATTCTTATGTCTTAAATAGATTCTTAGTTATAATTTCAAGCTTATTTGTATCAAACTAAGTTGTCTCAGTGTATTACAACTCTTTTCAAGTATCAATTCAAGTCTGTGTTAATATTTCATGTTTGCATATTCACTGTTGCAAAATTCAGTTTCCAATTCTTATGTCCAAGCTTCAACTAGCTTATTTTTAAGTTCAAATAAGCTTATATAAGCTACTTATAGCTTTTTGTGAGCTTATAAATCAATTTCAAGCAATTTGATATCCGGTCAACGAAAGTCAAACTGGGCTCATTTGGTCTTGAAATGGATAATGGTGTTGCAAATGATGGAAATGGGTTGAGATAAGTTTGGGTAGTGACTTATTGCCTTGCTCCATTGATTTCTTTAGCTTGCGACCTTGGCGCGTAATCTTGTAAGTGCTTGAGTCCAATTTTGTTTCAATCTTAACTCATGACTTGCACTATTTCAATGCCTGTGATCATATGTTAGTTTGTAGGGTTAAATGCTTTAGTTAGTGGATATAATCTAATTGAGTTGTTAGATTAGATCAAGGTTGAGGAAAAGAGTCGCTAGTTTAGTTTCTAGTTACGAAAAGGAGTGTTTGGATTTGTCTCTTAGTCTAAGTTTGAGGATCGCTTTAAGGGTAATCTCTTTTCAAAGGGTTTATATTAGAGATATTAGAGTGATCTAGACCATATATGTGCATCTTAGGGACCGCAAAAGTCAAAAGTGCCTTAAATCAGTCCTAACTTCTTAACTGTTGGAAATTTCAAAAACTAAAAGCTTGATTTGTGTTCAAATTTCAGTAGAGTAGCTTAATTTAACTTTATTTTATCTTATAACATCATAATCACTCCACAAATTGAGCTCAAATCTCAAATAAGTCAACATAACAAAACTGCTTCAAAAGTCAAATATTGAAAAATCCAGTTTTCACCCAAATGGGATGATTTTTCATGGATTCAACTTTGGGCCAAATTAAGTGAAACTTTGGGTTTTATAACTTCAGTTGGTCTATTTTCTTAATATGATTTTCTACGATTTTGGTAATTTTGTACAAGCTTGAAATTAGCTTGTCAAATGGGTTAAAGTGCCACTGCCTTGACTCGATGAATACCGAGTCTCATGAGACAGTCTTCTGTGGCTTGTCACAAGCCCGCTTTAGCTTATCTCGGGTCTCATTCTTGGTTTATTAGTAGTTAGCCAAGTCTAGCCTAGGTTCCAACTTCTGGTTTTAAGTTTAGCTTATTTGGGTAGCTTGTGCTTAGGCTTAAAAGTAGTAGCATAAAACTGTTTAAGCACTTAAGCTCAAATCATCATATCTTTGTAGTTTGCATTTCAGTGATTTAGGATAGTTGTAACAAGTTGCATTTGGGTAGTTATAGCTTAGTGTAGCTTCTGTTTCAGTTTGGTGCCCATTTGGTACCTTTTGGCTTATTTGGAATGCTTATTACTTAAGCACTTTCACTGCAGTTCCATATTCTTACACACAGGCCCATGTTTTTATATTTTTCTTAGATTCACAATATTAATTTAGACTTTTCCTGAATTTTTCATATTTTTCTAGGTCAGTTTGGTATTTTCTTCATTTAAAAACAGCTTTTAAGCCATTTTAATTAGTTTTAATACAATTAAATCGGAAAAACTTCAAAAAATAAGTTTTCATTTTTCCTAGGTTAAGATAAATATAAAAGTCAGAAAATATTTTTCCGATTTTTCTTAGTTAAATTTGTATTTTTAAGCAATTTAAGTAGTTTTAAATAGTTTTTAATTCATAGAAAATAGAAAATAATCAAAAAATACAAAAATAGTTTTGAAAATTCTCTTTAGTTATTTTAGATTTTCTAAGTCATAATTTCATTTTTCTAGCTTTATTTCATATTTTCTTGTATTTTAGGTTATTATTAAATAGTTAAAAATAGTTTTTAATTAATAATAATTAGATAAATAGTTTTAAAATAATTTTCTTTTCTATAAATTTTATTTTATCATTAGGTTTGTAAAATATCATTTTCATATTTTTAGGATTAATATTGCTAGCCACATTTTCTTTTATGCGTCACGTAGTTTTTAATTTAAATTTTATAAAAGAAAAATAAAACATCATTTTGCAAATAGTGATAGCGTTTATTTAATATATTTTATCTTTTAATTTTCTTTAATTTGCATTTAAGCCCCTGTAGTTTATATATTCTTTCTTTAGTTATAATCAATCAAAACTCTTTTCCGTTCAAATCCTCTCGATCACTATTCGTTTGGTGATTCATCGCATAGCTCGATGGGACGACATAACGACCTGGGGAAACACTATACTCTCCTGATCTTCATTGCATTGGTGTCTGAACTATTTTAAGTTTCTTACGGTTAGCCATTCACAAGTGGCTAGCTTGTGTGAGATAACTTGACGGTTTGGCACCGATCAGGGTTGCAAACCCAACAACACTGGATCATGCATCCTTGTTAAACACCTTATTTTCAAGACGTTGGAATAAGTTTAATGTGCATTCCACGATGGATGCGCAACAATGCATATTGTGCACGTTTAACAAACTAGGAATCAAGACTCTTGACTCTTTAATATGATATTTACAATACGCTGCATATCACACCATACACGATTATGATACAGGTACTTAGAAATTATGTTAGACTTTCATACATGCTTATGGACTTCATATATTATTCGCGCTTATACAACTATTTGATTCTTAGACAACGAGAACGTTTTTCATGCAAAGACGAATAACTAAGTACAAAAATTATAAGTCGAACCACATTCGGATCAACACAATATCAACAAAAGGAAAATTTTATTATGAACCACGAGTTCTTACAAAAGGATATTTACACTGACACTACAGCCTATATACTATTGCTACGCCTAAGATGTGAGCTCTCAACACGGTTGGCAGCCCCCAGCCTTCTTCGACTTTTCAAGAATCGAATCTGGCGCGATACCGTTGCCACACTCACAGGTACCCCGTCGGATATCGGAAGGTGCGCTGCGCCAACACCACAAAGAATGGCCTTTCTCTTCACGCCCTTCGTCTTCGCGAGCCTCGTGGCATGGGCCTCTAAGGACTCTTTCAAAGGAATCTCCTTCTCAAGGGCAAAAGGGTTCAGGATGTCGCGGGGGCGAGCAAAGATAGGCACGTGCAGCTGTGACTCATCAGGCTTCAAAAAATAGTCGGGTTGCGCTTCGCATTATCGGCGACGGTGGCGGGCCAAGGTTAATCCTCCATAATCACACCTATGGGATAATCACGGTCGCGCTCAACTCGCAATCGAGGAAGCTCCAACAACTTCATCTTCTCCATTGCAAAGAACTGATCATCATACGCTCATTATACCCGGCACCGCGGCGGGCACTTTCAACAGCCACTCATGAAGCTCTTCTATGGCCTCCACCTTACCACGCCAACAAGACACCGAACAACCCACCCAAATTCATCTACCACCTCTCGAGATTCCAAGGTACCGAGGCGCAAGGCGTAAACCATGGTCGATAAGCCACCGTGCTCAAAGAATAGTTGAAACCGACTAAGGATACAGCTCTTCATCGATTCAATGTCGAGCTTGCGCAACTTCATCTCCTGCTCCTTCAAAGATTCCATCCACAAATGCACGAAACTCTCCCAACCGAGAAGTGTTCATTCTTCCTTCCTCTAAATACTTAAGCGCCTGCACGCAAGAGGCCTTGTAATCCTCCAATGCGGCACGCCTCGGCCCACTGGATCAAGAATGACATCTTTTCTCCAAAGAAGTTTATGAGAATAAGAGCTCGCCGCTTCTACCTCACCGAGACCGCCAAACGTGCCTCCAAAGAACGCAACTGCTTGTCCTTATGCGCGCTCGGCTACACTCCCAACATATCTTGACTTTAGTTGCGCGACCAATGTAGCACAAGTGCAGCAGCCCAAACCAAGCTCCTCAACAAGTTGGTCCATTGGCACATCCCGGATGCCAATAGATCGCCTTTGGTCCTCCGGCGCAGAGGGTCATGAATAGGACTCGCCTGGGTGGCGACTCCACAAAATGCCCAAGAAGATACTCCAGCTAGTTTCAACACGCATGCAAACAAAGAAATTTTATGATTATTTTATACAACAACTAAGGATGCACTAAGTGTTTCACGACAATACTTACTTGGGAGGAGTAGTCTCGATTCTGCGGAGGGGCGACGATTCATCCGATGATGACTCCACTGCTCCACATCATGAATGACATGACGCTCCTCCTAGATGAGCTCGCGCCATCATCACCAGCGCTCTCTTATGCTTGACCCTTGGTCCGCTTCCTCCGGCTCTTCTGGAAGACTTCCACGCCTCCACTACATTTGCGCTGCGAAAGCTCGCCACAGCGAATGTACTGGGCCGGCACGCTGTGCGAGGGATTGCCTCCAGCATGCAATGTAAGAATCAACCCTTGGTTCCTCCAGGTGCATCTCCATTGTGCGCCCATGAGAGCTTCCAAGATAGGAACTTCCCTTCTCTCAAAGGGTGCACTCCACGGTAACTGGCGAGGTTTCGCCAATTGCACAACGTATTGAACAAATCCATCTCTGCAAGAAAAACAAACAAAACAAGTTATATAAAGTACAAAGGTGAAAAGAAAGGCTCACATTAATAAAGTAAAGGAGTATGGCGGACGAGCACCCGCCCGGTCATCCGCGTCTAAAAGGTTGGCACCTCATCGCCTATCAAAATAGTTACGATCGATGCCCATGTGCACCAAAATTCCTGGTAGGAATTGATGGGAATACGATTGGCATTTATCGCTTCCGCATCATCAACCTTGTATGTTCTAGGAGGGGCGCCATCCTTCAGTAGCGAACTTTGGGTATAGAAGGCAAACGCCAAAGGAACACCGCCTCATCAACCCGTAAGAATTTTTCTCTCCGGTTCTAAGCGCGTCTAGTTTATCAAGATAACATTGCAGCCGCCGCCGCTTAGCAACGAACCCACCCGTTTGACCATGTCGTATGGTAAAACGCGTTGAAGAGATAGATAGTGGGGTTAATCGCCAACAAACGGCAATTAACCTCGGTTGGTTATTTTCACGCACCTATGCAGCAAACCGGATATGCGTATGCGGTAGCTATTTAATACGTCACACAAGAATAAGGAGATGGGCACACGTTGATTCAGAATTCAAAAACGCGTGTATACCCCTACTTTCCGCCGGAAATCCGCTATTGACGCCGCAATGGAACTCTTGGATGCGGTAAGAACGGATATAATATTCCGAGGTGAACTCACGCAGTTCATCCTCACCATATCGGATGCAAAATTGGTTAATCCACGAACCATAATCGTTTAGAATGCGCACACGCGGTTACCTTTAAACGTGTGTCGCTTTCTTGGTTGATATTTTAAGCTTTTCAACAATGGTGGAAATGATTCTTTTACTGTGATAAACACAGTGAAAGGGAGGCGGTATTTTATATAGGGTTCTACATCCATGCGATGCTTGACACGTGGACCCCACTTTCTCTAAATGTGTCGATGGAAGTTGCTGAGGTGGCACACTTTCCATTCACTTTCCCACGTTTTACGAGGTATGTATTTGACATATTTTGACTGGATTCACCGTATCTTCTTTAAGGCGGGAAACCTTTGAAGCTTCTCCGCTACGCTTCGAGGGATATATTTGCAACAGTTATTAGTCTAGCATCCACGGGTTTCATCCTGCGCATACTAGACTGGAGGGACATGATGACGTATAGTCCGCATTCGGGTCATGAACCCAACTAATGAACGCTACTAGCAATCAAGCCCAGTGCGAATGGGCTAAACCGGTAACGGTTTGGGCTCACGAAGGCCCAAACCCAAAGTTATTTATGGCTTTGATATTGGATATCTCTTATTTATGGGGTATGCATTATCCAACCGACTTAGGCGGATACTGGCTAAGGTTGGGAACAAGAAACCAACAAGGATTTTATGTATATATAAAGGGCATCTCGGCCCTCATTAAAGGTACGATCTTAAAACCTAACTCTCACTAAACCCTAAAACCGATTACTTACTCTCACGCGGAGGATAATCGTGGAGACAATCCCACGATAAGCCTAACGGTGTTTTCTGCTTACATAGTGCTTGGTCTCAAGCATCAAGGTCTAATTGATACGAGAACCGAGCCCAAACAAGGAACGCCCAACTTTGTATCAACAACTACAAGTCTACGAGCTAACATATGCTAGACCATAATTGGGGTGACTGACACTTTCACATGGAATTTCTAATTCCTAACAATCTCCCCCTAAGGGAGGTCACCCCATGAAATACATTTTGCATCATAGCATTCTATCTTTGTCTTTAGTTCTTGAGCTCGTAGACTTCTATTCTTCAAGTTTCGCAATCTTTGTGCTTTAGTAGCGATTCTTCAAAGTCCGCATTGATTCGTACTTTTAGTAGAGGCCTTTAACTGATCCACATCTTGATGATCTTCGAGCTTTCTTCGAGATCATCAGCCACAGTAAATCTCTGGATCACCCTTTGTAGTGTTGCCTTCATGTGATGTTGTGACTTTCGGACCGACATGCTCACACTTTCTGGATCATGACATCTTTTCATCGAGTAGCGGAAGCTTTACTAGTTCAAGATATTTGCAGCAGCAGCAGTAAGCATAGTATAAAAATATCCGAGCCAGTTATGTAGATAGGCACTTGTCATGATTTCTTCAAATTAAGTGTGGATGCCGTGAGCATGCGGCTTTGATTGACTTCTCAATTCTAATCACCGCAACCGTCCAATGTACATGCAAACAACAGTATGCAATAAAACACACGAAAGTGTCTTTGATCACTTTCGTTGAATTGAGGTACACGCCCACGGTTCCCCATTGATCAAGACAAGTACCGCTCGTGATCGTATAATTCAAGAATCTCCTTGACAGGGTTTCGCAGACTATTCTAGTCGTTTCAAACCGAACGCCTCAAAGAAGACAACACGGAGCGAGTGAACCAATAATTGAGATTCACCGATTGATGAAAATTGATTTGAAAACAATCGCGTATTGCTTGAAGAAAGAGTTTTGCAATGAGAAAGATCAATTTTCAATCAAAAATACTTTTGTATTTGAAAGAGTACATTCGATGTGCTAGTGAAAAGAAGAAATTTGCACATCGAACGGTTTTTCTAAAAGCATTTTTCAATCGTAGATACTTTTGAGTTTGAAAATGAATACACATTCGATGTGCTAGAGAAAAGAAGATTTGCACATCGAACGGTTTTTCCAAAAGTATTCGCCAATTCATTTCATGGACCAAGGTTGATTCAAGAGTGAATCGCCCATCGCTTCTCGCCGAGCTTGTCACAAGCTTGATCTATTGGATAGATCTCACATGTCACCCACCAAGAGCTTGTTTGATGTTGGCTCTAGAAGGATTTCCATCTTCATTGTGAATATTTAACATATCACTCGGATGTTCGGCAATACCACAAGGATAATGCGTGGGACTCTCAATATATACTTACTTTCCACAATGTGTGAAACAGAAGTCTTCATTAATTTTGTGTCCTAATGAGATATTGTAGATGATCTCTTGGCTCTAGACTCAATAGTGCACATTTGGTTCCTATGTCGAGACTAGGATAGGGTCTCCTTCTTCAATATCAACTATCCTAAAAGAAATTGATAGATTATGTAGGTTCCCATGAGAATGAAACAAGTTATTTTAAGAGGAACGTGAGTAGCTTGGGAAGTTTAGTGCAGTCGTCCGGGTCCATGACGTCTTGTCTTCAATACCAAGTGTTACCTTAGTAAACACCAAGAGTATATGTATTGAACCCGGTTTCGCCTAAGGTTGAATTATTGAGGGCTATTTCTTTTCACCCTTTTCTCATTCATTTCTTTTTCATTCTTTAACCCATTCAAGCTTACGAAACTTCATTACTAGAACCTTGTTGGGTTTATTCCAGTTCTAGCTCGTCTCGATCGGCACTCTTCCCATTTCTCACTTTTCTCCTTTTTAATATACCTAAGGACTCTATACTATCTAGTGGATTGTCCTCGGTAGATCCCTCCGTTCGCAGATCGTGGGAACTAATACCTAACCTCACCATCCTTATAACTCCATGCATAAAGTAAAATGGTCGGTCTTTTGCACAGCTTCATTCTTCCATAAAACCAATTGAAAATCATTTGGAAAATCAATCAAGGTACTTGTGATATAACATCAAAGCATTTTGTACCTTAATTGTTTTGATCATTTAGAAATGCTCCCCTCAACATGTGCATATGATTTTATAAATTGTTTAGTACATGGAGGCAAGAGTTCTTTTGAAATAAATTCTTGATCACAATTTCCGAGAAAAGCCATTTGATTTTCTTGGTAAATTCTCCCCTCAATATGTGCATAGGATATTTGAAATCATTTTATCACATAGAGGAAAGAGTTCTTTGAAGTACATCCACGATCACAAAATCCATTAAGAAACCATTTAGAAAATCAATCAAGGTACTTTATGTTGAAACATAGAATCTTTTGTACCTTGAAAGTTTGTTTTCTTTTGAAATGCTCCCCCTCAATATGTGCTTTGAGATTCGAAAGCATTTAGCACATATGGGAGAGCAGTATGCACATTTGAACTAAAAAATGATCATCTTTAATCAAGTTTCATTATTAAATCACAAATTCTCCCCCGATCAAAAATATTAAACCCTTTGAGAGTTTGGATCCCAAGTGATTTAATAAGGTTTAGAAAAACATAGGAGAAAATGTTGCCAGGTTTAAATACTCATCTTGTTTTTGGATAAATGCTCCCCCTCAACATGTACATTATGTATTTAGAAATCGTTTGGCACATGGAGGCAGGAGTGCCTTTAAAGGACTAAAACCAATTCCATTTAAACAAATTTGAGATTTAAATCACGATCTCTCCCCGGATCAAAAATTTCAAACCTTTTGAGATTTGTGATCCCAATTGATTTAAATCATTTAAAAGATTTTGGGAAAGACGGGCTTGATTTAATTTTGAAAATGATTGATACGGATCGATTTTAGAGATTAAAGATTGTTAGTGTCGTATGATAGTTTTAAGAGATCTTTAAGTAAAATAAAACAATTTCACAATCAAACAAGAACAGAAAAAATTTCATTTTATAAGATCTTTGAGTTTTAAAGAAAATCATACCATGACATAACATTAAATCTTTAGATCACCACTTTATGTTGTACAAACCGGACTTTTATGAAGAAATATCGTTTGAAAATATTTAATTTGAAATCACTTATGATTTGACAAAATAAAGTCCGGTTGATTTCAAAACTTTGAATCCGATTTATTTTCAAAACAATATTTTTCCATTTTCAAAACAATATTATTCAAAAATTGTTTAAAAAAATGGTATCATTCACTACTTTTCCTGCACAAGATACGTTAGGTGGTTGAGAAGCTTCGTTGTTGCCGTAGGGTCGAAGAAACCATCTCGCCGATGCAATGAGACCTCGATGTTGCATTTGTCATGCCAACTCTTCATAGAGGTCCAATTAAGCTCCGCTTTTCATTTGATGATGAAGAAAACCATCTGCCGATGCGTGAGACCTCTTACGTTGCATTTCATGCCAACTCTCCATAGAAGTCAAATTAAGCTCGCTTTTTCATATGTCGACCCAAGATATAGTTGCCCTTTCCTTGCGGCATCCAATCATCAATTGTGGGATCCGGATCGGGAACATTCTTATATACCAATATACCTGCATACGTTAGTGAACACACATACAGATATATGGTGGTCGACAACACCCAAACAACAATCGACTAATAAAAGTCAATCCAACATATCAATCATATCATAAAAGGTATGGGAATAATGTGTTTATCAAACTTTAATCATCTAATCCTAACAATCATATCCTAGGCACCTATTCCTTCAACGTAGGTTAACATCATTTTCGCCACATTTAGGATAATTAGATAAGTCCGATAGATGATATAAATTTGAAAACATTCTCCCCTTAATCAATGACTCATTTTCAAAAATTTAAAAGCTACCAAGTCATTGATTGAGTTTTCAATTTTACGAAAACTCGAATCTGATTGATTTAAAACAACTCATTTACCACCATTTTTAGAACAACAAATATTTTTCTCAAGTATTTATAGAAGGAAAACATTTGTGCAGAACAAAGATCCTTGACATACTTTCCTCAATTTGTTTTTAGGATAAGTGCACGAGTTTTGAAAATAGGTTTAGCGCAACACTTTCTCATCACACCCCAATTTACCTGCTTTGCGTGAATGGAATTTCGGGATTGATCGTCATAGCATCACAAGCATAGATATATTGAACGACCTAAAGTGTCGTTTGGAAAATACATCGTTTGATTTAATAAAACAATCAGAGTTTACAAAGATAGGTCCCAAATGAAAGTCATCTTGTGCGGAAATAAGTTTGTTACAATTCAAACGATGTTTTAAAGTACGTAAAACTCAAGTGAGACGAGTCGTCATCACGACTCCATGATGTCCAAATGCATGCCATGAAGTGAATGCCTTAGATACCTGAGATAAAACATGCTAAAAAGTGTCAACACAAAGGTTGAGTGAGTTCATAGGGTTTGTGTTGAAATGTAAAGCTTTTCAAAAATCGTTTATGCAAAGAAAGGCATTGTAATCCACTCGGCCCAAGTTCCGCCCATACAAAACTTGCAACCTGTGTATTCACAACCCATTGCCAAAATGTAATATAGTTTATGTTCAAGCCTACATCGTCAAATGAATTCACAAAATAGTGCCTAACTTAATGTATCCACAGTTACTTAATATAACACATAATTCGTACGGTTTCAAATTATTCCATGACCATTAGTTCAGGATTGTACCAAGACCATTAGTTCAATGATTCTACCAAGACCATTAGTTCACTGATTATTACCAAGACCATTAGTTCACTGATTATACCAAGACCATTAGCTCAATGAATATACCAAGACCATCGCTCAATGATTATACTAAGACCATCACCCAAGGATTATGATATGGAATTTCTAAGTATGGCACATCACATTTAGCATGACTAAACATTCATTCGATAACATATAGTTTGCAAATAGTCATGAATGAACTAAAGATTATCGAGCATGTATCTCCCCAAAGAGTTTCATAAATAATTAAAACGAGAAAAGTGGGGCTATGACTCACTTGGACAATAATGCGATGGCAAAAGTGGATACATCGAAATGTAGCGTGAATCTCAAAATGACCTATTATGAATGATATGATACGTAATGAGTTATGATGCAATGTTATGCATGCATTTCGTATGTTATTTATACCATTTGCGAGTTTTGAAAATAATATTTATCGTCGAAAATACTCTTTTGACGCCTTGACCATTCTTAAATCACTTTATAAGTATTTACGTCAAAATGTCATCCTACAATGGTTTCAGAATGATTTATGGTGAAATTTTCACTTTTCGTCAGAAAATCATGTCGTAATGGTGTACGCCGATCGTTAGGAAACGAATTCGACGGTTTTAGAAAGTTTGTATCAAAATCTAGAAGTTTCATTCAGGAGTTTTCGACATAAAGGTCTCGAACATAAAGATAATAAGGGTTAAAGATGGTGGTTTTGTCTAATTGTTGTGTAAAAAGTGAGTTTCGCCAAGTTTAAGCATCCAGAATAATTTATTACAACTCCGCTGTACAAACAATTGGTCGCTTTGAAAAATATGCTCGGTGATCTTGATTTTATTAGAAGACATCTCGCTTCAAAAGTTCCACATCCACGTTAAAACAGCCCTCAACATGGTCGTTTTAGTTACCGTAACACTTGTCTCGTAAAAATAATATAGTTTTGTTTGAAAATAATAGTTACGGCAATTTTATGAAAACGTGTATATCTTTGTCGCTTCAAACCGCTTTCACGTATAATACGTCCTTAGCTTCGTATCAAAGTATACTAATATATTTTTGATAAGTCGAAATAATTTGTAAAGCTTAGGACTGCTTTTGACTCGAACAAGATAAAAATAGTATGCTGAAATTTCGAAAAATATATATTTCGTCGTCAAACTTGAAAATTCATAACTTCTTCGTTATAACTCCGCTTTAATCCGCTCAAGCGCCACGGATTCGCTTTTAAAGTATATTTTCTAAATATCAAGGCCAAAATTTCGTGCCTACAGTCGGATTTTCCAGAAAATCAAAACAAGGACAGAACACTTTTTATACTAGTCGAAAATAGTTTTTCTCGTACTAAACCTATTCCAATCCCTTCAAATCAACTCCAAAGCTAATCTAATCCTACCATACACCTTCTTAGGGTGTCATGGGTTCCTAAACATCCTCAAGACCAAAATATACCAAGGGAATAATTATAGGATGACTATATATATATATATATATATATATATATATATATATATATATATATATATATATATATATATATATATATATATATCTAAAAATCATGTAAATGGTATAAATCAACATAAGTCTTGCATGTTTGCTCCAAAAATGAAGAAATAACTATGAAATGAAGATGAAATATGTAGAATGATAGAAATATGCTTACAAGTAAACTTGATGAGGTGCAAAGAACCAAGGTTTAACTTAAACACTCTAGGTTTTTATTTCAAAACCTTATTAAGAGTGTGATCTAGATTGTATTAAACTTGAGCTTGAGAAAAATTTTGATGATTTCCTTGCTAACTCTTGATGTGGCCGGTTTTATGAAGGAAGAACCAAAGAGAGAAAATGAAATCTACTTGACTTGAAAATGAGATTGAATGAGTGAGATCTTTACTTGGAGTATGGTTATATACAATCAAGGAAGAAAATGTTGCCAACAATAAATGAATACACCCTCCCCACATGGCCGGTTGGGGGGGGGGGGATGTATCTCAAATACATTTTTTTTTTTTTTATATATAATGTGTATAAATGTTACAAAGTGTAAGTAAAGTGTAGTTTAAATGTAACTTGTAAGGTTTTGTATATATTAGTGTATTTAAGGTAGTTTTAGGTAAAAGTAATTTTTAATAGATCAAAATAAAGTATAATGAGATCATAAAAATTGTAAAAATACATTCCTTGTGAAATTTGAGTGATATAATAATTATCGTGTAATTTTTAAGAAAAACGTCGTAATAATATAACTTTAACGATTTATAGACAAAATAAATTTAAAACACTAGGTAAACTCAAAATATAGTTTTATAAACTAAATGTAAGTATAAAATATATCGGGATCATTTTAGAAATAACGGATTAAATATTCAAAATAATAATTCACGCGATAGCGTTTATTTAATTATAAAATTTACGCGTTTAAGGTAAAATGCAATGTCATGAATGAACTAACATGATGCAAATGATGTTACTGAAATGTAGACTAAACTTAGTCCATATGAAATGTTCGTGATGATATGATCATGAATTCGCCGCTAAACCATTAAGGTTACGCGAATTTGGAACACGTAAACCTAGTTTACGATAAATGTTGAAATAGTGAAACTTGAGAAATGACTTGAAATTGCGAGTTGTCACATTTGCCCATCCAAAAAGGAATTCATCCACGAATTCGGTTCGTGTTGGTCTATCAATTTTGAGTTTGTGATGAATAACGAGGAGAAAAGACATGGAGAAGTGTCGTTCGGTTATCAATGATTAAGAGTGTATAAAACATCGTAGTAAAGAAAATATCGGATGAATCTCTCATAAGTAACACTTTGACTTTGAAATATGTGAAGATTTTGCTTGCACTAAGATTTATAATTAATCGCTCCCAACATAACATGATCCTCCGCATTAGACATAGTTAGCTAGGCTATGTATAATTAAGGAACGATGATGTGACGCTCGTTTAGTTGTTATAACTCTCAATGCTTACAAGGATTTAAACCGTGTCGTTAAAATGGTCGTTAAGAACAGAAGTAAAATTCTCATGTTATAACAAATCGGAAAGAAAATAAATACGATAGATGAGAATATTTTACAACGAGTGGTTTAGCAAAAGTAGTACATCTTAAGTCATAAGATTCGGATACGATGAAAGACATAACTTAGTACAACATAGTACATAAAGAAGAAAAAAATATAAGACTCGTAGTTTCCGAACTTCTTCGCTTCCGCCGTTGAAATCCTTTTGAGCTTCTCCTCCTCCTAACATGTATGCATTCCATGAGCACCTTCAACTTGTTGGCCTTGGTTTTGAGGACATTGATTCCGATAGTGCCCTTGTTCCCCACATTTGTAACATGTAACCATGGCCTTGCCTCTACAATTCTCGGCAAGGTGTCCCGCTTGTTGACACTTGTAGCACTTAGCGGGACAAAGACCCGTGTGATGATACTTACATCGATTACATAGTGGGTAGGTTCCAAGATAACCTCTGCCTTCTTTTGGTGCAAAGAACATAAACCATTGCGCTTCTTGCCCTCTATTCGTTGTTGATGATGGTTAGTGTTACGGTTTTGGTTGTTGTTGTTGTAACCTCCTTGGTCATTTTCCCATTTCCTTTTGTTGTTGTTGATTTGGTTATCGTCGTTGTTGTTGTTGTTTTGGTTATTGTTGTAGTTGGTGCGGTTGTTGGTATTGTTGTTACGGTTGGTGTTGGTGGTATTTCCTCTCTTTACTACTTGTGCCATAAGCTTCTGAGACAGTCGAATAGCTTCCTCAATCGCTTATGGTCAAAAGAAGTCACATCGCCTTGAATAATCTCGAAGTCCTTCAATGAAAGCCTCCAGAGCTTCTCATTATCCGAAACCATAGATGGGCATAACACGCCAATTCTTGAAACCTTCGAATGTAAGTGTCAATATCATACCCAATTGTTACTAGTTCATAGAATTGCATCTCCAACTTTTTCACTCCGCACGAGGACAAAATTTCTTAGTTACCAAACCCTTGAATTGCTCCCAAGTAAGCTTGAAAGCATTCTCCATTCCCATCGGTTGAGCATATGAGTTCCACCACGACAATGCTCCATCGAGTAGTGTACTTGTAGCAAACTTGACCTTACTATCATCCGGCAATTACACAAAGAAAACACGGACTCAATTTCTCGAACCATCGCACCATGGCAAGGGCTCCTTCATCCCTTTAAACTTGGTGGGATCTCCACTTTGAAATCCTTGTAAGAACACTCTTAACTCCGGATCCTCCTGCATTTCCAAGAGAAGAAGAAGCCTTGCGGCTTCAAAGAAGCAGCATGCCCTCAGCAGCAGCAGCAGCCACCGCTTCCTTTCAATCCTTAATGCCTCGCTACACTATCCTTTACCAACTTTTGAATAGCCGCTTGAGTCATTTCGGTGTAGCTTTCTTGTGCCATATCTTCTTCAAAACAAGAGGAAATGTGAGACGAGCAAAATCCCATGTTAAAAATATGCGCCTAAAGAGAGGTGATAAGAAATGATACGTTTGAGGTTATTTTTCAAAATGATCGACGGTTTCGAAAAGATGGGTTATGAGGTGTTGTAAATGTTTCAAATGTATGGTGGTTTAATGACTTAATGTGTTAATAACGTAACTCGACATGTTAGTGGTGCAACAAAGGAGTGAGAGTGACTGCCGTGCTTAAAGGTTTATCTCGGCATTCGACGTTATCGGTGATGAGTCAATTGATGTAAAAATTGTGATAGGGAATGACAAGGAATTCTCCACATTAGAGTATGAAGAAAGAATAATGGAATGGGCATTTAAAGGCATCCGTGTGACAATCGATATGAAATGAAAGTAAATAACTCGAAAATGTACGATAAATCGCATGCAAAGTGAACATGCACTTATGATGAAATGATGAGATGCTATGATAATGTAGTTATAGTCTAGGGTCAATGATGCAACCTAGTTCTCTATAATCAAGCTCGATGCCAATCATCACACCCCAATTTACCTGCTTTGCAATGGAATGGAATTTCGGGATTGATCGTCATAGCATCACAAGCACAGATATATTGAACGACCTAAAGTGTCGCTTTGGAAAATACATCGCTTGATTTAATAAAACAATCGAGTTTACAAAGATAGGTCCCAAATGAAAGTCATCTTGTGCGGAAATAAGTTTGTTACAATTCAAACGATGTTTTAAAGCACGTAAACTCAAGTGAGACGAGTCGTCATCACGACTCCATGATGTCCAAATGCATGCCATGAAGTGAATGCCTTAGATACCGAGATAAAACATGCTAAAAGTGTCAACACAAAGGTTGAGTGAGTTCATAGGGTTTGTGTTGAAATGTAAAGCTTTTCAAAATCGTTTATGCAAAGAAAGGCATTGTAATCCACTCGCCCAAGTTCCGCCCATACAAAACTTGCAACCTGTATTCACAACCCATTGCCAAAATGTAATATAGTTTATGTTCAAGCCCACATCGTCAAATGAATTCACAAAATAGTGCCTAACTTAATGTATCCACAGCTACTTAATATAACACATAATTAAAGACGGTTTCAAATTATTCCATGACCATTAGTTCAGGATTGTACCAAGACCATTAGTTCAATGATTCTACCAAGACCATTAGTTCACTGATTATTACCAAGACCATTAGTTCACTGATTATACCAAGACCATTAGCTCAATGAATATACCAAGACCATCAGTTCAATGATTATACCAAGACCATCAGTCCAAGGATTATGATATGGAATTTCTAAGTATGGCAATACTGTTACTTAACATGACTAAACATTCAGTTCAGATAACATATAGTTTGCAAATAGTCATGAATGTACTAAAGATTATTGAGCATGTATCTCCCCCAAAGAGTTTCATAAATAATTAAAACGAGAAAAAGTGGGGCTATGACTCACTTGGACAATAATGCGATGGCAAAAGTGGATACACCAAATGTAGCGTGAATCTCAAAATGACCTATTATGAATGATATGATACGTAATGAGTTATGATGCAATGTTATGCATGCATTTCGTATGTTATTTATACCATTTGCGAGTTTTGAAAATAATATTTATCGTCGAAAATACTCTTTGACGCCTTGACCATTCTTAAATCACTTTATAAGTATTTACGCCAAAATGTCATCCTACAATGGTTTCGTAATGATTTATGGTGAAATTTTCACTTTTCGTCAGAAAATCATGTCGTAATGGTGTACGCCGATCGTTAGGAAACGAATTCGACGGTTTTAGAAAGTTTGTATCAAAATCTAGAAGTTTCAGTTCAGAGTTTTCGACATAAAGGTCTCGAACATAAAGATAATAAGGGTTAAAGATGGTGGTTTTGTCTAATTGTTGTGTAAAAGTGAGTTTCGCCAAGTTTAAGCATCCAGAATAATTTATTACAACTCCGTTGTACAAACAGTTGGTCGTTTTGAAAAATATGCTCGGTGATCTTGATTTTATTAGAAGACATCTCGCTTCAAAAGTTCCACATCCACGTTAAAACAGCCCTCAACATGGTCGCTTTAGTTACCGTAACACTTGTCTCGTAAAAATAATATAGTTTTGCCGAAAATAATAGTTACGGCAATTTTATGACAACGTGTATATCTTTGTCGCTTTAAACTGCTTTCACGATAATACGTCCTTAGCTTCGTATCAAAGTATACTAATATATTTTGATAAGTCGAAATAATTTGTAAAGCTTAGGACTCGCTTTTGACTCGAACAAGATAAAAATAGTATGCTGAAATTTCGAAAAATATATATTTCGTCAAACTTGAAAAATTCATAACTTCTTCGTTATAACTCCGCTTTAATCCGTTCAAGCGCCACGGATTCGCTTTTAAAGTATATTTTCTAAATATCAAGGCCAAAATTTCGTGCCTACAATGGATTTTCCAGAAAATCAAAACAAGGACAGAACACTTTTATACTAGTCGAAAATAGTTTTTCTCGTACTAAACCTATTCCAATCCCTTCAAATCAACTCCAAAGCTAATCTAATCCTACCATACACCTTCTTAGGGTGTCATGGGTTCCTAAACATCCTCAAGACCAAAATATACCAAGGGAATAATTATAGGATGACTATATATATATATATATATATCTCTAAAAATCATGTAAAATGGTATAAATCAACATAAGTCTTGCATGTTTGCTCCAAAAATGAAGAAATAACTATAAAATGAAGATGAAATATGTAGAATGATAGAAATATGCTTACAAGTAAACTTGATGAGGTGCAAAGAACCAAGGTTTAACTTAAACACTCTAGGTTTTTATTTCAAAACCTTATTAAGAGTGTGATCTAGATTGTATTAAACTTGAGCTTGAGAAAAATTTTGATGATTTCCTTGCTAACTCTTGATGTGGCCGGTTTTATGAAGGAAGAACCAAAGAGAGAAAATGAAATCTACTTGACTTGAAAATGAGATTGAATGAGTGAGATCTTTACTTGGAGTATGGTTATATACAATCAAGGAAGAAAATGTTGCCAACAATAATGAATACACCCTCCCACATGGCCGTTGGGGGGATGTATCTCAAATACATTTTTTTTTTTTTTTTTTATATAATGTATAAATGTTACAAAGTGTAAGTAAAGTGTAGTTTAAATGTAACTTGTAAGGTTTTGTATATATTAGTGTATTTAAGGTAGTTTTAGGTAAAAGTAATTTTAATAGATCAAAATAAAGTATAATGAGATCATAAAATTGTAAAATACATTCCTTGTGAAATTTGAGTGATATAATAATTATCGTAATTTTTAAGAAAACGTCGTAATAATATAACTTTAACGATTTATAGACAAAATAAATTTAAAACACTAGGTAAACTCAAAATATAGTTTTTATAAACTAAATGTAAGTATAAAAATATATCGATCATTTTTAGAAATAACGGATTAAATATTCAAAATAATAATTCACGCGATAGCGCTTATTTAATTATAAAATTTACGCTTAAGGTAAAATGCAATGTCATGAATGAACTAACATGATGCAAATGATGTTATCAAATGTAGACTAAACTTAGTCCATATGAAATGTTCGTGATGATATGATCATGAATTCGCCGCTAAACCATTAAGGTTACGCGAATTTGGAACACGTAAACCTAGTTTACGATAAATGTTGAAATAGTGAAACTTGAGAAATGACTTGAAATTGCGAGTTGTCACACTTTCCTTTCTTGAAGAACGGGTTCCTATCGAAATAATAGCAAACCATGGTTTAAGCGTGGTTACAACTGAATAACGCAAGCCATCATTTGAAGCTCGGGTTACATGCAAATAATCAGAAGCCATCATTTGAAGCCCGGTTACATCGAAATAATCAGAAGCCATAGTTTGAGACATGTTTTGAAAGGAATATTTACACCTCCTCGCCGAACTTCATCTATGGTCCCATGCCATTATTGAATGACATTTCTAAGACCGTAGATGTTATCAATACCGTAAGACATGTCTTGAGAAAACAATATTTTGGTATTTTCTCGATTTTTCAAATTTTATGGATTTTGTTGATTTTATATTTTCTATTTCCTTTTGGTCGGTTTTATATTTTGTATTTTGTTTTTGATAAGTATTTACAGATAGAGTAGATGATATAGTTCAAGAAGATGATGATACGAGTACCGAGATAAGGATATCGAGCAGCCCCGTTGTTGAAGATAGAAATCGTCATCTCTTAAACATTCACCACCAAAGCTTCCGAGGCTCTTGAAAAGAAGATAGAACATGAGCCTTTGAATAAGAGAGACTTTGGCAGCTTCCCCCCAAACCGAAAATCCATTAGATGAGCAGATTCGAAGCTCTATTTCAAGCTTGCCTTAGCCAGGTGCACAGAGAAGCACACCATTATCATAAATCCGCCGCTCCTTTTAAGAACGATAATTTAG